>ULGY01000008.1:342679-656190 GCA_900519085.1 Yarrowia deformans | reverse complement strand
AAAAAAAAAAAAAAAAAGCCGCCAACTTGGTGAAGGAGAAGAACGAGAAGGCACGCATGGACAAGCTCAAGCAGCAGCAGCAAAGAGCCGAACAGTACAGCCTGCAGATGCAGCAGCGACGACAGACTCCCCCTCAACAGCAGCGACAACAGGCTCCCCCTCAACAGCAGCAACAGCAGATGCCTCCCCACCAGCAGAGACAGGCTCCCCCTCAACAGCAGTTGCATCCCCAGGCCAACCAACGTCAGCCCAACCCTCAGTTCCAGGTCCAGCAGCCTCCTCCCCAGTATGCTGGCAACCACCCCGGTCACCCTGGTCACGCCATGCATCAGCAGCAGTTTTCTCAAGGCCACCCTAACCACCCTATTCCTCACCAGATGCACCCCGGTGCTCCTCCTCCTGTGAGCTACCAGCAGTTCCCCCCTGGCGTTCCCATGTATCCTGTGCCTCCCCAGCAGCAGTTCAACCACCAGCACCAGCTCAACCACCAGCACCAGCAGCAACAGCAGCAACAGCAGCAACAGCTACGACAACCTCTCGGAGCCGTCCCCCCTCAGAACTTCAACCCACAGTCCCAGGCTCAGAAGCCTCCTCAGGGTGTTGCTCCTCAAGGGCGACCTATTCAGGGCCAGCCTGCACCTCAGCAGAGGTAGACGTGGAGTGATGGAAAGAACGGATTATTTATTAGCTAACGGGTTTGTAATAATTAAGATAATAGTTTGTGTTAGTAAACGGATAATTGTAATGAAAAAAAGTTCGATTGGTGTACTGTACAGTAGAGGACGATTGACAAACACACATTGCGTACAGTAGTTCCTGACTGCATGAATTTCTACAAGTTTGTTTACATTCCGTACTGTCATCAAATAGATAATTCATTAGCGTGCTATACAATAAATCAATAAATACATTAGTTGGACGGAGGCTTGAGTTCGGGGTTCCATCCGGCCACGGCTCCACCAACAATGGCAGGAACCATAACAAGGGCACCAATAGAAGAGCCTCGCGACGAAGACCGAGTAGAAGAGCCTCCAGGAGAGGTGGGAGAAGTGTTACCGTTGCCGTTACCTCCGCCGTAGTGTGCTCCGGGAACAGCCAGATGGCCATCGTTCTCGGAAAATCGGCCACGTCCAGACTCATCAAAGACGGTCTGGGTGGGGCTAGCAGTAGTCATGCTAACAGTGGGCTCCTTCTTGGGCAGAGAGGAAACCTCGGAGTTGGACCGCGATCGCTGGAACTTCTGTCGAATCTTGACAGGCACCAGGTTGGGGATCTGGTACATTCGGCCTCCTCGCAGAGCTCTCATGAACTCGAGCTGAACACGAGCCTCCTCGATACCAGAGTGCCACTTGTAGTCAGAGCCCTGGGGACCGTTGATCTGGACAATCTCCTTGTTCTTGGGCCGAATGACTCGCCACAACTTGGAGATCCAGTTATGCAGGAACTGAGGGTACATGGCAGACACCCAGGCGTCAGGAATGAGACGCAGAAGCATACCTGCAGGAAGAGAAACAACACCACAAATGAGCGAAGTGGCCCACTGACCACCGTTAAGGTGAACAATGGAGAAAGCGGCACCTCCGACGAACATGATGAGAACCTGGAATCCTCCAATGATGAACACAATGAGAATGAAGAAGATATTCCGATGAATGCCCGAAAACATGTTCATCTTGTTGTCCAGACGTCGGTTGACAAAGAGGTTGAAAAACTGCATCCACACAAAGGTGTTGAAAACAGTGGCGGCGAGCTCGTCCTGCTGCTTGGGGGTGTCCACGGTCCAGAAGTACTTGCCGGCAAAGTAGAGCACAAAGGTGACAGCAAGCTGGAAAATAGCCTGGCCAAAAATCATCTTCCACATGGTCACGGTGATCAGGTTGGCCGACTTTCGGTCAGGCTTTCGCTCAAGAACGTCGGGAGCAGGAGGATCGGTGGCCAGAGCCAGAGCGGCAAGAGTATCCATAATCAGGTTGACCCACAGCAGCTGGACAGCAGTAAGCACAGACTTTCCGTGCTTGTTGACAACAGCAGAAACAAAGGTAAGAACGACGGCAGTGACGTTAACGGTCAGCTGGAACTGCAGGAACTTTTTGACGGCATCGTTGACGGTTCGACCCCACATGATGGCCTTGACAATAGAAGAGAAGTTATCATCCATAAGAATAATGGACGAGGCTTCCTTGGCGACCTCAGTACCAGCAATACCCATGGAGAAACCAACATCGGCGAGCTTCAGAGCAGGACCATCGTTGGTACCATCACCAGTGACAGCAACAGTTTCACCCATCTCCTTGAGAGCCTTGACGAGAATTCGCTTGTCTTCGGGAGAAGATCGGGCCAGAACCTGAAGTTGGGGAAGAATCTCCTTCATCTCGTGGTCGGCAAGTCGTCGGAAAACAGGACCCTCCATGACGAGACCGCCCTCGGAGTAGATACCACACTCTCGAGCAATGGCCTTGGCAGTGTTGACGTTATCACCAGTGACCATTCGGACAATGACACCAGCAGACTGACAATCGGCAACGGCCTTGGTGACACCCTCTCGAAGAGGATCCATGATACCAACGAGTCCGAAAAGAGTCAGGTCAGAGAACAGGGGGTCAAAGTCGGCCTGGGTAGGGTCGTCGGAAGAAGCCATGCCCTTGGGGGGCCACGCAGAAGTCTCAAAGTCACGGTAGGCAAGAGCAATACCTCGAAGAGACTGCTCTCCGTAGTTAAGGATCTTCTCCTCAATGACCTGTCGCTGTTCGTCGGTGATGGGGGAAACCACATTGTCGTTGTAGATCATGGAAGCCTGGGCGGACAGAACCTCGGAAGCTCCCTTGATGTACATTCGGTAGAAGCCATTCATCTTGAGAATCACGGCCATGCACTTTCGAGAGGAGTCAAAGGGGACAATCTGGACAATCTCTCGAGCATTTCGCTGGTTGGCGAGATTCTGGAGACCCATGTACAGATGAGCAAAGTTGAGGAGAGCGGTTTCGGTCTTGGAACCAACGAATCGCTCGGAGTCAGAGTCGGTAAGCTGGTCGGTCTCAAAGGCAGTGGTGTTGAACACAATGGACTCGTAAAGAATCTCACGGGCCTCAGCAGGCAGCTTCTCGAAGAACTGGGTGATGTCCTCCACAGTGTACTCCTGGACTCCAATGGTTCCTCGGGTGACAGTCATTCGGTTCTCGGTAAGAGTTCCGGTCTTGTCAGAACAGACGGTGGTGGCGTTACCCATGGTCTCACAGGCTCGCAGCTCTCGAACCAGGTTATTGTCCTTGAGCATACGAGTGGTGGCAAAGGCAAGAGCAAGAGTCACGGCCAGAGGAAGACCCTCGGGGACGGCTACGACAATGATGGTGATGGCGGTAATCAGAATGTCCATGAACTCGTTACCCTTCTCGGCAGGGGTTTGCGTGTTGCCGGGGAGACGGGCACAGAATCGGATGAACAGAACAATGAACAGAATCAGAGCAGCCAGACCACCGGCCTTGGCAATACCCTCGGCAATGTCGTTGAGCTTGGCCTGCAGGGGAGTGGCCTCGTCCTCAATGTTGAGAGACAGCAGAGTCTTTCCAAACAGAGAGTTGGGGCCCACAGCGGTGACAACGTAGGTACCAATACCCTCGAGGACCTTGGAACCCGACAGAATGAAGGGATCGACCTTTCCTCGAGTGATACCGTCGACATGTTTCTCGTAGGCGGCCATGGCATCGAAACCAGACACCTTTTTCATCGTGTCGGTTTCACCGGTAGCAGAAGACTCGTCACACTTGATGTTGTGACCCGAAACAAGAATACCGTCGGAGGGAATCATGTCTCCAGGCTCAAGAAGCACCAGATCACCAACCAGAAGATCGGCAATGGGCACCTCCTGGGTCTTTCCACTTCGAATCACACGGATCATACGGTCTTCCTTCTTCTTATTGAGCTTGACGAATCGCAGTTCCTTCTGCCAATCGTTACCTGCACCGACCACCACCACAATGATGATGGCCACCATGATAGCCACACCTTCGACCCAGTCGACCTTGGGCAGTTTTCGTCCCTGAGCGTCAAACTCGTCAGGCTGGCCAAAAGTCTCGTACAGACCCAGAGCCAGCGAAATAATGGCGGCAATGGTCAGCAGAATCAGCACCTTGTCCTGTAGCGCCATCCACATGAGGCGGAAGAGCGATTTTGCCTTCTTTTCGGGCAGAATGTTTCTGTCGTATGCCTCGATTCGCGCGTCTCGAGCGCCCGCGTCCTCCTCGGAAAGACCCGACTGAAGATTAGTGTTGAGATCAGTGGCGAGTCCCTCCAGGCCGCCCATCTCGGCCAGCACAAACACCGACTTGGGATCGATGAGATGGCTGAGCTGCTTGGGGGCCCATTTGTATCCTCCGCCCAGGTTGGCGTCTGCGTCTTCGTTGAGATGTTGCTGGGCCTCTTCCTGGTGGGTCAAAAAGTCTGTGTCGTCGCATGTCGAGGGTGTCGAAGCCTCCTCCTTGACGGTAGGGGAGTATGAGGTGGTGGGTTCGATCAGAACCGGGGGGATCTTTTCATCGGCATCGATGATCTGTGTTAGTTTGATGTGGGTGGTCAATGGCTGTTCACACACAACAACCACCCTGTGTGTCCACCACTGTATCTGTGGTCCTACCAACGGCACCAATCACACTACCAAAGTGTGTCTGCTTCGCCTTCACTCACGCTAGTGTCGATGGATATCACGGGAGGCGCCTGGGGATTCATTCTGGCGCCGGGAGTACCTTGAGGCGGAC
Source organism: Yarrowia deformans (assembly GCA_900519085.1). Classification (NCBI taxonomy): domain Eukaryota; kingdom Fungi; phylum Ascomycota; class Dipodascomycetes; order Dipodascales; genus Yarrowia; species Yarrowia deformans. The sequence continues at coordinate 651,439 of ULGY01000008.1, read as the reverse complement.
TGTCTGTATGTGTCGGGGGGTCTTGAGTCGTGTCTGGCATTTCGAATCGAAGGAGCAGACACCGTCAAGAATATATTGAGTCTTGGAAGGAGAGAGAGATTCGAAAAGTCGGGTGCCGGGGGGGCTGAAAAGCGCAAAACGAAAAGTCAAGCGAGAGAGAAAGTGAACTTTTTTTTCCTTTCTGCTGTCGGTCTGTCTGTCTGTGTGACCCCGTCTGTGCACCCAGTCTGTCTGTACTGCGTAGTTCAAACGCCGCCGTCCCCCCTCCTCCGCCGTGCCCGGCAGCAGCAGCATATGCGCGTGTGCGGTCTAAGCATCAAATCAAAAGAGCTTGTTTGGTCTTTGGTTTGGGGCCGTCTTTCTTTCTTTCTTGCCCTTCTCCTACACACAACAAGCAAGTTAATCGCCGTGCAAAGTTTATCTCTTGGCACCGGCTGGGCAACAGAGCCCGTCTACAACTCTCTGTCTCACTGGAGTCTCTCACGGTGCAAGATGTGCCTGCTTGGTCTTCGGAGCCCGTACATGCCTGCTGCGCCTCGCCCCTATACGCGTGTCGCCGTGGACTGTGCAAATCAGAGTCCTGCTGATTACCTTTCAAGGTGAAAATTAAAAGTGCATTTTGGGTTACAGGGTCAATAGCGACAGGTGGTTTGTGGATGGGGGGCACTATCGACTCGACACTGGTACTGACTGGGACAACATCACCGTTGCTAGCCCTGCTATCCAGATATCTCCACACACCACCACCTCCACATCTGCAACATCAACAGACCACTACAGTTCGTTTTGAAGCCGCACTATGGCGTGTGCAAATGTGCTTGTAGGCTGCAGAGTATCTCCAATCTTGTCCTAAACCAGCTAAAGTATATTGCACAGCCCCCAGGTTTTTCTCAGCTCCACAGCAAGCAGGTCAGGTGCGACTTCAGGCTGTGTTTAGACCGCAGTAGAGAAGAGAAGAGCGAGCAGGGCGAAGAAGACGCCGTTCACGTGAACAGACAGATCTGGACAGCCCTGGACCTCACCACCTAGTCTAGAATCTTCCTGACCAGCGTCTCAATAACCACCAGGCTGTGCACTCTCTTGGCACCTCAGCTTGCAAAACTCTGTTGACACACGCTTCTACCACCACGAAGGCTCAGCCCCCGCCGTGCTGAATGTCAGTGAAGCCATTTGGGATGATAGGAGAGTGAGATAGTGTGACTGGTTCCGAGTACAGTACAACGTTGGCGGTTATCGGCTACGATACCGGGGAGCCCTTGTAATTTGATTAATCGGAGTTGGTTGCAGGATCCGTTCTAACCAGTCCTACACACTCTACTTTTACGCGATCAGCCAATACTCTGAAAACTCCTTGATTGTAAACTCCAACCCCTTCTACCAGGTATGAGCTTGTACGGCTACGACTACAGGTAAGCACTGGCAACATCACTCGAAGCACAACATTGCAACGAGTGTTTTGATTTTTCGCTCGTCGGCGTGTGAAAAAATCTCTTGTCCGTCCGAATGGGGGAATTTTCACCACCATTGTCCCATTGTTTGACGTCGCTACACTTCAGACGAGTCACGTCGCTAATTAGTTGCAGAACTTAATGGATGAAGGGTTTGCAAACCAAAGTCAAGACTGAGCGTCCACAGTACGTCATGGACACGTGACCACTTTGGCAATGCCCTTTTCACAGAGCACCCATTTCTGGTCATGTTCCTCACAGCCACGGTGACGACACTCAGCATATTGCACTGCCGGAACACCTCTTCCGGTGCACGACAACTGCAGCTCAAAGTTTCGTAGTCTTGGCTCAGTTATAGATGGATGGCGGGTATAAGCCATAGAACCGGGTCGGAGTTTCGTCTTTAGAGCTACTCGTGCGCAAACTCACCGAGAAAACGACGTTTTGGGGGTTTGGGGGGAGCACTGCCCTGGTGGAGCGGGGCGGGCATCGTACGGCCTGCGTTTTGCCAAGAAACCATGGTTGAACAGTTCTGAAACCAAACCAAACATTGGTGCATGTTGTCATCACTGATAACAGCCACACACATGCAAGGTCGACATCCACAGCTCTTTGGTTTCCCTGTCAATAGCTCTACTGTCAACGCTTTTCACGAGCAATAGTCTTAGAGCTCTCCCTATAGTTCACACCAAGGACACTTTCTCTGGCTCTCGAAACTAAGATTCACACAATACGAGAGATCGCACGATCAGCCTGAAATTGGCTCCAGCGTCTTTTTTTTCTTCCACACCAAAATGCTATCCACATTAGCCGGTCGTTGAGCCATGCTCGTCGGCTAAAGTGTGTGTCGTGCTGCATGTTCCAATCATTCGTAAAACTTGAGACGCCACACACGGCTTCACATCTCGCATCTCGAAACTGCGCCTCTTCATTTGAAGTCGCCAAGTCCATAGCCAAGCCCGTTGTCCTGTCTTCAGTGTTATATCCCCAGCTCTGGCCAAGATCGCAACCCCGAGTCGAGATTAAAAAGTTTTCCAAGAACCAAAACGAGCAGGGGGGCTGTGCTGATGGTAATTAAATCGTTGGGGGGGATGATCTTCGGCTCACGCAACCAACACACCGACCAACGACCGACTGGAGTGCCGTCTATCGCATAAAAAGTTGCTCGCTCAAGCTCAAGGTCAATGAGGTGTACACAGTAACGTACAAGTACAGTACGAGTACTTGTGGCAAGGCATGCTGAACTTGGTCATAACCCCAAAGGCAAACCCACGTGGATGGGCTGTGCACTGGAGCACCTTTATTTGATCCTGGGCGGAGGTGTAATATCGGGGTAGCATCAGGTCCGCACAATAAAGAGTCGGGTTTTAGAGGAAATGGGGTGAGAGAAGCGCAAGGGGTCGATAACCGGGTATAGATCGTGTGTGGCTGGGCTGATCACCAGCTCCTCTGTTCGTTCGTGTATAGTACTCATTCTGTTGACAGTAATTGCTTCAACAGCTACCTGAATAGCGTCTGCTCACCTCAGGGGTCAGGATTACCAGCTAGGATTCAAAGAGGGGGCATACGCAGGGTCCATCCGTCTTCCCGTATAGCGCACCTCCTCTCTGTCACACCGCCTGGTGGCAAACCCTGCGAGATCCACTTCAAGGCGGAGCCGCTCACTTGAACCGACCGCAGTTGGAATCCCGTCTCTCGCCACAATTGATTATGCAAGCAAAGAGGACCCTGACTCAGTGATATCAGCTTGCTGGACTAATGGAAGCAAGGTGACGTAGTTTGACCGCTGTTTTGGTAGCATGTTCCGTGTAGGCCGAGTCGGGCATCTGGTATACATTATCTATGCGATGAGCTTGGTGAGAAGTGAAGCACAGCTGCACAAAACTCGGCTGTTGGATGACTGTTTATTATAATTGTTTGGTCAGTTGTCAAACTGTATGCTCAAATAATTACTCAACACTTAGTCTGAATCTCACTCCAGCATCTTCTAAGTGCCAGTGTGCACTGTTATCAACGGTTATTTCTACTAACTGTACTACTGCCGCACCACGAGTACAAGTACTGTACTGTATTGTACTTACTTTCTCCAGTTGTAAATACAAATATCAATTAATAATTAGAATAGAAAGCTCAATTGGACCGTGTGGTCACAGATTAGGCACCGCCCTCTCGCTTGGCGTACTCCTCCTCCATTCGCTCGAGGTACTCCTGGGTAGCAACCTCCTCTGGCTTAGCGGGGTTGGAGGAGGTGTCAGGCTTCTTGTCAAAGGTCTTGGGATCGTGGTGCTTGTGGCCGTGATCGTGCTGAGTGCCCTTGCCCTCGTTGGCAAGGATTTCGTCGCCGGCTTTGGAAGTGACAGGAAGACCCATGGTTAGCTGTTTGGGATTGGTGTTATGTGTGGGGAAGGTGGTTGAAAGTTGGTTAGTTGAGATTTAGTGGACCGGTAGTTTGGCAACTTTATTTGGAGTCTTGCTACCTTGGGAGAGTGTGTAGTATATCATCTGGGAGGGCCATATGCACCCTATATATACCGTTGGGATCGCCCGGGTGAGCTAAAAATACCTATGAACGTGACACCTCCTCAAGGCCCCATGACTCACTTAGAATTGCGGACATACAAGCAATCGTGGGTGGCGTTTGCAGGCCTGCAACTATTGTTGCATGTCTGCACGGTAAATATCCCCAAGGTTGGGAGTTGGGAGGAGGGGCGGAATCACAGGCACCACTAACTTTATCGAGAGAGCAATGTGCATCACGGTGATGGAGTGTGATGTCATTGGGAGTTTGGATGGTTTCAGCTTAGTAAGCATGTATGGGGAAGGTCTGGATATGATATGAAGCGAACAGTGAGAAGATATCGCGTGCTCTAACAATGTCTGACGTCTATCTGGAGTGTGCAGTCTCTTCCAGAAAAGATCCATGTCATTACTAATGCTCTTTCACGCTCGACGTTGGTGTTTCCACCATATCAGCGATGAGAGGCCTCGTGAGGGACAGATCTTGGTTGGTGAACATCATTGTCCATTGTCCCATTCATGTCACAGCTCACAACGGCTTTTGTCTCTTAATCTACACCATGCCACGGGAACGTAGCAGTGCCGTTACCGTGGGTGGATGGTCTACTCCTGAAGAGAGCACTACCAGGTACAAGTTAACTGCCTCTTCTGTCTCTCCTCAGACTCAAGAGCAGACCCTGCTGTATCACCTTTGATTACAAACTGGCTCATTGAGAGCTCTCTGGGTGCTGCCATCTCTCTGAACATGGCATTAGCGAGCTCAAAGCGATAGTCGCCTTCACGTTCCACGAACTGACGGAACACACTAGTGTAGCAACATCAAGTCACCCTCAACTTCAGCGAACTCAGTTCCAAAGCCGTTGCCTCCCTCGCTCACCCACACCCTACACTCCCCATTTACTGTAACAGCATTAATCCTATATAACCACCTTTTTCCATGCGCTGGCTCCTTAGGCCAGCAGAGCCTCGACCTCGGAGAGCGCGCCCATCAAAATTTTGTCCTCGGCAGCGTACATCAGACCGCTCTGGTACGCCTGCTTGGCTTCCAGGTACTTTGTGGCCGTCTGCAGACACTTGCCCTTTCGGAGGTAGTTCTGGGGGATCTGGGGCTTGATCAGACACAGAAGCTCGGCGTCGGCGTAAGCAGCGGCCCAGTTACCCAGAACCATGTTGATGTCGCATCGGTAAGCCAGCACCTCGGAAACATCAGCAATAGCGGCTCCAGTGGCCTCGTACAGAGGTCGTTTGAGAGCCATGTCCAGAGCCATGTTGATCTGAGCCAGGGCTTCCTGGGGCTTGCCAGCCTTGAACTGCATGGCGCCAGAGTCTCGCAGCTTGGCGACCTGGATGGCCAGATTTCGGTTGGCCTCATTGGGGGGAGGAGGAATCGATCCGGGGCATGCAACCATTTCTTTGGCGAAGGAGTTGAGCTTGTCGAGCTCGATCTGCAGCTCCTTTTTGTACTCGTCTGAGAGCGAGGCGTCCTTGGCGATGGACACCTTTCTGGCGGACTCGTCGTAGCTGATAGGTGCAGGCACGGTCATGGTTGTGTGGTGAAGGTCTGTAACTTATGCGTGTCGTTAATATATCACCATGTACTTACGTGTCGTGCACTTAGAGTTGGGAGGTTGGAACTGGAGTTGGAGGTGAGGCTTATGTAAGGTGGTGTTGGAGAGTGAAGACCAGAAGTACGAGCACGATACTTACAAATAGACTAGAGGAAGGGTGTGAAGGTCCAAATATGAGGGTTAGTAGAGGTCATTCAAAACATGCCTAAACAGTTGGATGTGGTCTGGTAAACACCAATATGATCAGATTATGACTGTATTGCGCGACTACCTAAAGGGGTGCAACGTAAGTTCTTCGAGTTTTCTTCCAAATGTGCTGGTTGTCGTACTCGTAGATATACAGTATGTTGGTTCCAATTCCTCTTATCCACTTCTATGATTTGTAACCCTACAATGCTCGTATGGATGCCGGTTCTTGCACCTGCAGTCGGTTGTATGGAGTGTCTCACAGTAGGATCAAGAGACGGTTGATAACTGGCAAGCAAACAATTTTGGAATTTTTAAAGCGGTTGCGTGGTTTTACTGTGACCAAATGCCCGTTTTGATCTTCTCCTCTTAGCCAATTCCCCTGCAGTGGTTGTTCTGCTCCACCTTTTCCACACTGTCAAATCCACGCACAGCTCCACATAACAGTAAGGTGGGCTGACATAGTGGAGACTGAAGATGGCCAGAAAGTGGGCTGGTTGAGAAATACGCACAATTTAGTCAGGGTCGAAACTGCCCTCAGACTGAGATGGTCTTCGTCACATCACCAACCTGCCCTGTCACCACCCCCAAATAGCCCACCTACCAGCTGACTAATCACTCACTCCCCCACTCGCCAAACCAGCCAAGCTACTGTAGTGACTTCAACAAGCTCAATTGTGCCTGAGCGTCAGGTAAGCTTTTTGTCGTTTGACTTTTCGGCAACTCTGAGCAAGTGGAGGACAGGTTTCTGACTGAAGTCCAGTTGGAGGGTTGTTGGAGCTGGTACAAGGCCGGGCTCGACCTGAATAATCGACACAGACGTGTTCCACGTGATCCCCCACTCAGCTTATGTCATCCTACCTCCTCGGGGTACGCCACGTCACTCTCGACCTCATCTCGTCCCCGAGGGTCCCTGCATTCCCATCAGGGCAGGGGTTGGTTGGAATGAGGGAAGACGGTGGAGGAGAGGCGCGAAGAAGAGAAGAGGGTGTCAATCTCCAACGGTGGTCACGTGCCATACTCGTTTGCTCTGCTGTACAGTTGCCCAGTTGCCTAATGGCCTCATTTCTCCCACCCCTGTCCGTGTCGGCTTGACTAGCTTCCAACAAGCTTATGATCGCTGTCTCACTATTTATAGCTGAGCAAGGAGGAAGCGTTTTGATGGCAAGGCAAGGGAGGGTGCGAGGCAACAAGCAAACTGTCGCTGAGGCAAGCATCCAGTAACGACAACAACTGTGTCGTACGATACTTGACGGAAAAGATGGGTTGCCGTCAAACTACTCTCCGTGATTTATTCGCCACCCCGCCTCCACCCCCAATAAGCCGCTATCCATAGCCTCCAACCCTATCGCGTGCAATTCCTTCCTCTTTTGTGGCTTTGCGGTGTCCCCACCGGAATCATTGCCGAGATGAAAATTAAACAGCAGGCAAAGACGAAATGAAAAGCGAGGTCTGTTTGGCAACCGAGATTAGTACACCGGAGCGAGTCAAAGAATCGTCAAGAAATTACCACACAACCCTTGCTGACACCCTTGATGCGAACTCTAGCTTAGCCGCTGTCTTCGCCGGTTTAATCGGCTCTGGAGACAAGTCGTCTCTCTCCCCTAAACGTGGCATGAAAAGCGACTGAGCTGGAAGTCTGAAAACAAGACTGCTTGCGGATCAGCCGGATCAGTTTAGTTGCTCGAGAGGGAGACACGGTCGCAATAGCAACTCACAGGCACAGACACAGACAGTCGGAGAGTTCCCCGGAGTCCCAGCCAAGACAGGACCTCGCACTAAGGCACAGAATAGGTGTCTAGACAAGAAGACCAGTGGGAAAATAGACTTGCTCCGGCAGATGCTTGTTTGTTTGGCGGGTGTGACATATAGACTATCCAGGCACACTCTATGGTGGGTATAGGTAGAGTGAGTAATAAGGCGTTTGTTGGACGGTACCACTACCACTACCAAGATCCAACCCGTATGGTACACACCCACATCTAAACAGCTTCTTAGCCAATTTGGCAACGGAAAGTTAGGGTATCGTCTGTACACATAAGCCTGCTCCACGACCCAGCACAAGCACACACTCTCACGCACTCTCAGACAAAACACAAATAAACTCTGGTGACGAAATTCAACTTCGTGCATTTGCATTTTTCCATTTTCAGAGAGCTTACGCCTGAGTCCTTTGCATCTCCAGACACAAGAGTAGCTCGACCTTTGCTGAACCCTCGACCGAGCGCTATCCCGGCAGTACACACCACGAGCCAGTCACAACCGTTTGTCACCCCTTTGTCACAGCAACCAGTTTACGACTCAGCTTACGACTCACAATAGACGGCACGAACACAGCATAGTACAGCCACTACCTGGTACGTCACACTCTCTCACAACCAACCGACATCCAACAATGTCTACCATCTACATGGGGGACCTGGAGCCGTGGATGGACGAAGCGGCCATCAAAAACATGTGGGTCCAGGTCATGGGACCGGAGACCAGCATCAACGTGAAACTGATACGTGATAAGTTCACAGACAGCATCAACTACGGGTTCATCGACTTTGCCAGCCCCGAGCTCGCCGCAGCCGCCCTCAAATTCAACGGAAAGCCCATCCCCGGAACAGACAGACTCTTCAAGCTAGGCGAGGACAACGGAGACGGCGCCCCCGTGGAGTTTTCCATTTTCGTGGGCGACCTGGCACCCGACACCTCCGAGCCAGAGCTGCTCAACGCCTTCAAGAGCAGATACGAGTCGTGTCGAGCTGCCAAGATCATGACGGACCCCGTGACGGGCCTGTCGCGAGGATACGGCTTTGTGCGATTCTCCAGTGAAGAAGACCAACAAAAGGCGCTGCAAGAAATGCAGGGATACATGCTGGGCCCCCGGCCGCTGCGAGTGTCCACCGCCACCCCCAAAAACAGACATCACCACCAGCCCTACATGCAATTCCAGCCGCAGCAGTTCCAGCCCCCGGCCCACTACCAGCAGCTGCACTCGCAGCACCCCTTCCCTCATCATCCCAACGGAGCCCCCTCACATCAGGTCCACCAGCCGTTCTACGGAGGCCCCGCACATCCTCTCAACCAGTTCACAGACGCCAACAACACCACCGTGTTTGTCGGAGGACTGTCTTCGTCCGTGTCTGAAGACGAGCTGAGACAGTACTTCCAGGGCTTTGGAGACATCACCTACGTCAAAATCCCGCCCGGAAAGGGCTGTGGATTTGTCCAGTACGTGCAACGACAATCTGCCGAAATGGCAATCACCCAGATGCAGGGCTACCCCATTGGCAACGGCCGAGTGCGGCTCTCGTGGGGCCGATCTCAGAGCCAACAACAGGTCCACCACCACCATCAGTACAGACCGGCTCCCCAGCCGCTCATCTACCCGCAAATGGGCATCCCCGCCCAAAACTACGGCCCCTACCAACCTGTGTCGCCCGCACTAGCCCATAGACACGCAGCCCCATTGCAGACCCCTGCTATCGGCGACCAGGAAGGCATGTCCACCAATGCCACCACACTTGGGTACGCCACCGGGCTTCCTCCCGTGACTGGAGCTCCTGCGGCTCCCGGCGAGGATCCCTCGGAGCCCATCCCCGTGGCCCGGCTCAACGAGCTGTATCTCGCTGCTCGGGACGGCCGTCTCGACCGCGTCGAGTCCGAGTCTTCGGGCTATCATGGCGTTTACGCCCAGTAATTGCATGAGCCGGTGTCACAGCTGGCGGAGGTAAATCATCATAAAACGAATGGATTCATTGTATTAGATGGGAGTGTAGATACTACGTAGGGTGCGCGAAGAACAGCATCTTCGTACGAGGAAGAGGTTGCGTGTTTGTACTTGTACAAATACAAGCCATTGGACTTTTCTCTACTTGTACAAGTACTCTGTATTCTCACTGTTTCTCCAGCCACATGTTTCGTCGTGACCAAAAGTAATTCCTCTATCCCTTGCCGATTCAACCTTCATAAGCGATAATATTTTAGTGAACTCAGACTCGATAACGGAACCGGAAATGAGGGATATTTTGCCATTGAGAGTGGTTTAGAAATTGATCAGGAGAGTAACTGAATAATGATTCTTCAATCGATGGAAACCATCAAACAATAGCCATTTGAGCCCTGGTAGACTCAGTTTTAATACATCGTCCGTTTTGTCATGTCTCGTTGTACAAGTAACATGACGATGCAGGAATACATGATGTAAGAATGTCAACGAGTATACAAAGGGTAGGTACGTATGTACGAAGATAATATTCCTTGAGGAGCTGCTATTTGTGTAATAACTTGTACAGCAGACTACATGTTCGCAGGAATTGAAATACGCGTAAATACCGTAATTGTACCCGGTGAACTATTGTGTAACAGGTACATATTGTAACATACATACGCTGGTAGATCATTATCAGAGGTGACCAAGATGACTTGGAAAAGAGTGTACCTACATAAGGGGATATCAGAAAGCTCCCATCACGACCAAGTGATCACAATCAGTTTGTTCCTTCGCAAATTGGCTATACTTGTACCCCTGGGTTACGGGTCACATCTTCTCCATCTACAATCACGAGCAGTTCCAGTATCCAGTAACGGAACACTCCTCACCCTCCATCTCTAGCTAAACAAATGCATTATCTACTCGGACTTAGACTCAGCTCGCTGGGCGAACATATCCTTGGACTTCTCGGTTCCTCCGTTCTCCTTCCACAGACCCTCGTAAGGGAACTCTCGGGGAATGGCGGCCTTCTCGGGCACAAAGTAGGTGGCGAGGTAGGAGCCGCCAAAGAAGATGGTCAGGAACCCGATGAAGTACTTGAGGGCGTCCTCGTTCTTGAAGTGGGTGAATCGGTCAGGGGACCACATGTCGTACAGATCATCGTTGACACTGAGGGGATCATCTCGGTTTCGTCGGTCCTGCTGGTCGTCGTACTTCTTGTAGGGGCTCTTGAACTGTGCGGGGATGGGGTCGATGTTGGGGTAATCACCGAGCTGGGTTAGTATTGGTTGAGTGGTGGTTGAGTGGTGGTTGTTGGTGGCTGGGTGATGATTGGGTGGTGAGAGAGCTGTCTATGAATCCAGGTTGGAAAAAAGACGTAATACCAGTCCTCCAATCGAGTATCGGCGAGTCCAGCCGTCTCCTTGTCCATGTCCTTCGTGTTCGAGCACACCATCTCTGTCATGTTGTCCTGGTATCACTGGTAGAATGATGACAGTAAAGATGTTGCTGGAGGGGCCGTTCGAAAGGCCTGAAACACGCCACATGTCCTCAAAAACCTGGTCAATCACATCCCCCAAACACGATAGGACCAATATCACCTCGCTTCTTCTCATAATCCTTCCGAAAGTCCACTTTCAGTGCTCATGTTCATCACCACACAACATGGCGATACTCACCATGGGCTCCTCGGCCTTGTCGAAAGAGGCTCGGACACCTCGGACCTGGACCTGGGCCACTCGGGCCACAGGCGATCGAAGCATGGTGACGGCTCGTCGCGAAAGCATTTTGTTAGTTCTGTAGCTGGTGATGATGCCAATCCAATTCTCTAAACTCTGGTTGGCCCACAGGATTCCTACTCCCAAGGAAATCCAAAATGGCTGTTACCCGGCCGAGGGGGAGTGTGCTTCAAATTCTTAGGGGAGTGGAAAAATCGTTCGCTCTCTCCCAAGAAAGCTAAAAGCCTAATTGGACGCACTTCTCTCCCAAGAAGTCCAGGCTGGCTGACGAATATGTGGAAAAGGGCGTGGGCCTAAATTCTTACCTTACATATCCCTTGGCTTGCACTTCAACAGCCAGCAATCGCATCAATCAGGCCCGGAACGGAGCTGAAAATCTGTGAGCACCTCCACAGCCGCACGGCCAACACGCTGCCGCTTTCCGTTTCCCCATCCGACACATAGACGCCCCGAGGGCGCGTGCTACACATGTCCAAGCGCACCCAAGATCTCGCCACCACGCACGTCAACGGGTCTGTCGACAGCGCCTCGTCTCCCGCGGGAGCCAGCAAGCGACGCAGGCTCGCGGACCCGGTCTTAGACACGCCCGTCGAGCTGCTTGCTTCTGGCCGACGAACCAGTGGTCGCCACAGACCGACCCCTGTTGAGCCAGACCCACCACAACAGCAGGGCCAGCAGGCTCCTGGAACGCCCGGTGGCGGCCGACAACAACGGCGAGCTGCTGCCGCGGCCAAAGAGAGTCTGTCGACGCCCAAGCGGACGCCAGCCAAGGCTCCAGCGAAGGAAAAGACGCCAAAACCGACCCCTAAGAAGAGCAAGACGACGCCATCACGAAGGAACGACAACAAACGACGACGATCTCTCAAGATCGAGGAGGTAGAGGAGGAGGAACCCGAAGAGGTTGAAGAGGTTGAAGAGGTTGAAGAGGTTGAAGAGGTTGAAGAGGAAGAGGAAGAACCTGAAGAGCTAGAGGAGGAGGAGGAAGAGATGGTCGAACCCGAACCTATCCTACTGACTCCTCTGGAGGAAAAGAAACAAGAGCTGGCCAAGCTGATTTCGGACAATGATTCGCGCGTGCGACTGCTGTTCCATCTCAAGCAGTTTGTGTCGCTGGTCTTTTACGATCCGGCCGAGGCCAAGCAAGATCAGAGCAGTGTCTGGGAGCAGGTGAGTATTATGAGAGGTGAAAGAGGGGGCATATTACACAGGACTCAACTAACGCAGTTTCAACAAAATTACGATCTATGGACCAAGTACTTGGAGCGCAAGACTGGCGGCCATATGCGATCCACGCGACGGCAGATACGAAGCAAACAGGGTGCATTGGAAGACGACTTCGTGATCAAGCTCAAGGAGGAAATGGCAACCGAGCTCGCAGAGGAAGAGGAAGAGGAGGAGGAAGAAGTGGTTGAAGAAGAAGAAGAGGAAGAAGAAGAGGAGGAGGAGGAGGAAGAGGAGGAGGAGGAGGAAGAGGAGCAAGCAGAAGAGGTTACATCTAAACGTGGAAGTCGACGTCCTGCACCAAAGACCTCTTCCTCCAAGGCTAAAGGCAAGAGCAAGGCCTCTTCGTCGAAATCGTCATCTAAGTCCAAATCCAAGTCCAAGGCCAAGTCAAAGGGTGGTAAGACGCAAGCAAGGGCTTCCAAACTGTCGAAATCTCGACGGTACGTGAATGCTGTTGATTCGTCTTCGGAAGAAGAGTCTGACTACGATCCCAACAAGCCCTACGACGTGTCCAACGAGGTCTGGACTCCCATCGACACTGGATGGCTTCTTCCCGACAGTGAGGATGAGTACTATCACTTTGACGACAAGTTTGCCGAGCACATGTTCCCCAACGGCGTCAAGTTGAAGCTCAACGTTTCTCTCAAGCCTCCTCGGGTCACACATCCTGCTCATCTGTTGCTGAATGTTGCCGAGGGCCAGACTCCCGACAACGGAAATCGGTTGGAAGAGTTTATGGGCTCGTTCAAACTTCTGGACGAAGAAATGACTCTGGAGGAATACGAGGATCATTACGAGCGTGAACTGGAGACCCTCGACAAGATCAACGAGATGAAGCGAGAGGGTGTTTTGCAGGGTCTGGCAGACGAGGAGGAAGGCGAGTCTTTGACAGTTGCCGAGATTCGACGGGGATTTAACGACCCTGAGCGATCTACTCGTCCCACTCATTGGGATCATGTTGTTGCCCAGGCTTGTCATTTCGCTAAACTCATGTCTGACGAGCGAAAAGCGCATGTTTCGCAGGCCAAGAGACTGGCAACTGCCGTCGATCAGCATTTCCGACGTTTGGAAGGTGCCGAGGAACGAGATAAGAAAGCCCAGGCCAAGCTGCTCAAGACCATGGCTCGTAAGATGGCCCAGGATGTCATGAGACGATGGAAGCTGGCCGAAAAGGTTGTTCTCAAGAAGAAGGAGCAGGAGGCCCAAGAAGAGGAGCGAAAGAAGGGCAAGAAGAAGCTCAAGGAGATTCTGGAGAACTCTGCCCAGCTTCTCGAGGCTCGTGTTCGAGGAGACAACGATACTCCGGAAACTGAAGAGGGAGGTGCTGCTGATAAGGATGACGAGGAAGTTGTCTCTGATGAAGCCACCTCCGACGTTGATATGGAGGACGAGCGTGAGCAGCCTGAAGTCGATACCCGTGACGACGACGAGCTCACTGTTGAAGAGCTCAGAGCCAAGTACGCTGCTTTGGACAAGATCAAGGTGGAGAAGAATGAGGAGGAAGTCGGGGAGGATGACGAGGATGACAATGAGGATGAGGATGAGGAGGACGATGGAGAGGAAGAGGTCGAAGAAGAGACTGAAACCACCACTCCCGCTCTGGAGACACCCATCGACACTCCTGTTCCTGAGGGCGAGGAGGGCGAGTTCTCTTCCGACACAGATGTCACTCTGGACTCTGAAGATGACTCGTCGTCCGAGGAAGAATCCGACTCCGAGGTGGAGACCGCTGCCCCTGGTCTGGCTGCTCTCATGGGCGGATCCAAGGCCATTGAGGAAGAAGACGAAGAGGAGGATTATGCATTTGAGATCAAGGAGGAGGAGGAGGAGGATAATGGGGCTGATGATGACAAGATGGAAACAGTGGAGGAGGCGGTTGAAGAGGCTGTGGAGGAGATCAAGGCCAATGGAGTGGAGTCCAGCAAACCCTCGTCTAACGGTGTGGATGTCACCGAGCTGGATCGAGTCTCCACCGAACGAGCACCCGCCGTGGAACCTCCATTTCTGCTCAGAGGTACTCTTAGAGCGTACCAGCAGCTTGGTTTGGAGTGGTTGGCCGGTCTGTACAACAACGACACCAACGGTATTCTTGCAGACGAAATGGGTCTTGGTAAAACCATTCAGACCATTTCGCTGCTGTCGTACCTGGCCTGTGAACATCACATTTGGGGCCCCCACCTGATTATTGTGCCTACCTCGGTCATGCTCAATTGGGAAATGGAATTCAAGCGATTTGCTCCTGGTTTCAAGGTCATGACTTACTACGGCAACCCCGTCCAACGACGTGAAAAGCGTCGGGGATGGAACAAGGAGGACACCTGGCACGTTTGCATCACGTCCTACCAGCTGGTTCTGCAGGATCTGTTTGCCTTCCGACGAAAACGATGGCATTACATGATTCTGGACGAGGCACACAACATCAAAAACTTCCGGTCGCAGCGATGGCAGTCTCTTTTGCATTTCAACACCGTGAGACGACTGTTGCTGACCGGAACGCCCTTGCAGAACAACCTGATGGAGCTGTGGTCGCTGCTGTACTTCCTCATGCCCTCTTCGCGTAACCAGATGGATATGCCTGGGTTTGCCAACCTCAAGGACTTCCAGGAGTGGTTCTCTCGTCCCATCGATAAGATGGTTGAGGGAGGAGTGGACGAGGAGGCAAAGACAACCGTCAGCAAACTGCATCAGATTCTGCGACCGTATCTTCTGCGACGACTTAAGAAGGATGTTGAGAAACAGATGCCCGCCAAGTACGAGCATGTGGTGTATTGTCGACTGAGCAAACGTCAACGGTACCTCTATGATGACTTCATGTCACGTGCGCAGACGCGAGAGACACTCAAAACGGGCAACTTCCTCTCCATCATCAACTGTCTGATGCAGCTGAGAAAGGTGTGTAACCATCCGGACTTGTTCGAGGTCCGGCCAATTGTCACGTCCTTTGTCCAGGAGCAGTCTGTCATTACTCCCTATGTCGGTGTCAGTGATCAGGTCAAGTCTCTGCTGGTCAACACTGTGGATGGAGGCTATGCTCCTCGAGAGGTGTCTCTTGGGTTCCTCGGTTTCAACGCCGATCTGGAAGACATGTCTACTCACGAGGCCACCAGTTTCCGCAAGTATCACAACGTGCAGACTGTCAAGAACCGAATTCGGGAGCTGGAGAAGTTCTGCCCCCCCGAAACTGCCGAAGACGAGCGGTTCAATGACATTGAGGGCCATTACAAACACATGCATCATGCGTCCTTCCAGCAGGTCATTGGGTCGCTCAAGCGAGTGGAGTACTTGCATCAGATTGCCCTGGCCAAGAAGCCCGTGTACGGCCGAAATCTCGTGGAAATCTGCACCATCAACACTTCTCGGTTGCAGCCTGACCGTCCAGAGGAGACTAACGAGTCTTCGTACCACTGGCAGCTCACCCATTTACGTCATCCGACGGTTCAGCAGTGTGCTGACAACATGGCTCCTTACATTGAGAGATTTGCCTGCATCACTCCCAAGGCTGTTACTCTCAATATGGCCGAGTTGAGTCTGGGCGGCATTGGACCTGTTCTTCAGCAACGGTACTTCAAGCATGTCACTCCCAAAAAGTCTCAGCGAGTGGTGGTGGGCCCTCCTACTGCCATTGCTGATCCTTTCCACCAGGCCCAGGTCAAGCTGAGTATTGCCTTCCCTGACAAGCGACTGTTGCAGTACGACTGTGGTAAGTTGCAGCGTCTGGCTACTCTGTTGCAGGATCTGATTGCAGGTGGCCATCGGGCTCTCATCTTCACGCAGATGACCAAGGTGCTGGATGTTCTGGAACAATTCCTCAACATCCACGGACTGCGATACATGCGTCTGGACGGAGCCACCAAGATTGAGCAGCGTCAGCTGTTGACGGAGCGGTTCAACACGGACCCCAAGATCCCCGTCTTCATTCTGTCGACTCGATCTGGAGGTCTGGGTATCAACTTGACGGGTGCAGACACGGTCATCTTCTACGACTCGGATTGGAACCCTTCCATGGACAAGCAGTGTCAGGATCGATGTCATCGTATCGGTCAGACTCGAGACGTGCACATTTACCGGTTTGTTTCTGAGCACACCATTGAGTCCAACATTCTCAAGAAGGCCAACCAGAAGCAGATTCTCGACAATGTCGTCATTCAGGACGGAGAGTTCACCACGGACTACTTCAACAAGATGAGTGTGCAAGACATGCTTGGTCTTGAGCCCGACGATGATGCTGCTCCTGTAGCCGAGAGTCTCAATCTGAGCGGCAAGAACCTCGAGCGAGCTCTGGCTCAGGCCGAAGACGCCGATGATGCTGCTGCTGCCAAGGTGGCCACCAAGGAGACCAACCTGGACGTGGAGGATTTCGACGAGACACAAAAGGAAAACAAAAAGACCGCCACTCCTGGCTCCAGATCGGCTTCTGCCACACCCATGGAGAAGGAGAACACTGGCGAGTTGTCGTCTGCTATGGATAGCCCCACTCCGGTGGCTACTCCTGACGTCGTTGCAGTTGACAATGGAGGTGGTGGAGACGATGACGACTCTGACTCGGACGAGTCTGATTCTGGAATTGGTCATGTGGACGAGTACATGATCAAGTTTATCGAGGATGGATGGTATTGGTAAGCTAGCAAGGTAGCTCTGTATATTAATGTATTATATGTATTGTATGTACTTATTTGTATTAGGTTGGCATGTATCGTATCACAGAATGCTCTTGCAAACAGCGTCCTTGCTCTGGATGGTCTTAACGGCGTTGTTCATGGCCCGCGAGACAACCGCATTTTTCTTGTCTCCCATGTCGTTCAACCAGGAGTCGTCCTTCACCATCTCCATAGCCAGAGTACCGAAAAGAGTGTCTCCAGCTCCCGTGACACTCACAATCGACTGAGCGTCCACAGATTCGGCCTCAAAGTACTGCATGTAGACGCCCACTCGAGTGTCTCCAGACATGGCGTTGCCCTTTTGGAACATGCTGGGAATCTTGACGGAAGAAGATCGATGCGAAAGAATAGCAGACTCGATATCTTCAACGAGCTGGAACACGACGACTCCGTTGGCTCCTCCCTTGATCACCAGAGTGGGAATGTATGGAAGCATGTGGATGGCTTGGGCGAGAGTTCCCTGTTCGAGGATAGCCTTGAGACCAGGGTGCGCGTGGGACTGCATTTCTGCTCCGTTTCTGAACTCTGCTCCAAGGGCCAGGCCATCAATGACGGGGAACCAGTCGTCCACATCGAAGCGGCCCTTCTCGTGGAACGCCTCAAACATCGCCTGCAGCTCTGCAGTGTTGGGGGTAGCCAGAGCAATGGAGTTGTTGGGGTAAACGGGCAGAGAGAGCTCAGACAGAGCTGCGGCCTTGGGAACAGAGGTGGGTTCGAATGCAACCTGCACAGACTTGTCCCGTGCGTACTTCAGCACCTCCTTCTTGGCCTCGAGTCCAATGTTTCCGTCAATCATGATCCACTTGGGCTGGGCAGTAGTCAGCTGTTGGTTGACATGATCAACGTCCAGGTTCTGAATGATGTCCATATCCGCACACGCCACAATGAGATCCCCTTTCTTGTCATGCATAGCCACGTAGCGAGCTGTTCCCTCCCTGCCGTCCTGCTTGATACCACTGGTGTCCAGACCCACCTTTTCCATATGCGACACAATCTCGTTTCCGTCTCCATCCTGGCCCACGGCCGAGATCAACCTCGGTGAAATGCCATGCTTGGATCCAGTGTAATGAATCGCCAAAACAATGTTATGGCCCACTCCTCCAATGGAGTTGGACACCTTTCCAGGATGCGAGGTGCCGAGCTGAGAGCCTGAAATGCCGCAGGTTACGTCCATGGCCACTCCACCAACGACGGCCAGAGGGGAGGTTGTCGGGGGAGGTTTGGCAGCCTTTACGGGAGCTTTAGAGGGGGCCGGCATGAAGCCAGAACCCCCGCTTGTTCTACCAGCTGGTCTACCGCTCTATATTAGTATTTCATTTATGTGTTAGTTTGCAACTCACTATGTGTTTCAGTATTCAAACTTGCCACCTACCTCTAGGGTTGCCAGGTCGCTGGCGATTCGAGTAGCGATGACGGCGTTCTGCTGGACCAGTCCAACGTTGGTTTTGAGCACCTCGGGGTATTCTCGTCGAATGGCATCCAGAAGGAAAGGCGTCGTGGCCTTGCCCTGGATGCCCAGCTGGTTGGCCTCCTCAACAGCTCGGTCAATCACGTCGTGGATGAGATTGGAGGGAATGGGGTCAGGAGGAGGCACACACCAAACGGTGCCGGACTGTAGATTCATGGAGGAGTTGGCCTGGATGATCTTGGCGGCTTCCAGAGTGTCGAAGAAGTTGTAGGGACTGCTCACGCCCGAGTCTGTGGTGAAAAAGCCGGGGATGTTGGTGCCATCGGCTCCATAGGTGCTCACATGGACACCCTTGGTCTCCAGGTACTCGACGGTCAGAGGAATGTCGAGAATGGACTTGGGGCCTGCACAGACAACAGCCACGGGAGTCTTGGACAGCTCGTCAAGATCTGCGGAGATGTCGAACGTGGACTCGGCTCCTCGATGCACTCCTCCAATACCTCCTGTAGCAAACACCTTGATGCCTGCCATGTTGGCCAGAATCATGGTGGCGGCCACGGTGGTTCCTCCCATAAGTCCATTGGCCATGACGTAGCCAATGTCTCGTCTCGACACCTTGATGTGATTTCCCTCTGTGTTTTCAGCGAGCACCTTGACCTCGTTTTCAGGCACACCGACTCGAGGCACGCCGTTGATGAAGGCCGTGAGAGCTGGAATGCCGCCCTCCTTGCGGATGATCTGCTCTGTGTCGCTGTGCATCTCCAGATTCTGGGGGTATGGCAGTCCATGGGTGATGATGGTGGACTCCAGAGCGATCACGGGCTTCTTGTCATTGATGGCCTGCTGGATTTCCTCGGAGATGACAAGAGGCGAGTTGTGTCGGGCCGTGGCGAAATGTCGAAGTGTCGATGTTCGGAAAAGCGACTTTTGGGCTGCAATTCGGCGAATTGAAAGCATGGTGTATGGTGTCCTGGTTTCTCGGAAATGGCGCCGTATGATTCCAGATGCAGTAATTAATTATTTTGGGTTGGCCTGCAGATCCAAGGCGTTGATAGTGGGGGGGGAGCCTTAGTGGGCCATAGTGGGTGATGGGGTGACGGAGGAATCTTGGACAGATGATAAGGATGAGCTAATCGGGAGACCACGTGAGTCTTTGTTTTTCATTAGTCAAGTTCAATTTCTTCTTCTTGGCGCGCTTGAACACAAGTGAACAGTAGAGCCACTGTTTGAGGGAGGCCGTTCCGCCGTCAAAGGTTCATACAGTCCCAGGTCAACTAATCCATGGCACAGGGAAATCTTATTTCCAACAGTTACTTATGGACTGAATTACTCTCGAGGCTCAAATAATAAAGTGAATCCGCTTCCTTTCAAGGGAGTTTCAAAACCACTTATTCTCAACGGGATCCACTCCAACCGTTGATCCGCTGCATGTTTCAGCTCCCCTGATTGATGTGACGGTGCTAAAAATCGCCCGAAACAGCGAAAGACACAGCCTTGGAAAAGTACAATGGCGTTACACGAGACACGTGGACCAATGTGTAACATTGAAAGAACTGATCTAAATAAATGATCGACAACGGGACCAGTGGCGATCAGGGGGATGTCGTTGGTACCGAAGCATAGCACCAAAAACGGTTTCAGCGAAAAAAACGATGGTGATAACTCGTTGTAATTTCCGGAAGTTACCTTCGTTCAATCATCCACAGCCAAGCCAAGGGGGTACTTCGGTATGCAGGCACATTCCCAAGAAGCAACTATTGGCACCCTGCTTAATCTGTAACACATTCCCAAACAGCAGAGTCCTGTCACCTTCCCGTTAGTCTCTCTTCTGCGACTAAACAACTAAAAACTGTGTCTGACTCTTTGTACAGCACTTGAGGTGATACGGTCCACTTCCATTGTGTCGCAGTCTTCAAGTCAGTTGTTGATCAGGTCGGCTTTGGCTGAACCCAGTCATATTTAAATGATGATACCCTTCTGTTGGAGCTGTGAACGAGATTTCGAGTTGAAATTCAGACCAGACGATGAAACGGAGCGAGACAACACCAGGGCTTCTTTCCCCCATTTCAATACCTTGAGTATTCACTATTCTGCCCGGTACACCTTCCTCTGCACAGCCTCTTGTTTCAGGACGGGTACCTGACATCTGCAGCACCTACGACGCTGGATAGTGGGTCTGCAACGTGATGCAATCTGTTGGTTGTACGGTGTGAATCTGTGGCGGCGCGATTTTGTGACAGTGTCTGTGTCTGTCAAGATGGAGTGGTTCGAGATGACATAAATAGAGACCAGTGGACGTCCTCAATCTCTCCTCAGAACCAACCTGACCAACCTCCTCAGCCACTCCTCTCACCACCACCACTCTCACAATGCTCTTCAAGTCTCTCACAGCTCTCACAGCAGCCACCGCAGCTTTCGCTGCTCCTCCTTCTCCTGCTCCTGGCAAGTTCCCTTCTCAGTACACCCTTCGTATCAACCCCGGCGCTGGCGCCGTGGCTCTGAAGCCCCTTCAGCTCAGCGGTGACAAGGTCGTCTTTGGTCTGGAGAGTGGAAACACCACCGTTCCTCCTCTCGAGGTCAAGCTCCGAGGCAAGCACCTCTACGCTGTCTCCAACGGTACCTCTCCTGGTGAGATCATCGTTGCTGCCAACGGTCAGTTGATTGTTTCCGCTGGAGGATCCAACACCTCCGTCCCCGCTTTCGGCTGGAAGATTCACGGAGGAAAGTCCCATGTCAGCGAGGTCTCTTACAAGGGCTCTGAGGAGTTCTACTCCTGCTCTTCCACTGCTGGCCAGGAGGTTTACGTTCTCGGAAGCGCGAGCTACTCCTGCGACGAGCCCTTCAAGTTCACCATTGGAGCCACCGGTGTGGCCAAGCACTTTTAGAATACCACAGTAGAAATTATTTATAATTGAAGATACTATACCTCTATTAGATTGTACAGTACCGTACAGTACTCGTAACACTTGAACAGTACTCTACGTTGATTGCTACGCACTTGCTGCTCAACTAAAGTTCTTAGCAATATGATCTCACATGCATATATTCTTAACTATTACTTAGAGGACTCTTCCCCAAACGTAGTACAGTTGAATTAGCGGTTGAGCACTGAGTAGACCACAAATAGCACGTCAACCAATAAGACAGCCCCAAGCTCTTTTTCCACATTACGTGATCCTCAGCTTCTTGTCCACTTCTAGCCGACATCACATCAACAGCTTGTCCACTCCTTACGTGCCTTAACTTGGTCAACGCAAAGCACCCCGAGCGGCACGTGACCTTTTAACTTTATTGTCAATGCGCACTGATTAGTAAGCACAACAAGTACGTCAGAGAATGTTCAATATGACACTGACACACTAGTTAGCTGATGTGTGAGTCAGCTGATGCGACCTTTTCTGTCGCCTACTTTCTTGACACCCCCTTCTTCATATTCGATTCTGACACTCCACCTTTACGAGATGTGTGCCATGAAAGATGTGTTCCCAAAACACCTTTTTTTAGGTTCACAGTTTCGTCAAGAGAGATACTCGGTCAAGACCTCCAGAAACCATCGGCATGTTTTTTGTTGTGAGTATGGGAGGATGAAGCGGACAAGGGCACGTGATTGGGTGGCATCGGGCGGACAAGATCACGTGACCACGACCCAGATCGGCCCGCGATTCGATGGGTTGTGGGTATGGTGATGTTATGGTCATTCGACGACGAATCGGAAGACGTGTGTCTTGTTTGAGGTGTTTGAGGTGATGGTGGACAGGTGAGAGCGCGTGTTGGGGACGTGTGCGGATGTCTGACAGACTTGTCTCGTCTCTAAGAGTTGGACACAGTATCTACATCACCATCATCATGGAACATATGGCGTGACCAACATCGCGAATTACTTACCCTGGCAGTCAGAAGAAGGAGCTGGCAGTCAGAAGTAGGAGCTTCCTGTCACCAGCTAGAATTCACGGAATTACAGACCCCGAAACCCGCTTACTTCTCCAGAACTAACGCAGAAAGACTTGACGCTCTCTCTGACTCTGCATCCGTCATACTTTGGCCCCCAGATGGGCCAATACCTGCGGTCCAAACTGCTGGCGGACGTGGAGGGCACTTGCACCGGAGAATTCGGCTACATTCTGTGTGTGCTGGACCAGCCGTTCGACATTGGTAAGGGCCGAGTGGTGCCCTCCAACGGCTCGGCCGAGTTCACAGTCAACTACCGAGCAATCGTGTGGAGACCGTTCAAAAACGAGGTGGTGGATGCGATAGTGACCAACGTGAACAAAATGGGCTTTTTCGGCGACGTGGGGCCTCTCTCCGTCTTCGTGTCGTCCCATCTGATTCCTCCTGACATGAAGTTCAACCCCAGCGCAAACCCACCAGCATATGTCAGTGAGGATCAGGTTATTGAAAAGGGAAGTCGGGTGCGACTGAAGATTGTCGGAGTGCGAGCCGACGTGGGCGAAATGTTTGCCATTGGTTCTATCAAGGAGGATTATCTGGGTTTGGTCTAGTGTACTATAATACATATTTATATGAGGTGGAGTGCAAGTAGGAGTGAAGCCACGGTGCAAGTCGTGCCACTAAATACAAAGGGCAACAGCTGATAAATATTGGCTTCCATTCACCCTGCTTCACCCTGACTAATCATCTTATCATTCGCTCGCTCAGCGATTATTCCCGCCTGCATAATCAACCTAAACATGATGCAGATCAAGGGTGGCTTCTGGTAGACTCAACAACTCTTTCACTAGTTCAACTCTCTTCAGACAAACTCCCCAAAAATGCCACCCACATCTCTCGTTACAGGCTCCACCGGGTTTCTGGCCAGTCACGTGGTCGACCAGCTTCTCAAGGCCGGCCATAGAGTAATTGGCACCGTCCGATCTCCCCCCAAAGCCGCACGATTAGCCGAAGCCTTCAAGGACAAGATTGCTTCGGGCCAATTGGAGCTGGAAATGCTTTCTGACGTGCGAAACGCGGAAGAGTTCCAGGTCATCTTTGAAAAGCATCCCGAGATCAAGTACATTCTACACACGGCTTCTCCTTTCAACTACAACACAACCGATCCTGAGAAGGAGATGCTGCAACCAGCTGTTGAAGGAACCACCACTGTTCTCAAGGCTGCCGAGGCCCATGCCCCCAACGTTGAGAAGGTTGTCATCACCTCGTCTCTGGCAGCTATTCTCAACATTGCCACCTTCAATGATTCTGCCACTACGGTCACCGAGAACGACTGGAACCCCATCACCTGGGAACAGGCCGCCGAGAAGGGCAACCCTTATGCCAACTACATTGGATCCAAGGCGTTTGCCGAGAAGGCGTCGGTGGAGTTCCAGAAGACGGAGAAGCCCAAGTTTGCGCTCACCTGGGTCAACCCCGTTCTGATTCTCGGTCCCGGTATCATTCTCGATCCCCAGGCCATCAACACCTCGAACGAAGCCATTGCCAATGCTCTTGAAACCAAACCAGGACAAAAGGCTCCCGTCAAGGCTGGATACTTTGTCGACGTGCGAGACTGTGCCAAGGCCCACGTTTCGGCCCTAAAGCCTGAACTCGACGGACGAAGACTCTTCCTGTCAACTTCCAAGTACTGCACCCAAGACTTTCTCCACATTGCCAACCAGATGCCGGAGTTCAAGGGCAAGATTGCCGAGTACGATCCTGCCCAGCGGGAGAAGGAGCTGCATCCACTTGCCCATATCGACAACTCCGTCACTCTCAAGCTGCTCAATTACGATCTAATTACATTGGAGCAGTCCGTCACAGATTTCGCCAAAGAGTGGCTTTCCTTCCAGAAGTGATTGAAGAATGATACAGCCTATACAAAGAAGTCACGATATAGAATGGCTAACGAATAGACACTCGCTTGTTCTATAGAATGCAATATAAATTAATGATCCAAGTCTCTAATGGCCTCAATGTCAGACCGAGCAGCTATCAGCTTGTCGAAAATGTCCATCATGACGCGCTCAGCACTGTCACGTTTTCCCTTCTCTTCCTTTCGGACGTTGGTCAAGGCAATGGCTGTGATTCTGGCCACCTCCAATGCATGCCGTTCCACAGTAGCCTCGGGCACAGTCTTCAGAAAATGCAATATGCTGTTGCCACAAGTCTCCAAAAGAGACAGATCTGCCGTAGCAAACGGGTCCTCCATGATTGGAGTCCATGCAACAACGAGTTCCTCCACATACGAAGCAACGTACTTTCCAAATAGATCCACTATGCCGTCCAGAGCATGCAAAAGAGTCTTGACGGTCCGAATGTACGACAGATCCAGGCCTCTGACAACCTGTTGTAGCAGCTCATCCAGTAGCGTCAAGTCCTTCAACGTAGGCTCTTCTGCCGTGCCCTGTCGCATCATCAGATACAAGGGAGTCAGAGCCTCGTATGTGATTTCTTGCAATGGTGCAGCGACCTTTTCTTCTGTTGACGGAGGTAAGAAGGACAAATGAGGCTGGAGCGCGTCCCAAAACACTTGTGATAGTCTCATTTGTCGCACGAGGTCTCTGTAGTTGCTATTGCTGTTGCACAGGGCCAGAATGCATTGGGAGCTGATGATTTTGACGCTGGGTTCGTGGTAGTCGCACAGATTGAGCACCGCCGGGAATAAGAACGAAATGTACGTTTGCGCCAGCTGTTTGGAGGTTCCAGACAGGTGGATCAGCTCCATGAGGGCACCTGTCGATGCCTTGGAGTACTTTGCGTCGTCCTCTGTCGAAAGAGAGAACCCAGCCACGTTTTTGAAGCGTTCCTTTCGATCCTTGGCGCCAGATGACGTGAACAGATCCTTCAGCTGCTCATAGAGACGTCTGCAGACAATTTCGAGCTGTTTCTCACCAACCGGGGCCGTCACAGGCACTCCCCATTCTCCCAGAATAGTTGCTGCCAGAGCCGCTGTTTCGGGGTCCGAGTTTTGGGCCACCTGCTGGTTGAGCAGCTCCACTGTGTCGTTGAATTGCGGATCCGTAGGTTCCAGTGGCGTCCTTTTTCGTATCTCTTCCAGTTGTTGATTCATGGTGAGAAAAAGAAGTTAATTGTGGAGAAGTGGTGAGAAGTACAGGGTTGAAGTAAGAGTGAGTGTGCCCAATGTTGGCAGACCAAAATGGGATTCTGACCGGCTATCTAAACAAAATTATTCTCAATCATCACATTACTATATACATGTTGCTTACTGCTGCTGCTGGATGCTGGGGTTAGTTTCTGATCCGTAGTCCTCCTGTTCGGCTGGCTTGCTGCTGCCTATCTGCCTGTCTTGAATCTTTATACTCACATCTTGACAATGTCAATGTTGGTGTCGAGGTATCGGCCGACGCAATCAGTGAAGCCTGGGTTAGTAAGTGCCACGTCATTTTCTCTCTTCACATATCTCAATACTCACACTGCTGCTCGGATCCGTCGAGCTGGGCAGAGTTGATTTTCTTGACACACTTGTTCCAGCACAGGTTGGTGAAGGTGTGGACGGTCTCCTGGATCTTGGCCTTGGATCGCTCGGCCTCCATGAACTGGATGATCTCCTGTCGCGAGTTCTGGTCGAGAGATTCGAGGGCTTGGGGGGTGATAGCTTCCATGGTGTTGGGTGTGGAGGAGTTGTTACTGTAGGTGCAGTGATGTGTGAGTCTCTCTCAACAGTTCTCCTCTTACATGACCCAGTGTCTATCTGCATCTGAATTTTTGTCCAAAGTTAAACTGTGCATGAGAGATGGGAGAGTGTCGACCAGACGACGAAGTTACGTCGACAAGATCTTGTAGGTAGCTACAAGAGAAAAGACAAGGTCACCAAAGCCCCCTAACACCTCCTCCGATGTCTATCACTAGCTATCTCGGAAAAGTCGCCGAGAAATGGGCAGCTATCAAGGCCTCGCCCGCCGCGTTCACCATTGTCTCGGGTAACGAGTCTGCCGACCTGGACTCGTGTGTTTCATCGGCTCTCTACGCCTACCTGTCTCAGACTCAGTCCAAGGTCGACGTGTTCCCGCTCATCAACATCCCCAAGCAGGACATCCAGCTGAGACGAGACTTTATGTGGCTGCTGGCCAAGCTCGACATCAAGGACAACTCCTTCCTCTTTCTCGACGATCTGACCCCCCAGCTGCTCCAGCACGCCTCTCTCGCTCTTGTCGACCACAACAAGGTCACCGCGTCGCTGGCAGAGCTCGACGACAAGGTCATTGGCGTCATTGACCACCATGACGACGAGGGACTGTACAAGTCTGCCGATCCTCGACTGGTCACCAAAAACGGATCCTGCTCGTCTCTGGTCTACACCTGGTGGAACAAGACCCTCAACGGCCTTAATGGAAGCATTGCCTCCGATGTCGCTCTCAACGAGCTCGCATTGGCCCCTCTTCTCATTGACACCTCCAACATGAAGTCCAAGGTCGAGGCCCACGATACCGAGGCCTACGATCTCATCACAAAGGCCCTCAGCCCTGTCTCTGCCTTTGCCACCTCAAAGGACGTCAAGTCGTTCTACAAGAGCCTTGACGAGAAGAAGCGAGACCTCTTGGGCTTTGACGCCGTCCAAATGCTCCGAAAGGACTACAAGGACTGGGCCGAGAACGGAACCAAGCTGGGCATGAGTACCGTGGTTCTGGGTCTCGATGACATTCTCAAACAAGACAAGGAGTTCTTCCCCAAGCTCCACGACTTTTGCGAAGAGCACAATATCACTGTGCACGTGACCATGACCTCATACAGCGATGCTGCCGGCAAGCATGCCCGACAGATGATCATCTACTCCCCCAAGGGCTGCAACGACGGCGTTCAGAAGTTCTTGGATGGGTCCTCCGCCGCTCTTCAGCTCGAGCCTTTGTCCGTGGATAACTCTGGCATCTCTGGCCAGCTATGGGTGTTCCAGCAGAACAATGTCAAGGCCAGCCGAAAACAGGTGGCTCCCAGCTTGCGATCAGCCATTTTCGGAACCCACTTTTCTGCCACCCTTTGGTCAACTTGATAGAGACTCTGGGTCGAACTGAACGACGACCTTGCAGTAGGCCGTTGCGAAGACATTCATAATTAATTTACACTAACAATGGTTTCTAACCAAACCTGTCAATACGTATGTCCTCGTGCTTTCTGTCATGCTATAAATAATGTGTATTTTGCGTACGTCTACTTCACCTTCTTTCCATCCAACAAGCCCATATGCCATTTCATGAACATCTTACTCTGCTCGGGGAGAAGAGAATTGGAGCCCTGGAGTCGGCCAATGAAGGTGTCCAGCACCCAATTGGGGTAAAACACCTGTTCCACCTGATCTCGACCTTCTGATAGCTCTGTGACTAACGTGGGATCGACGGTATAGTAGACCTTTGTACCCTGTTCTTTACCATCAACTCCAGAAAGAGTATATGTGAGATTTCTGTTGAAGATCCAGACCAGAGCCGCGGGCTTGACTTCAGCATCGCTTTGGGTCTCATCACAAAGCAAGAACTGGTGTGAGGCGTGCGAGTTGGTCAGCTCAGACATGCTGAACAGAAGCACCTGGACAGGATCCACCTTGATGACTTCTCCATCTGGACAGTTGAACTGCAAGTTCCACTTTGGAATCTTGAACGAGTCTCCTTCCTCTTTACCCAGGGCTTTATGGCCTGGGCTTAGGTTCTCCTTATTCACCATAATGTACTCTTGGCCAAACAGAATCTCTCCTGGGTTTGGTTTGAACTGAGAAACGGCATATGCAGGGTTGAATTGGGCCGACTTCTCGTGTGGTTTGTGACAATGCCAAAAGTCCATCATTTCGGCCCAGTGCTCCGAGGGCATGTTTCTCAGTCGGAAGGTGTCCAAGGCAGCAGTCAAGATAGGCGATCCGTCAGAGTGATCGCATAGCAACGTACCCTTTGGCAGCTTGCGCACGAACGAAGATCCGTAGGGACTGTCGATGTGAATTGAATCGATTTGGTCAGACACGGCTGCCTGCACAGCTTCGGGGCTGGCTCTGAAACGCAAGGTGCACAAGCGCCCAACAGGCGGCATCTCTCTGACCTGGATCTCAGCCGGCAGAGGAATGGTGTCTTTGCCTATTGTGACGGAGTCGGGATGTGCCACCACATTGGAGCCGTCGTTATCTTGAAAGGTGACGCTGACCTGGCCCACATTGGGCAGGTATTCGGCGTAGTATCTCATGTGGGGGTGGTGTAGGTTGTGGTTACAGATCAGATATTTACGACTACAAGTAAATTTCACCCATGCATCAACTAAAGTCAAAACAACCGCCATAAGGGAACCACATGCAGGTGACGCTAAACCTCCCCAGTGTGCAAATTACCTAACCAACACCACCACTACCAGAAGGAGGCACACACAACACAGCCTGCCGGAATGGTAAGTACACGGAAACGAAATCGCCACGTCACAATCCCAACTAACACAGTCGTCTTTCATTCCCCTCAACGCCCTGGAGGACTACTCCTTGTCTTCGGCAGAAGAACACACCAGGGAGCTTCAAGTGAGTATGCGCGAAAACGAAACACGCGCCACCGCATCTAACACAGATCGAAGAGGGCCTGAAAATCTTCCAAAAGGCATTACACGCGCAACGACAGGGCAAGCTCGACGAGGCGTTTGATCTATACGACGCGCTGTTCAAAATCGACGTGATCCACCTCGACATTGACGACAACAACCTTTCGCCCACAGTGGGCCGACTAAAGTACCTGGCGTACAAGAACCATGGTATTTTGCTGCTGGAGCACCTGTCACACAACCTGGGGGACCTCACGACAACGGAGATCAGAGACCAACTGCAAGACATCCTGGTGCAGTTTGCAGATGCGTTGCTGGTGGACGAGTCTGACGACTCGTTTCTCAAGCTGTTCAGTGATCTGGCACGAATCATCGGACTGAAACGACTCTCCCGGTTCGCGCTGGAATGTATAGTCACCTCTCCCTCGCGAATCTTCACCTTCTCCGAGAGTCTGCTCAATCACGACTATCTTAACCCCGAAGAAGTGGCCATTCTGCACGAGGTGGTTGTACTGGCCAAACAGCTGCAGGACTACGTCTCGATGGACAGCCCCATGTACGAGCTCATGGCTTCTCAGGTGGCTGATGTGGCCCCGCTGAAAAAACCAAAGTACATTTCGTGGATCGAGCCTTCTCAGTTCAAGGTTCCTCCTCTAAAGGACTTGAAAGAGACATGGCGGGGTAATGAGCTAGTGGTGGAAATTGGAGTTCCGTCGTGGCGGGGTATTTGCAAGGGACTTCATGATTCCTTGTATAGACTCACGAAACGGAAGAAGGTGCTCAATGGTGTCACCATCCGCGATCCCTACTTGCAGATTGGAGTGGAGATTTCTAGTGTGCATGGCAAATTGGTAGACGAGGAGGATCTGGAGGACCCCGAAGACGATGTGGAAATGGTGGATATCATCGACAAGCCCGTGGAGGAGACGATAGAGGTCAAAACGGAGGAGGGGCTCGACAGCACCGTCAAGGTGGAGGAGATTCCCGCAGAGATTAACACGGAGGAGGCTGAGTCCAAGAGCAAAGCCGAGGGCAAAGCGGAGGACAATACGGATGGCAAGACGGAGGAGGGCAGCAAGTCTTCATCTCCTGAAAAAGAGGCCATGAGTAATGGAAACGGCAACGGCGCTACACCTGACAAAACGGAGGACCGAGACTCTTTGGCTGTGGCTGTTCCCAGTAAGCGACCAGCTGACAGCTCGTCTTCCAACTCGCAGCATCCGTCCAAGCGTACTCGAGGTCGTGGAGCAGATGAGCCTGCGGAGCCAGAGAAAAAGGTGGACCCTGGGTTCTTCAACAACATTACGTCATTCGTCGGAAGCCTCGATCTCAAGTTTCCGTTTGTGGATCTCAACCAGCTCGACAACGAGGAGCAGTTCTACCAAGATTTCAAGGCTGTCATTTCCAACTGGGGCGAGCAGGGATCAGAGCTGTTCCTTAAGTTGAGTTCCGCACCCGAGTCAAACCTGTCGGTCCCCGTGACCCAGATTCTCGACTCTGCGGCCCAAGTCGACGATGACTACGGCGCCCCTTGCAACGTGTTGAGTATATCCCCTGACAAGTTTCTCGAGGAAATGGCAGAGTCGTGCAGTTTGTCGGATTTCAGATTCAAAATAATTGAGGCGTTGCTGGGCAACTCTTCTTTGGTCGACGAGATCTGGCCCTCGGAGCTCATTGCTTCCATTCAAATCATTTTAAACCATCTGGAGCCTCAGATTCTTCGGGACGTTCGACAGATGTTCTTTGACGGCCAGACCCACACGGATTCGCATATAAAGCAGCAGCTGTACCTCGCGGAGGCTCGATATGAACTTGTTGCCAATGAGATTATTGCAGACAAGCAGCGTATCACTGATAACACCAGCAAGCTGACCAAATCTGCTCTGCGAGACCGAGAATGGCACAAGAAGACCCTTCATCAGCGTCTTCTGGCATGGGAGTCGTGCGTCATTACTCTCCTGAGTATGTGCAAGACTCGTCAGCTGAGTGTGACCGAGCTGGAACTGAGGCACACCTGGGTGCGACTTTCTCTGAGCCAGTGTGACGAGGCCGAGATTTCTCGAATGCGTCAAAACTACGAGGAGTTCCAAGTCCAGCTGCAGGAGGAAGCGCCTGATCTGTCGGTGAGGTTCGTCAACTTCCCTCATATTCAGACTCTCAGCCTGGATTCCGTTAACGGGCAGATCTCCAAACTCAAGGTGGCTTCCACGTTTGCCAAAATCTTCTCTCCAGACGCCGATGAGGACATTGGCACTCGAATTGTCATGCTGGAGTCCATTCTCAAGGGCGCGAGTGATCCTGCAGATGGTGATAAGGAGGCTCTGTCTGCACGAGAGTTCCTTCAGCACGCCTCCATTGACTTCAAGCACAAGTTGTGGTACCTGTTGTTGGACGCATACAATGAGTCTGGCGAGAAGCGTATCTCCGTTGATGGATACATTGAGATGTTGACGTCTCTGTCGTACGAGCTCGAAACTGCCGGATACAGAAACATGAGCCCCAACCAGCGACACACAATCCTTCTCAGAACTCTCAGCACTATGAACGATACAGTTGGTAATCTTGCTAAGATCTGTCGTGACACGCCTGCTCTGTTGGAGTCCGTGAGTAGGGAGAAGGTTCACGAGCTGGCCCAGCTGTGTCTGTCCTTCCTGCGACTGCTGCAGGTGTTCAATCAGTTCCACGACCGACGAAACCCAGAAGAGCCCTCGCCGTTCCTGTGGGACAAGGCCAGTGAGAAGTTCCAGACCATGACGGTCAAGCTGTGGACGTTCTTCTACCTATTGTTCCGTCAGCAAATGAACGGTCTGGACGAGAAGCTTCCTCAAACAACCATTTCCACTCTCAACGACATTCTGTCCATCGTCCACGAAGATCTGGGACACCGCAAGTGCTGCAGTTTCGCCAACGGCATTTTTGTTGATCTCACATTGGACGAGATTGTCAGAATGAAGTGGAGCGAGTCTGAGGCGGATTTGCTACAGAACATGAGGTGCAGATTTGGTATCCAGCTGGCTAACGAGCATTACCATCCCACGGACCACGGTGCTACTCCCCGTGCCCTGAAACGTTCTGATGGTCTTGCATTCCAGGACTTCATCATGAACATGGTTTACCGCAAGCCATCAAGTGTCCACAACATCCGAGCTGATCTTCGAGCTGTGATGGACCAGTTGTACGAGGCCATCGGAGACCCCGACAAGAACGTCGCCTCCACCAGCCACAACATGACTGTGCTTGGCCGGTTCACGGTGGCTCCTGTCACCTGGAACTACATCGAAAACAGCCTTAGAGGCGAGTCTTTCTTGCCGTTCATGACATCCACTGATCCAGTGCTGTCGGCATCAACAGGAGGCTTTTACTGTGTTCAGGGAATGTTAGCTCTCGCCAAGTTCCGTCAGGGTAAGAAGTCCGCCTCTCCCGGACGAACCGAAGATTTACAGGCTGCAGTCAAGTTCTTCACAAACGATATTTACTGCTGCCCCACTCGGTATGAGTCGTGGTTCGGCATCGCCAACGCCTACGAAATGCTTACGGAGGACGATCTCATGTGGAGTGCTGAAAAGCTCGACGTTCCAAACTCCATCGTCAACATCAACCAGCGAAAAGCTCTGCTATGTGGTCTTAACTCCGTCAATCTCATGCTCCAGCAGCGTGATGAGAAGCCTGCCAACCCTCAGTTGCGCACCTTCTTCAATGCTGTGATGAAGGAGTCTCAGTGGCTGTTCCTCAGTAAGCTCTTTTACTCTGCCACCGCCAACCCTCTCCATGGTGCCTCTTTCAGACAGGCAGACAACAAGATCTTCTGTGGCATGAAGGGTCTTTACATGCGGCAAAACCTGTCCCTGCCCCGACGGAAGCAATGCTACCAGGTTGTGCGAACCTGTTTGACCATTTGCATCAACAGTAAGGATCAAGCCCCAGACTGGTACTCGTACTATCTTCGCTCCAAGGTGTACAGCAAGTTGAAGAAGACCACCCAGGCTATTCTTGGCGACATTCAAAAGTCCATTGCTGTTGCTCCCGACAAAATCAACGGCGACATTCTTCTGGAGCCCCACTACAAGCTTGTTGCCTACCTCTACAAGGCCGTTAGACGTGGCAAGTTGACTGCTACAGAGGCCTATAAGGAGCTCAAGAAGACTCCTCATTTTGTCGAGTACATGGGAGACGATGCTGACATTGAATCTGAAGACGAGTCTGATTCCGACTCTGACTCTGATTCCGACACAGAGTCTACTAATGAAGGCTCCGCTGAGCCTGGTGCTGCTTCTACAGCTGCCTCCAATTCGGCCTCAGCTACTGCAACCACAACTGAGGGAACTTCTGGCTCGCCCATCTCTATTGATGACGCGACTCCTGTCCCCAGCACTGTTGCTACGGTAGCTGCAGCCGCTGCCCCGCAGGTTTCTCTGGCTGTTGCTTCTAAGCCCGAGGAGAAGAAGAAGGAGCCTCTCACTCGAATGGAAATCAAGTTCTACAAGTCTTGTATGGAGACGTTGCGTCGAATGAAGGTGCTGGACAAGCGAAAATGGCACCATCGACCTCCATTCCTGATTGCTCGAATCCACAAGGAGGTATTTGAGGACTACAGAAGTGCCAAGGAAGAGATGGTGCCGTTTTTCAACATCAAGAACCAGAACAAGTCTCCCGTGCACATTTGGAAGCCAGACTTTGAACGGGCTGGCAAGCATTTCCAATATGTGTTCGACTACCTCATGTTCTTTGTCGTTCTTCTGGACAAGACTGACGACACGGATGCCATCACGACCATTGGAAAGAAGCTGCGTCGATTCAACAATGGCATGGTCAACCATTTCGAGGCCTGGGAGTTCACCTGCCTCACCTCCAATGCTCTGATGAAGCGGGTGACCAAGATCCCTGAAAAACTGCCCGACGCAATCATTCCTTCGTTGCAGTTTGACAACTTTGATCGAATCGCACAGGGT
Source organism: Yarrowia deformans (assembly GCA_900519085.1). Lineage (NCBI taxonomy): Eukaryota > Fungi > Ascomycota > Dipodascomycetes > Dipodascales > Yarrowia > Yarrowia deformans. Next base: position 617,590 of record ULGY01000008.1, on the reverse strand, counting down.
CTGCAGGACAAGATCACCAAGAGCAAGGAGCCCGCTTCCTATCTCTTGTCTCTGCTGTACTATGCGTCCGAGTTCAGACGTCTCAACAACGGTTTCGGTTCCACGGGTGTAGTGGACGACACTGTGGTGTGTCTGTATCTCAAGATGCTCATCGAGTACGCCGGCACTTCTCTGTTGGCCGACAAGAGTCGATCTTCCACACCTGTGGTTCTCGATGGTGCCAAGTTCGAGTTCCAGCCCGGCAGTGCCCAGCCGCCTGTTCTTGCTGCCACTGCCGCTGCTTCGGGCACCTCCACGATTTCACCTGGGTCCAAGAAGGAAGATGGAAAGAAGGAGAAGACGCGTGTCACTCGAAAGGACATCCTATTGCGAGCCACCAATCTCATCAAGGCCTGTTCCAGCAAGGTTGGCGAAAACATCAAGCTTGTGACGACCAAGGGCCCTCCTGCTGTTTCATCGAGCAACGGCTCTTCCGGCAGTAATGGCACTCGATCCAATTCGGAGGAGAAGGACAAGCAACCTACCGAGGAGCCTGAAAAGTCTGCTCAGGATTCAGATGTGGAGATGGTCGACGCCAACCAGTGCAACACTGAGACCACTGCTGAGCCCGAAGTTGAGGATGACGCCGAGGACGATAAGTCTGGCGAGGAGGACAAGTCGGGGGAAGGCGGAAAGTCCGAGTCTGCGGAGCCTGCCACCGCGATTGAGAAGCCGGCAAGCAAGACCAAGTCTACGGATTCCGATGATGTCATTGCCATTGACAATTAGCGGAAGAGAATCTAGAAAGGATCTAAGAATATGATTTATTGATATTTTACACAGTAGCTATACACAACAGCAGTAGAAATACACAGCCACGTGGCTTATAAGTTAGCCGCCCCCTAATTAGTCGTCGTCGACAGCAGCAGCTGATCTCGATACCCCCCATTTCTCTCGGTCTCGCCCATCTTTGTACATGTTGATATCTTCCTTGGTGGGTTTCTCCATCGTGGCCTGTCTGAGATTTTCCTCTTTGAGCGCCTGTTCTTCCTTTTTGCGCTGGTCCGACTTGAGCTGCTCCACGGTGTATTCTGCAAACGCCTGAGGCTCGATCGCTCCACACAGTAGTTCCACCGCTATGGTGGAGTTCTTACTCTTTAAGCTCACCAGTCGGGTTCGAACGGCCGACTTGTATTCCTGCGAAATCCCGTGAAGATCGAAAAGTCGCTGCTCCACGTCTTTTGCCACCTGGGTCGAGATTTCATCGTCCTCTTCCTCTTCATCGGCAGCCTCTGCGAGCGCCTTTTGTAGCGCGACTTGGGTTCCGTTCCGCACCTCGAGGGGCGATATCGCCGAGGTCTTTTTAGTGCGTGCTGCGGCCTGCGATTTGAGGTACTTTTGCTTCCAGTTAGTCGGCAGCTTGGCCATGATTCTATGTGGTTCTTTTGGAGAGAGAAGAGGTGTTTGGAGGTTTAGGAAAAGCTGCCTGTCTCATGCACCTCGGATGGTGAGGATCAGGTTATGAGTATGAGGTTGGAGGTCGATGACTAAGCCGATGGCATTCCTGCTCATGTTGTGTCGTCATGTTGTGTATGGGATGATGATGACTAAGCTCAGCGGGTGTTTATGTCGAGTCACCATTTCTTCAGACTCAATCAAAACCACCACCTCCTCTATACAACTCCTTTTTTTTCAAACCTGAACCTCCGAACTTATGGGTTACCCTGCATATGCAAGATAGCGAAATTTTGGAAGGTTGGAATATTTTTTGAGTACAGTTTGACAGCCTACAGGCACAACTTGGAACCACACACAAACATGGCGAAATTATCTCTGGCCGAGCAGATTTCTCAGCTGGCTAACCCCAAGCCCAAAGACGTGGACATCGAGAACTTTGAGGACCGAGACGACGGTTCCGAGAGCGAGGGAGACGTGGACTACGACAGTGATCTGGCGACCGAGCATTATGTCAATGTCGGAAAGAGCAAGCTGCGAGACGACGCCCCTGCTCTCAACCCCAAGTACAAGGCCGGCAAGGTGAGCAGGAAGGCTCTTTACGACGAGGATGAGGAGGAAGGCGACGGAGCCGACGGTTTCATTGATGAGGATGATGATGAGGAGGATGAGGAGGACGAGGAAGACGAGGAAGACGATGAGGAGGAAGAGGGAGAAGGCAACGGCCTCATTGATGACGAGGTTGAGGTTGACGAGGAGGATGAAGATGAGGAGGATGAGGATGAGGAAATGGAGGCCGAGGAGGAGCAGAAGGAAGACGAGTCTGATGAGGAGCTGTCTGAGAATGAAAACGACAGTTCAGCCAGAGCTACTCTCAAGGAGCTTCTCAGAGAGGAAAAGAAGGCCGCCAAGCAGCAGGCCAAGGAGGCTACTGTCTCCGACGCACAAAAGGGATTCGCGATCCACAAACAGACCGATCTCTACGAGACTCTTCTGGACGCTCGAATCACATTCCAAAAGGCTGTTCAGTCTGCGAACGCCCTGCCTATCAGCGAGGCCAAGGCCGAGGACCTGGGCGAGGAAGACATCTCCAACTCTCTTCAAGACACAAAGTCCAAGCTTTCCGACTTCATTTCCCAAATAGCCAAGATGCGATACAACATGGCGGTGCAGGACAATGTGTTTGGAAGTGACGCAGTCAAGCTGTCGGCAAAGCGAACATTCGAGGCGACTCTCGACAACATGGAGAAGCTGGACACGGAATTCAAGGCATACGAGACCTCTGTTCTCACCAAGTGGTCTCAGAAGGTGCAGGCTTCTTCTGCTGCCTCTGCTCTCAACTCGTCCAAGTTCAAGGCTCTCAACCAGTCTTCTGCTAACCAGGTTGCCGCCACCTTGGCCGATATGGACCGTCTTGTCAAGCGAACCCGAATGAACCGATCCAACGTGGTCATTCTCGGAGAGGAGCAGATGGGAGCCATTCAGGATGCCGAGGGCGAGAACTACTACGTCTTCGACGACTCTGACTTCTACCGAAACCTGCTCAAGGATCTGATTGACCGGCGAATGGTGGATTCGGCATCTCAGAGCAGTGGAGTCAAGACCTGGACCGCCACCAAGGCCAAGACCAAGAAGACCGTTGACACAAGAGCATCCAAGGGCCGAAAGCTGAGATACCACGTGCAGGACAAGGTACAGAACTTTGCCGCCCCTCGTCCAGTGTTTTCCTGGGAGGACGACCAGATTGACGAGCTGTTTGCCGGTCTGCTGGGCCAGCGAGTAAACTTCAACGAAGACGACGATGGAGAGGAGAAGAAGAAGGACGAGGAGGAAGACAAGGACGAGCAGCTGGTCATTCCCGACGATGGTCTCCGAATCTTTGGTTAGTCAGTGCGAGTATGAGATCATACCGATACTGGTAGTTTTAGCATGGGGTTTGAAGTACATTGTATGTGCTTTGAAGATAGAGAGACAGGTGCCCACATAATTAGGCAATAGAATAATAAATATAAATATTATGGTACAGTGTATATATACATGTGGAGAGGCTGGCTACTTGGCAGGCTTTTTCTTTTTGACCCCTCTGAGCTTCAGCTTCGACCGCGGTTTGGTCTGTAGAGACTTGGAGAGCTCTCTGGTTTGGTGTGCAAGCGAACCCTTCCCTTTCCCTGTAGTGGATTCGAATAGCCCACCGTGGGACAAAAACTTCATTCTGAGCTCTTGTTCGGCTACCAGACCTCTTTCCAACCCAGGAACAATCACCTGGGCTTCTTGGGCTAGAGGTAGACCGCGCAGAAGTCCCATCTTGTCCTTGAGAATGTTGTCTTCATGATCCTGAGCTTCCAACGTGCGTTTATGACCTCTGAACTTGTTTCTCATCTGGTACGACAGGTCCTGATGGAGTCTGGCTTTGTCCAAATGTTTGTCGTACATTTGCTGAGTTGCCTTGGCCGCGTCTTCGGCTGTAAGAACTGATGATTTGAACGTCCATTCGGCAGTGGATTCTTCGCCATTGTCGGCCTTGACTTGCAGCGCTTGCTTTTCCTCCTCCTGAGCCTGTTCGGCCTTTTGTTTCTCAACCTCTCGTTCAACGGCCTGAAACGGATTGCTGGGAGTCTCATCTTCAGTCTTCACCGCCGTTTGCCTGAAGGTGGCTCCTTCAACAGTCACATAGGTAGCGTTCTTGGGATCCGTCTCGATGACAATGGGGTGTCCACATTCGGCATGTTTGATGGCAAACCGCCAAATTGGAGACGACAGGTAGCTTCCATTGCGTGTTTTGACAGCATTGAATCGGACTCCCTGAGCTATCGTCTTATCACATCAATGGCACTTAGCAGACAGAGGAAGTTCGAATCTGACGGTTGCTTTGCGTGGATTCGCTCCCGCGAGCTGGTTGGCCGTCGACTTGCCGTCATAGTCGGGCGGGTAGTATTTATTAGTCGCTTGCGACATCCATGGGCGTAATTTGGGTGGTTGGTTGATGGATACATTTTATTTGCCACATCTGCAGGTAACGATAAGGTAAACGTTGTACAGTACTGCAAGTATAACAGTTGGGATATTAGTTAAAGTATTGTTCATGTCAATAGAAGTCTATGGAAAGGTGTGGAAGGATGTACAGAGTAGAGGGTGGGGTTCTTGTGAGAAAAATGGTCATGTCACTGTATTTGATGAGATTAATCAATCAACAAACCGGGTCACGTGAACGCCCTCACCTTACAACCACAACCCACGCCACCTGATGACTAAGCTCCCAACCAACGCGCGCATCTGCACATTGCCACCTTCCACCTAACCACCATCAGAGCCAAAAGTCACCACACATCTGCACTCACCACACGACACCACAAGTACAATCCACAACATACAATGCCACCAAAAGCTGATTGGGAAAAATACAAGGCCCCCGCCGACGAGGACGCCGCCCAGGAGAAGATCATCCCTCTGTCCGAGGGCGATATCCAGGTGCTCAAGACCTACGGTACCGCGCCCTACGGAACTGCTCTCAAGAACATCGAGAAGGACATCAAGGACATGCAAGCACGAATCCAGGAGAAGGTCGGCATCAAGGAGTCCGACACGGGTCTGGCCCCCCACCACCTGTGGGACACACAAATGGACAAGCAGCGAATGAGCGAGGAGAACCCTCTGCAGGTTGCCCGATGCACCAAGATCATCGAGACCGCTGAGGACCCCGGAAAGAGCAAGTACGTCATCAACGTCAAGCAGATCGCCAAGTTTGTCGTGTCGCTTGGAGAGCGAGTATCGCCCACAGATATCGAGGAGGGCATGCGAGTGGGAGTCGACCGGTCCAAGTACCAGATTCAGCTGCCTCTGCCGCCCCGAATCGACCCCTCCGTCACCATGATGACCGTCGAGGAGAAGCCCGATGTAACCTACTCGGACGTTGGAGGATCCAAGGACCAGCTGGAGAAGCTGCGAGAAGTCGTCGAGCTGCCCCTGCTGTCCCCCGAGCGATTCGTCAACCTCGGTATCGACCCTCCCAAGGGTATTCTTCTATACGGACCCCCCGGAACCGGAAAGACTCTGTGTGCACGAGCCGTGGCCAACCGAACAGACGCCACCTTCATTCGTGTCATTGGTTCCGAGCTGGTCCAGAAGTACGTCGGAGAGGGTGCCCGTATGGTTCGAGAGCTGTTCGAGATGGCCCGAACCAAGAAGGCTTGCATCATTTTCTTCGATGAGGTCGACGCCATTGGAGGAGCCCGATTCGATGACGGTGCCGGTGGAGATAACGAGGTCCAGCGAACCATGTTGGAGCTTATCACCCAGCTCGATGGTTTCGATCCTCGAGGAAACATCAAGGTCATGTTCGCCACCAATAGACCCAACACTCTAGATCCCGCACTTTTGCGTCCTGGACGAATTGACCGAAAGGTCGAGTTCTCGCTGCCAGATCTCGAGGGCCGAGCTAACATTTTCCGAATCCACTCAAAGAGCATGTCTGTCGACCGAGATATCCGATGGGAGCTCATCTCGCGTCTGTGTCCCAACTCCACCGGTGCCGAGCTGCGATCCGTCTGCACTGAGGCCGGTATGTTTGCCATTCGAGCTCGACGAAAGGTTGCCACTGAGAAGGACTTTTTGGCTGCCGTCGAGAAGGTCATTAAGGGTAACCTCAAGTTCAGCAGTACTTCTCAGTACATGCAGTACAACTAGTCTGCTACGGTAGAGGTAATAATAGATGATGTTATGATTGTGATTAGTAGAGTGTACAAGTAGCTGTGTTTGCAACTGAAGAGTGTAGTTGTGTCTCCATACGTTACAGTATGTCTCTCCGTAGGAAGTTCACTGTTGTAGTCAACCATGCAACTACGGTCTTCCAAATAATGTATAAAAATGCGATTTTGAGACCATGTCTATCTATATAAAGAGCTCCACTGCTGACAGTAGCAGCCTCGCTCCATAATCGGTCCTTTCGTTTCCTCCTTGCTTGTTTTGTTCTTGTTTTTGTTGTGTCCTTAACATACTGAAAAAGAGCACAAGAGTATTGTCCGAAACACCACAGTGTGTTCGGCAACACCCAATAATGCATATGTCCCCCTCCTACCATCAGTTAACCCGTCGTATGATTACTCCCACCAAGACACCAGACCCATTCCTTCTCCCTGGCAACTGGCAATCAGAGAGTAAGGAGGAACGCCGGGCTTCTCGGGATCCTGTTCGTCGTTGGAGGAGTTGTTTCCACTTCCAACAAAGCCTTGCTTGAGTGGAGGCAGGTCCTGGAACTTTTCTTGTTCGATTCGGAACCGGATCTTTTCGTTGGTATCCAAGAACAACTCCTGTTCCTCGTCGGGACACCACATCCAGGCCTGTTCTCGAGCGACAAACTGCGAGTTCTCGAACAGCAGGTGCGCGGGAATGAAAATGTCGTCGAAAAACTCCATCTTCACCTTGATTCCTTCAGCCGTACAGCTGGAGATCCATCCCTCCAACACCTCTCCCACAAACGGTCGGAAAACCACCATTCTGAAGGTGATTTTCACAAATGCAGCTCCGTCGCCAGACATGACCTGGCCCTCGCCAACGGTGATCAGGTCGTAAACACAGATGCAGAGCCCGACTCCATCGATGATTTTGTTGGCGTAGCAGTTGTTAATCTCGTCCACAATAGCGTCGTTGAGATGCTTTTTGAAACTGGTGGGATCGAGTCGAATGAGGTCTGTGAAGCGCGTGAGAATGAACATGGCTGATGGATTGAGCCCCTGGAACCGACTCGAAGACAGATTTGGTGATAGTTGCACACGGTAGCTGGATATTTTTTAAGGCTTGCATCGCACTGCATATCTCCCAGCTTAGTCAGGCAGTGGGAGTTGTACACTTGCCAAACGATAATCTCCCTCAAAATGGAGTTACACCCGAACTCCCAAAACGGAACTCTCCCTATCCAAACGGAGATAACCCCTTTTCTCCATTCGCACACCCTTAGGACCTTAATTGCGTGTATTCAGGTCGACATTGAAAAGTGCCCGAACCCAAGGTAAATAAATACGCCGAACGCAATTGGCCGTGTCGACTTGAGACCCCAAGACCTGCCAGCGAAGATACGAGCGTGTTCGGGGGCCAATATATAAACAACCCTAACCCGTGCCCATACAGCCCGCAGCTTAGCGCAGCTCAAGTCGGATGATCGATTAGACAAAAGTGAGTGAACCGACAATGTGATCAAACCGGTCCGACCGAACACTTGATAAATGTTCACTGGAGTGTACCCAATGTACTGCAGTCTCAATGTGATGGATGAAGCATACATTGTGAACGTTCCCTAGCCCACCAGAAACAACTTGTCACACAGTATTAACCGTCCTCGCAACTTTCTGGTGACATTATCCAAGGGGGTTTGCTGCTAACAAGTGTCTCCGTCATTCCCCACAATAATTCTCCGGAAAACTTTACACCGGTTAAGCCTAGCCCAATAGGACATGGTGCGAATGGTCGTGGTAATACCCCAGAGGTGCAATGGGGCTGTGGTCGAGATTGGAGGGTCTGACGAGTCGGAAAAGTCTGCTCTGGATTTGTGTAAGCAAACGAGACTCGTTTTGTGGCCATTCCAGCCAGCCGAACCCGCCAATTAAACACCTCGAATCTTGATCCGGTTCATCCCGGACGTGTCCAAACTTTGTCTGGTGAGTATTAGGTCGCATGTCATTGGCCAATGGCCTGCATTACCTAAGCTCGGTGGGCTTTCAACTGGCCGCACACTGATTATTTCTCTCTCTCTTTTTGGTTAGACCATACAAGTCGATCTGAGTCGGTGAGTAGCAAATTGCAAGGTGAGGGACGAGGTGGATTGGGGCCATACGACGGCAGCCAGGTGCCCCCTACGACATGGACGGTGTTTGCCTTGGGCCCTACAATGTCACACAATTTTTCCTTTCGATACAGCTTCAAAGGGGGGAAACGGGAAAACCCAGCAGTTGGGTTTTTGTCCACCTACGCGTGGTATGGCATGAGAGGCATGGAGGGCGAGAGTGAGGCGTGGAGTGCGAGGCATGGAGTGTGGGACGAGTACAGCATGGCGCTGTTCTTTTTGTATCGTTGGTGTCATTGGTACTGGTGTTGTGAGACAACTCCCCCAGTGTGAGATGACATCGAGTCGAGCGGGGAGCTGTGAATGAGAGCAAAGGTGACACAGAGAGATGCAACTGTGGAGACAAACAAGTTTCAATGCTCAAGAACGCGCGCGAGCGAGACACGGGCATTGCTTCTTTTCCCAGTTGCTCAGATACATTGAACGACCGATTGTCTCAAAAACTTCACACGCTCAACCGACTACAACACGATACACACTACCGAGCACCACACCCACATTGAACTGGCCTTCAAGATCAGAAACCTTTTGACTTGCATTGGTCTACAGTACAGTAGTTCCTGCCCAAAGAAAACTTCGAAAGAACGCCTGCACAAAACCCCACGCACCAACCCCGCGAACCGACCCATACCAAAACCGCCCCACACATACTAACCCAGAAATGCTTAGAGCTATCAAGAACCCCCGAGCCCTTCTTAAGTCTCGTCACTTCACCACCTCCCCGGTGGTGGCCAAGGTCTTCGCCAACGGCCCCGTCAAGGCCCAGGAGGCCCCCTCCCATGTGGCTTCCAAGTACGCCGTCGTTGACCACGAGTACGACTGTGTGGTTGTCGGAGCCGGTGGAGCCGGTCTGCGAGCCGCCTTCGGTCTGGCCGAAGCTGGCTTTAACACCGCTTGTATCTCCAAGCTGTTCCCCACCCGATCCCATACCGTTGCCGCCCAGGGAGGTATCAACGCCGCCCTCGGAAACATGCACCCCGATAACTGGAAGTGGCACATGTACGATACCGTCAAGGGTTCCGATTGGCTCGGAGACCAGGACGCTATCCACTACATGACCAAGGAGGCCCCCAAGTCCATCATCGAGCTGGAGCACTACGGTGTCCCCTTCTCTCGAAACGACGAGGGACGAATCTACCAGCGAGCTTTCGGTGGACAGTCCAAGGACTACGGAAAGGGAGGCCAGGCCTACCGAACCTGTGCCGTCGCTGACCGAACCGGTCACGCCATGCTGCACTCTCTGTACGGACAGTCTCTCCGACACAACACTCACTTCTTCATTGAGTACTTCGCCATGGACCTGCTCATGGAGGACGGCGCCTGTGTTGGTGTTGTTGCCTACAACCAGGAGGACGGAACCTTGCATCGATTCCGAGCCCACAAGACCGTTCTCGCCACCGGAGGTTACGGACGAGCCTACTTCTCTTGTACCTCTGCCCACACCTGTACCGGTGACGGTATGGCCATGGTCACCCGAGCCGGCCTTCCTCTCCAGGATCTGGAGTTTGTCCAGTTCCACCCCACCGGTATCTACGGTTCCGGATGTCTGATCACTGAGGGATCCCGAGGTGAGGGAGGATACCTCCTCAACAAGAACGGTGAGCGATTCATGGAGCGATACGCTCCCACCGCCAAGGATCTGGCTTCTCGAGATGTCGTGTCTCGATCCATGACCCTGGAGATCCGAGAGGGCCGAGGTGTTGGCCAGCACGGCGACCACATCTTCCTGCAGCTGTCGCATCTGCCTGCCTCCGTTCTCCACGAGCGACTCCCCGGTATTTCCGAGACCGCCGCCATTTTCGCCGGTGTCGACGTCACCAAGGAGCCCATCCCCGTTCTCCCCACCGTCCACTACAACATGGGTGGTATCCCCACCCGATACACCGGTGAGGTCCTTACTCAGGACGAGAACGGACAGGACAAGGTTGTCGAGGGTCTGTTCGCCTGTGGTGAGGCCGCTTGTGTCTCCGTCCACGGTGCCAACCGACTCGGAGCCAACTCCCTGCTCGATCTGGTTGTCTTCGGCCGAGCCGTTGCCCACCGAATCACCGAGACCCTTACCCCCGGTGCTCCTCTTCCCCCTGTCTCTGCTGACATTGGTTACGAGTCCATTGCTAACCTTGACAAGATGCGAAACGCCGACGGTCCTCTGTCCACCGCCACCATCCGAGACAAGATGCAGCGAACCATGCAGATGGATGTCTCCGTTTTCCGAACCCAGGAGTCTCTTGAGGATGGTGTCAAGGGTATCACTGCTGTTGACCGACTCATTGACCAGGTTGGTGTCACCGACCGATCCATGATCTGGAACACCGATCTCACTGAGACCCTTGAGCTGCAGAACCTGCTCACCTGTGCCATGCAGACCGCCTACTCTGCCGTTGCCCGAAAGGAGTCTCGAGGTGCCCACGCCCGAGAGGACTACCCCGAGCGAGACGATGTCAACTGGATGAAGCATACCCTCTCTTGGCAGGACAAGCCCGGTGACGAGATCAAGCTCGGATACCGAGCCGTCCAGTCCCATACCCTCGATGAGGCTGAGTGCCCCACCGTTCCTCCCGCCAAGCGAGTCTACTAAGTGTAGGGTTGTCTGTCTGTCTACTAAGCATGTATATGAAATGAAAAGTACGTTAATGGAATATCCAGTAGTTACAACTACGGAGTACGTGTACGTCACAAAAGTGGTGGAATGCAAATTAGTTTTATTGTTGTACAGTACGGAGTATGTTACAGCTTGTTGGGGATGTCAAGCATTTTGAGAAACTGCTCAGTTTGGGGGTTGTTGTACTTTGGCAGCTGTTTCTGCTGAGACACGTTGCGAATGTCGGCTCCAGTGTAGACTGGCGCCGTTTGGACAAAATTGTTGGGGATATCGAGCTTGCCCTGGTCGACAATATGTTCCTTGACCCAGGCATAGTCGTCCTTGACCATCTTTCGAAGAGCTTGTAGCTCGTCAGGTGTTCGAGGATGAGCTTGATGGAGAGCATGTGATCTGGTGAACAGGTGGTTGGTGCATCTCACAATAGAGAGCCACTCGGGGTCGTATTGGAGTCCTTGAGAGGTGGGCTCGTGATCAACGTCGAGTCTCTCGACGAACTGTCGCTTTGGAAGACATTTGTCGAGTGCAAGGAAGTTGGTCTTTGTAGCTTTGGGTCTCTTTTCGATGGTGGGTGTGGTGGAGGGTGCGGCGCTGTTGTCTGCGACGTCTTCAGTGATGTCGATTTCGCCTCCTCCATTATCGTCAGTAATGTCAATCTCTGTGTTGTCAATGTCTCCCGTGATATCAATCTCTCCGTTGTCGATGTCTTCGGATATGCCGATTTCGGCGGTCTCTTGCGCGATGTCTTTTTCAGCGGTCTCCAACTCATCAAGAACAATCTCGTCGGGGTTTTTGATGGCAGGACGCGATTTCTGACTGGTTTGACCGTTTGCCGTCACCTCGCCCTCCAGCTTGTCGTGGTCGACAGCGGCCACAAACTTGCAATGAAGGTGGGCACTGAGCCATTGGGTAGGTTTCAGAGAGTTGAGAAGATCCATGGCAGGAGGAGAGCCCAAGGTTCCGTTCTTGACGTCGATCTTGAAATGCTTCTTTTGATCCAGCAGCTTCTTCGTGTTTCCATAGTGCTCGATTCCCGCGGGCCAGTCGTGAGACATGAAGATATCAATGCCGTTATCAATCAGGGAAGCTTTCATGACATCGTGAGCCCTGAGATGATAGACACTCCGGATGGTGGAGTTATCGTAAGGGAGCCGTTCATGGTGTCCGGTCTTGTAGCTGCGCTCGTTGTAAATGCCCGAGACGCCTCCAATCCGAAGGCCCTTGTAGTTTACCACTCCTGCTGCTCCCAGGTAGTAAATGTTGGGCGCCAGCCATCCTCCGTAGTACAGCTCCTGCATGTACCCTGACGATTCGTGGTTGCCTCCGATGATGATGGTCAGGTACGGAGCTGTGGCTTCGCCGGAATAGTACTTGTGGAAGTCGTGCATCTCTCTGTATTTGGCTGGCACGTTCATGGACAGCAGATCCTTTTCGTTTCGCACCGCCTGGAAGTCGCCTCCTATCAGCAGAAGGTCCACGTCCATGTTGTATCCTCTGATGCGTTGGTAGATTTTGTCGAGGGCTCCATGGCAGCATCCCTCAAAGAACACGTTCATTGTGGCTTTACAGAAGTAGTCGCACTTGTACCTTGTAATTAGGATGTGATTGTTCCTACCGATACTCGAACATCTTCATGTCGATAAAAAGATCTGAACTTTATTGAACTGTCTGCACTGATGACTGTGGGGAAGAGGGACTGTAGAGGTGGTAATCGGAATGACTATTAAACGTCGCTCATTCGAATCCATTTAGTGGTCCGAGATTGGTGAACCTGTTGAGGGCGGTGATTCATTGATGCCTGCACTGGCCTTGGTCACGTGTTGTGAACCTACACATTCAACATTAGTCAGCTCCTTGTCATGTCGTACCCCACAAGTACGTACGAAGCTATATGTCAAACACCCTTGTCCGAAAAGGTGCCATACAAGCCACTGATAACGTCTGGGGCTCCGTCTTACAATCAGAACGTGTATAATATTTTAGAACACGGCTCCGCACACTATCAACACCGTATGGGGAGAAAGTTCATGCTTACAAATGGAATCTGACATGGCGCTATCACAGACACCTGAAACCGTCAATTGGTTGTCCCGGAGATCACGGAAAGTCGTGTATACGTTTGGCAATTCACAAGTGTGTCTTATGTCGTTTTTATAGACAAAATTGCCCATTAATATACACGCATTGAGTAGGCCCTCATACACCCCACTTGCTGCTCTTCCAGTCAGCCAGAAGATTAGAGTTGGTGGTCATGTACAGTCAGACACGGGTCCGTGACAAATCACCAACTGCATGTTAAAAAGATACAATTGATGTGAAGTTGTCTGTAAAAACAGGTCAATGGGCACTTTCAGGTCTTGTCTACACTTTCTATCACTTTTACTATACGTTCATACATTGATTGACCTAGCAACTAGCTTAGAACTTGAAAACCTGGTCCTTGGAGAAACCGAGGTTCTTGAGAGCACCGTCAACCTCACCCTGGTCGGTAGGGGAGACCTTGGCACCGGAGATGGCCTTGTAGAAAGGAGGAGGACCACAGATGAAGACCTTGACGTTGTCGGCGTTGGAGGCGGGAGAGTTGCCCTTGATGAACTCCTCGGAGATAAATCCGCTCTCACCCTTCCAGTTGGCGGAGGGCTTGTCGAGGAAGTAGTGGACGTTGAACTGCTGGGGCTTGGCCTTGGCGATGGTGTCGATCTCGTTCTTGAGCAGAATGTCGCCCTCGGTGGCGTTACCGTAGAAAAGGTTGACCTTGGTCTTGTCCTCGGGGTTCTTGTTGATGGCCTGGATGAGCTGGTACAGAGGGGTGATACCGGTTCCGGCACCAATCAGGGTGATCTCCTTATGGAGGTTGGGCTGCCACTGGTACTTGATGATGGGGCCCTTGAAGGACAGGGTCTCGCCCTCCTTGAGCTCGTGGATGTGCTTGGACATCTTTCCCTCGGGGTAGGCCTTGACGACGAGCTCAAACTCGCCCTTGTCGTCGGGGTCGGAAACGGGGGTGTAGGGTCGCACCACGTTGGAGCCCTTGGGGGTCACGTACTTGGTGAGCAGAGCGGAGGCGGTGGTCAGGCCAAGGGTGGAGTCGGCGGTGGGGAGCTCGAAGATGAGGGCCTTGGTGTTGTGGGACAGGTCCTTGGAGGACTTGAGCTTGAGGTCGACCCACTGGTCATCGCCCTTGAGGGTGGCGGTCTTGGAGTCGTTGGAGATGGCCATGTTGGAGAAGTAGTAGGAGGAAGCGGCGGCGGCGACTACGGAGGTGGCAGCAATGGGGGCCCAGGGCTGTGTTAGGTTGTTAAGTACAAAAGCGCAAGTGGCTGTTTGGGCTTGGGGGATAAGCTATTAGGTTGGGCGAGGTTATTGCGCAATTGGGTGTGGCCAGTGTGTGAGAGAGAGAGCTTTAATAAGAGGCTAGAGAGAGAAGCAGGAATGGCAAGCTTGAAGAGAGAGAGAGAGAGAGGTAGGCTCGATCGCAGAGAGTGAGAAACTACTGGAACAATGTCTTCGTCTCTCATTTGCCAGTTGTGTGTATGAGTCAATTGAGTCATTGTGAAACCCCCATCAGCCAACCAACACAGTTTTCAGCTAGCGTCTATGATCCGTGCACCACGGCAGTTACCGCGCAAGGCACACACGATAATATATCCGGATCACCATGTCGTCGTTGCTGAACCTGTCACTCGCTCGATCGGGGGCAATTGACCCAATTGAGTGGATGAGTCAGGTGGGCGGTACAACTCCACACCTGTCACTCAAACTCGCTTCCTCAAACCTCTCTCTCGTAGTCTCTCAAAACGTCTCGACCAAGCCAACGCTCCACCAGCTCTCACCCACCCAACCTGCTCCTTCATGACCCGGGCCTCTCTTCCCAACCCTTTTGTTTGCAACCCTTGTGTGTGCACCGTCGACTCTACTCACCTTGGACACGATAGCAGATCGAAAGGCTCGGATGGAAAACATTGTGCTTTGTGCGTGAGTAAAACTAGAGCGTGTGCACTTTTCCGAAACGTCTACTTATATATCTTCTAAGTTTGCGTTGGGCCCGGCCCTTTGGGTTTCTACTGGCAGGCTTCCTTCCCACACACACTCTGGCACACCCTCGCAGACATCTGTGCCTCTCTTTTTTTTTGGCTTCTGCATATGGGTTGCTATTGGCTGTATGCACGAGACAACCAGTATAGCCCGTAGTGCGGGTGTGGGGGAGAGAGAGAAAGAGAGAGAGAGTGCGGGTGAATACAATTGAGCAATTGAGCGGTTGAACTGAGTGCAAGTTTTGGCAGTGAGAAAGTCTTAGCTACAGGAACTGTACTGTTTCAAGCACACACTTTGGTTGATGAAAATAAAGGCTCCCAATCCAATAGCTAGTCATTTGCAGTACCAGCACGTACGACTGTAGCAGTAACGTAACATGGGCCAAACAACGTCTCTTTGTGTGCACTATATACAGTACAAGTATTTAGTACGGTAGCAACAGCCACTGCAGGAGCCTCCATCAGTGGGCTGTGTTTGCAACGCCTCTGTCATCTCTCCACAATCTCCGATGGTCCGTAAGGTTAGACCCCATCGCCTGGCAAGCTCAGATACGGCAGGCACGTTGGAATATCGAGGCAGCAGACGCACCGAGTGCATAATTATGGGAGGGTTGATTCGGATCGCATGTTTCTTTCACAACACTTCTACACACTGACAAAACAACCAATTGAACCACAAGACATCGGACATTCAACATGGGACTCAAAGAAAACCTCAAGCTCGTGCGGGCAATCATTCCGCCTCTCAAGGAATCGTTCCACAAGGGCCAGGCTGGCAGAGTTGCTGTCTTTGGAGGATGTGAAGAGTGAGTGATTGAATGATTGAGGGAATGACAACAGTCAATGATTGCGACTAACACAGCTACACGGGAGCTCCGTTTTTCTCTTGCCTAGCCAGTATGATTGTGGGAGCAGACATGGGCCACATCGTTTGCGCAAAGGACGCCTCCACGTCAATCAAGGCTTACTCACCAGACGTCATGGTTCACCCGTACCTGCAAGAGTCCACGTCAGCCCCACCGGGACTCACAGCCAAGGATCTTCTTCCCAGAGCAGCCAGCATTCTTGACAGAGTCCATGTCATTGTGGTGGGCCCTGGCATGGGCAGAGACAAGCTTATGATCGAGACGGTCACAGAGGTCATTAAGGCTGCCAAGGAGAAAAACCTGCATATTGTCATTGATGCCGACGGGTTGTTTCTTGTTCAGAATAACCCCGACATTATCAAGGGCTACAAGCGAGCGGTTCTTACTCCAAACGTGGTGGAGTTCAAGAGACTGCAAGACAGTGTTGGGCTCAAGCCCCAGGGAGACGAGGATGTCACAAAGCTGGCCCAGGCGTTTGGAGGAGTGACAGTTCTACAAAAGGGACGTGTCGACCGCATTTCTAACGGCTCCGAAACCCTGGTTTCCGATATCCAAGGAGGTCTGAAGCGCGTTGGAGGACAGGGAGATACTCTCAGTGGATCTCTGGCCACCTTTCTGGCCTGGAAGAAGGCTTACCAGGACAATCTGTGGGAGCACAGTGAGGAGCTGGCTGAGGACAAGCTCATGACCATCGCTGCCTTTGGTGCTTCCAGCATCACTCGAAAGACGTCTCGATTGGCGTACGAGGCCAAGGGCCGAGCCACGTTGACCTCGGATCTTTCCAAGCATCTTGGAGATGCCTACGTCGAGCTCTACGGCAACGAAAGTAAGCTGTGAGGGCTGTAAATAGTGTATATAAGATATCTGAAATTAGCAGTTTGGTCACCATATGGCCATACCCGCCCCATCGTACATCCTGTACATCTGCTGTGTCCACCTGCATAAAACATGCCAGATAACTTGGTAAGGTTCGGGCAATGAGGCCGATTGCAGCAGGCTAACGAAAATATATATCTTGGTGGCGACTAGCTAGTCCAACAACACTTTTGGAAACATATATATCAGCCGCTCATCCTCTCTTTCACACCAACCATGTCACAGCACAAAGCGCAAGTACACAATCAGGAAGCTTACACAACAGCACCAACGAGCTCCTCCTTCACACCCAAGTTCTCAGCCTCATTGGTGGCGAGGTTCCCGGCATTACAACAGTCCAAGAGAGATGAGGATTCTACACCAAGGCAGACAGAGTCTCAACACAAGCTGCTGAAGCGGGTTGCCAAGCCTCTGGCTCCGCAATCGAAACGCCCCAAGCAGCGAGAAGCCTTAGTTTCCTTACCTCATGCAAACAAATACCTACGAAGACCCGTCAAACACACCTTCTCGGGCAGAGTGCACGATTTGAACGTTGCTCGAATCATCAAAACCAGCTCGCTGAAGAACGGCTTGCTCTTGCAGAGCCCTAGGTCCAAATCTGGTGGCCAAAATCACAACGAGGACAGGCTGCAAGATTTTGCCGCCAAACAACACGAGTTCAGGCAGTATATGAAGCAAATGGACTGTGGGAGTGGCGACGGGGTTCACGACCATGTTCCGGAATCCCCCGACCACTCTCGCTCCGTGTCTCCAGCTTCGGTGGCAGACTCTTTGCCTTCCGTGAGCTCCAGGGAGTCTTCTCCCGGTCTTGACGCAAGTGAAGCAAGTGAAGGGAAGTAAACTAGTTTGTGACAACCGTACAGACCTGTCGGGGTTCTTTGAGTATGTTCTGTTCAGCTGCTCCTTTTCAGGTGTCTGCCCTACGCCACCGGTTCAAGACGTAGACCACTGACACTCGTTTGCTCACATGAACCGCTAAGCCTCGTATTTACGAGAGCTAGGGCAAACGCACGGCTGGAGCGAGAGACAGACACACATGTGTGTGCCTCGATTTACAACCCATTCACCAACTAACTTTGAGATATCCCTCCTCTTTCTGTCTTTGGCATCGATCAGATGACCGCCTCTCTCAGCCCTTGCAATCATAAGACCCGGGGGGGTTGGTTTGCTCTTATAAGTGGCCATTTATACCAGGAAGGACCGTTTGGGTAGTTCCGCTTCTCTGCTGCTGGCCCATCTAAGCCTCGGATAGGTATAACGGGGCAAACAGGTAAGTTCCTTGCCCCAATATATATACAATTACAACAGCATGTGTTCTTCGCAAAGTAAGGATCCCGAAATGGAGAGGAGGGCCTGCACCTTAGCTATGATTTATTAACGGCATACAGCCCCCAAGCACAACTCACACCACTCTCCGCAACCCTTCCCCTTGGCCTATGATAGACTTGACGACGAGATAGTTGCTGTATCCGCATCTGCCTGATAAGATTGCTTTTCTCGGCGGTTGACCGTATTCACCTTGGATACGGACCTCGAGTTTCATATGTTTTACGTCGTGGCGGGACGGTTGGCTTCGGCTGAGTTTTGGAAGTGAATTTGGAAAGTGAAATTTGAAAGTGAAATTTGAAAAGGACAAAACAGAGAGACCCGGCTCCGCTGCTGAGCTTTATGTCTATATGGCGATTGCCGTCGGGCGCCTTCTCGGAGAATTTATCGGTCAAATAGCACCGTACCGGCAATCTATCGGTGGGTCCATGGTCCTATGATATGGTAGTTGTAAGCGAGTTTGTGGGCGGGTGCAGTAAGGTATTTGTTCGGGTCTTTTGAGGGTTTCCGTAAAGGCTGTAAGGTGCTTGTTCGTTGCCATGCTTATTCTTGCGCCGTTTGGACTTCCAAGTGTTTCCGCTTAACCTGCTTAAATGAAAGGGGGTGATTGGTACATACAGCAACGGTTGCACAATTAATAATTCTACATATGCTGTTGCCACCTACTATACCACTGTATACTCGGCCCGATCATATGCCTGTGATTATAGCACAAACCTCTCGGTGGTGTGGTCAGGTCAGCAGTGTTCAGCTTTGTCCTTGTTCAAGTGTTATAGGGACAACGTTCAGGTATCATAGGAGAAGAAAAGTCGAGTTTAAAGCAACAAATGAGAGGAGGAGTGAGACTCTGTTGTATGTGTTTGGTGGAAGTTGTCATTTTGCGCCCACAGCCTCGTATATAAAAGAGCTTTGTTGCGCCTTTTCATGATCTCTTACCGACCGTCTTTCCTTCACCTTCCCGATCCTCTTATTGTCTCAACTCAGAATCGAACGGCTAACGCTACCGTATTGTCCAAACAGCAGATACGGTCGAGACTCGCAAACAGCCCTTCTAATAACGAGCCGATTTCCGATCTGAAGACTCGATCACAAGCACTCTGCGGTCCTATTCGACTGAACTGACAAGAAAACGGTTTCACATCGACCTGTACATACAAGGCATTACCGGAAACCTTGGCACGCCCAGCTGCAATATCACTTTAGAATTAGTTGGCGCATCTTAACTAAGCTACTGCAACACGATACAGCGCACGCACAGGTACAAGTACACCTTACAGCAGCAGCAGCGTTTCTTTCGTCCACACCACCATCAAAAGCACGCCATCCACCATGCCCGAACCCACCGTTGAAAGCCTGAAGAAGGAGATCGACTTTCTGTCGGCCCAGCTGCGAAAAGTCACAGGCCTGGTGGCCGAAACCGGCAAACAGGTGCTCTCCATCCAGGTGAGCCAGCAGAAGGGCGCCCTCAACAACCTCACAATCACCGACGTGGAGGGCAAGCCCGTCCAGTCTCAAAAGGAAAAGGAGCGAGCCGCCGCATCGTCGTCGGAAGACAGCCAGGCCGTCACCTCCGAGGATCTCGTGGTGCTGGTGACCGAGCTCCAGGACCAGCTCGACAACCTCGAGACCAAGTCGATCCGAAGAACCGCCAACTCCTTTGCCCAGAAGGACACCGACGTGATTGCTTCGTTGCCCCGAATCGACGGCATGTGTCCTGCCCAGGAGCTGGACGACGAAACCCACCCCGATTGGGTCTTCCCCAAGACCCTGGGCGAGTTCAAGAAGCTCGACAACGCCAAGGTGGAGCAGTGGATGCGATTCTACGAGCTGCTGCCCCCGGACGAGGCCGAGCTGGCTAAGCTCCAGGAGGTTCTTGGTAAGGAGGAGCTCGAGGAGGCCATGGAGAACGCCCGAAAGTCCGCAGATCTGACCGAGGCTGAGGCCATTGAGCGATTCGACACTCTCGCCCGATTCTTTGGTCTGCGGGAGCGACGGGGCACCAACGCCTGGTAGATAGTGTAACCGCAACACTCTTCTGATACATAAAAGGCGGGCTGCCCTGTGACAACTCCAGACTAAAACATAGGCTCCCTTCAAGACGATAATGAGAGGCTCCCAATCAATCCAATCGACATTATTAAGTATATTATTCCAGCTTATTTCCTCGTTCAGGGGGAAAATTGTATAAAAACAGAGACTCAGATAGATGTTCGAACGTACGGTGCTTACAGTGCCTTACAGTGCCATATCCCGTTAACTATATAATGCTTTTGTAAGAGTCACATGTGCTACCTTACAGCTTCTCCAAATCACTCGTTTCGGATCTTCTTTCGAGATCGGTCTCCAGAAGCATCCTCGCCATCTCCGTTAGCTCGCTTGAAACCTCCTCGATCATTGGAGCTAGCAAATGCTCCTCGAGAAGGCCCGCCTCGTCCTCGGAAACCTCCTCGGCCACGACCTCCACGACCTCCACCTCGAGGGTAAGATCCTCCTCCTCGAGTGATGACTCGGGCGCCTCCTCGTCCAAACCGCTTCTGACCGGGGTTGGCCAGAGACTTGGCGTCGAGAGGAATTCCAAGCTCCTCGTACTCCTTGGAAAGGGCGTCGTCGGTGGCATGAAGAGCAGCCCACCAATCACTCTTTCGTCGGAGGAACTTGTCCAAAGACCAATTTCTCCAGACAGCCTTTCCGTATGTGTTTTCCTTGAGATCCTCGTCGGCCACCAGCTCGTTGGCAATCTTCTCTCTAAAGTTGTTCATCTTGTAAGAAAAGTTCCACAGACGGTCCATGACGTGTGATGCAAAAGGGTCTCGGGCAAGATCGACACACTGGCCGTTGATCTTGTTGAGGAACTTTCGTCGCTCAATGGTGTTGACCGACGGTCGCAGACACTTTTCCAACAGACGCGAAAACGACTGGTGCTTGGCCATCTTGATCACGTCGACATCTCCAGAGTTGAGACCCAAAAAGGCAGTGGCCAGCACCTCGGGAGAGGCCTCCACCAACTGCTGCAGAACAAGACATCTGTGCAGACCGGGAGAAGAGGCCTCGTGGGGCTTGTAGGGGTTCTTCTCATCCAGCTGAAGCACCTTTTGAAGGAGCTTGGGATCGGTGGTGTCGGTATCAAAGGTCTTGAGCACGGCGTTGGCAACATCGGTGGCCTTGTAGTTGGCAGCAGCTGCTCGGGTGAGCAGAATTCGCACCATGGTCAGGTTGTTGTTCTCCACAAGGTAAGGGATCTCGCCAATGGCGGTATCAATGATGTGTTGGACGTCCGACTCGGGAAGCCGCTGCATGCAGGTCTCAATGACGAAACCGGCGTAGTCTCGTCGCACGAGCTTCTGAACTCGCTGAGACATGTACAGTCTGTAGAGTCGCTCGACGAAGGCCTCGGGAGCCTTCTGGAGCACGTTCTGAAGGAAATGGGAACCCACAGCATCGGACAGAAGATGCTCGACAAAAGCCTCCTCGGAGGAGTCTCGGTCCTCAGTGTCGGCAAAGATGGTGTTCAACAGAGGTCGGGTCTCGGAGGTGGTGGCCTCAGAGTCGATGAGAAGCTGAACCACAGGTGAAGACACCTGCCCAATAGAAAGCTCACGGGCAGCAGTAGGCTGGAGTCGTTTGCTGAATCCGCTGACAATCGCCTCCAGGGCGTCGTGGAAAGCTCCGGGGATCTGGTATGCTCGGTCGTTCTCCTCCGAGTCCTTGATATCAATGTTTCGTCGAGCGGTTCGCGACTTTTTCGATCGCAGAACCGACGAGTTGCCCTCGGAGCTTGTGGGAGAGGGCAGAGTCTGGCCTCCAAGAATGAGCAGCAGAACTCGGATCACATGGGAAGCATAAGGGTTGGAAATGAGGTCCTGGATGTAGTCCTTCATGTCGTTGGCCAGGGTCAGGAACCGCTTCTCCATGGACTCTTCGCTGTCTCCGTCAAAGTTGGGGTCCAACACCTCCTTCTCCACAATGGCGGCTCCTCTCACCAGCAGAGTCTCCACACAATGGGAAGAGAACTTGTGTCTGCTGAGGTCGACAAAGTAGCCGGAAAAGACCTCAAACAGCGCTCGGATCTGCTCGTCGTTGGCCAGCAGAATCAGTCGCTCCATGAGCTTGGAGCAAATCTGGTTGGTCACGAGCTTGAGCTCCTTTCCTCGAGCCTCGTCCAACAATCCAGAGATGAATCCCAGCTTCTCCTCGGGGGATCCAAACGCATCGACAGCCAAGGTGGACTCGGCGGTCTTGAAATACTCGGACTCCTGGTCGTCCAGAAAACCGAAAAAGGGCATCTGCTTCAGATCCAGAGGGTTGTATGGGGTTTCATGGTCGTAGCCGTCGTTGTCGTCATCATTCTGGCCTCCAGCCACTCCTCCATCAGCGTCAAAGGTGACATAGTCCTCGTCGTTCTCGTAGACCTTGAGATCAACATCCTCCTTCTCCTCCTCGGCTCGCTTGGCGGCGGCTCGTCTTCCTCTCTTCTTAACTTCTCGAGGCATTCTGTATCAAAGGTGTAGATGGTCTGAAACAATTTAGCTCGCCGAAAATATATTTGTCCTGCAATGCACATCGAGAGGTTTATCCTGATTTGAGTTTGTTGACAATTAGTCAACTAGTTTACTTGACTTTTACACTTGGCAAATATCCCGCCCGCCCTGTGCCCTTTTTGTAGCTACGCTTATCCCACTAAATATCACATAACATGCATCTATAACTCATTTTATATACCAATATCCGCTATTCCGTTTAATCATCCTGATCCCAGTTACCAATAGACTGCTGCTTGGGCATGGTGGGGCCTCCGGCTCGCTTGGCCATGATAATCTGGTCAACTGTGAGAATGGTGTTGGCCACGTCAGTGGCAAGCTCGATAGCAGACAGCTTGGCGGAGAAGGAGTCAAAGATATCGGCGGCAGCAGCGTCGCAGGTGCCGGTGCTGTCGTTATCGTCAACGTCGACTCCAGTGGTGTTTCGACCCTCGGCATGGGCGGCGTAGAGTCGGGCAAGCACCTCAATGGCGTCCAGACCGGCGTTCTCGGCCAGAGTCTCAGGCAGAACCTCGAAGGCCTGTCCGTAGGCCTTGATGGCGTGCTGCATGAGACCCTGGGTTCGCTCTCCCTGCTGGACAATGTTGGAGACCAGTCGGATCTCGGTGGATCCAGCTCCGGGCACCAGACGGGGGTCCTTGGAGATGGACTTGACGACAGCAACACCGTCATCAATGGCTCGCTCAACGTCATCGAGAGCGTTCTGGGTGGCTCCTCGAACAACCACGGTGGCGGTTCGGGTTGACTCGTCCTCCTGTCGCAGAACAGTGACTCGGTCTCCTCCAATCTCAATGGTCTCGACGACATCGACGGTGCCCATCTCTTCGGGAAGAGGAGCTCCGACTCGAGCGAGAGGAGTGGCTCCGACCACTCGGCACAGACGTCGCAGATCGAACTTGGAAGGCACCTTGAGGGCAATCAGACCCATTCGGTTCATGTAATGAAGAGGCAGATCTCCGAGACCGGCTCCGCAAATGACCACCTTGACGCCGCTGTCGGCAATGTTCTTGACCATGGTCTCGACCTGGGCCTCCTCGCCCTTGGAGAAGTTGAGCATCTCCTGGGCAGACTTGAGCAGCACGGTACCCTTGGTTTCGGTAGAAGAAATGTCGACGGGGGTGGAGAAGACCACGACCTTGGCCTTGCCACAGTTCTTGACGGTGGACTCGGGCTCCCGGTTGAAAACCATACCCTTGATGACCTGGGAGGCGGCCAGAGAGGCTCCCATGATCTTGACGACTCGGATGGCGTCCACGTTGAAGGCCTTGATGTTCTTGGGCATCACGTGCTGGACGGCCTCGGTAACCAGTCGCGAGATGATGGCCTCGTGGCCGTACTGCTTGGAGGCCACGGCGGTCTTGACGGCTCGAGCCAGCAGCTGAGAGGTGACCAGAGCCTGGGCGGTGTCTCCGTTGGCCAGCTCAGCATTGGCGGTAGTCTCGGCAGCAATGGTCTCGAGCTCCATCAGAGCCAGGCCCTTGGCTCGCTCGTAGCCCTGGACCACCTCGGAGGGATGCAGACCGATTCGAATGAGCTCATCGGCCTTGTTGAGAAGAGAGCCGGCCAGAGTCAGCACCAGGTTGGTGGCATCTCCACACTCGTACTCCTGTTGTTGGGAGGCCTGGACGAGAAGCTTGGCGGCAGGGTGGATCACCTCGAGCTCTCGCAGAATGGTGGCGGCATCGGATGTCAGAAAGATTCGTCCAAGATGGTTGACCACAATCTTGTTTCGACCACAGGGTCCAATGGAGGTTCGAACCATGCCGGTGATTTCTCGACAGGCCTGGATGTTGCGCTGGACGGCGCCGTCCTCGGCATTGGACGTCTGATATCCCTGCTTGAACAGGCCCGCGTTGGGGGCGGTAGGTAGCTTGAGATTCGACATTATGGTGTAGTTGTAGTTAGGACAGGTACCGTGTGCATTCGATAGTCTTCGATTTTTTCCGAGGGTTAGGGCGGAGGAGATGGGTGTGATGGTGGCGATAAAAGGGGGTTGGGGTCGAGTTTTCAGCGTGGAGATTATTGATCTAGGCAATTGGCTGCTCTTTAATTGCCCTCAAACATTTTATTCACCAGGTTATCATACAAAATACGTCCCTTATCAGGGGGCCCTCCTTGATCTCTGATCTCGTCAAACTATACTCTGTTGTGCATACGTGTGTCCCAAAGGTTCTAGATAACTCCTTTTACGCCACTGACCATGTTTTATTTAAGGCGTCGCAACAGAGTTCTGAGGCGGGTCAAAGTATACGAAAGAGATAACGGGAAATCATTGAGGCTCTTGGAGGGTGATGGATAACGGCAATGGGTTGGTAAGCGCGAATTGGTTGTTTTGATTCGTTTCAGCTTGATGTTTGGGCGTTTTGGGTGTTAGCTTAGTCAGCATGTGTCAGGTTTCAAAATAACTCGCAGTTGACGTGAACACGAATCAGAGTACCACCCGTACCTGTTACATGCTTTTCATTCAACTCTTAACCACATACCCATCCTCCTCGTACCTCCAATCACCATCTGATAATCGCTCGTATCCAACTACGGTCCAACTAAAGTTGTTGAGTTTTCTGTGCATCTTGTTGTTTACTAGTCCCGCTAATTAGCTTCCCCCCATGCGTCAACGGTCATACCTAGACTGCATCAACACCCCCCTCAAACCACCACCAATATCACAGACCAGACCCTCCCCCAGGCCCTCCACCCATGATTAATAATCTCCAGCGTGTGTTTGCCTCTGGTCTGTCGGGCGTCGACGACGTTGCGGACTACGTCGCCAAGTACAAGGCCCACCTGAGGTCCGAAATGGCCCAGCTCGAGAAGGACACGCAAGCACACCACCTGGAGGTTCCTCAGGCCAATGCTCGAGCGGCCAAAATCGTGTCTGACATTGCGCAATTGCGGGAGCGAGCCGATACGACCGAGGGCCAGATCACGGGCATGACGGCGGCCATCAAGCGTCTAGATGATGCCAAACAGAACCTCGTCACCTCCATCACCGTGCTCAAACGACTACAGATGCTGTCGACAGCATATGACCAGCTGGTGGTGTTGGTCGATCGACGAGATTACGAGGATGCGGTTCCGCATTTGGCTGCGGTCAATGAGCTCATGGCCTACTTCAAGCCCTACAGAACCATTGACCACATTGCCGAGCTCAGTAAACGGGTCACCGAAACCGAGTCTCAGCTGGGAGAAAAGATTCTGGAGGACTTCCAAAAGGCCCTAGACGGCTCGTCGAACGCCCAGCCCTCGTCACTGGTGGCTGCCTGTTCGGTTCTGGACGTTATTGGAAACGGCTTCCCTCAACGACTGCAAGATTGGTACACAAACACACAGCTCAAGGGCTATCGGACGATTTTCTCGGCGTCGGACGAAGCTGGTTCTCTCGACAACATCGCCACGCGGTTCTCCTTCTTCCGACGACTGCTCAACGAACACGACAACGAACGAGCCAAGTACTTTGCCCCCAGCTACAGCATTGATGTGGCGCTGTGCAAGGGCTTCTGCACAACCACCCGGGCCGATGTGTCTTCCATCCTGCAGGGTCTCGGCAAGTCTGTCGACGTCAAGTTGCTGCTGGATGCTCTCAATGAAACCCTCACGTTTGAACAGACTCTGGATAAGCGGTTCAAGAGCCGGGCCAGAGAAGGAACGGTGGATCTGGACTCTCTCAAAACCATTTCGCTGGCCTTCCAGCCCCATCTGAACGTGTGGATCGCCCACCAAGACAAGATTCTGTCGTCCAAACTGCAGGGCTATCGTATGCCCCAGCCCCACACCGAAGATGGAGATTCCAAGCCGGACGTTCTACCGTCCTCCGCAGACCTGTTCTTCACATATAGACAGATGCTCGAGCAAACCGCCAAGCTCAGTACTGGTCCCCCTCTCCTGGATCTGTACCGGCTGTTTGCACGTCGTCTAGATAACTATGCCAATTCTGTCGTGCGAGGAACCCTTCCCCAGAGAGTCACCAACGAGGAGTCTCTATTTACAGCATGCATCGTTCTCAACACGGCGGAATACTGCACCCAGACGGTGGCTCAATTGGAGGACAAGCTTGCCGAGCAGATTGACGACAACCTCAAGGACAAGGTGTCGTTCGACCCCCAGCGAGACACGTTCATGACCATCATCAACGAGTCGATTGCTGCCCTGGTAGGCAAGATTGAACACGATCTGGACTACTCGTGGCGAGAGATGAAAAACACAAACTGGAACATCAACACTGTGGGAGATTCGTCGTCGTACGTGCGCCAGCTGTGTCAGGTCTTGTCTACTGACGCTCGCCAGATCCTCAATGCCATGGACAAGCCTGCTTTCGCCGGTATCTTCTGCGATCGAGTGGTTGAGGTGGTATCTTCGGCCTTTTTGCAGGGCATCATTGACTGTCGGCCGCTGACTGAGGTTGCTGCTGAGCAGCTGCTGGTGGATCTGTTTGTCATCAAGGAGGCTCTCACGAAACTGCCCACGCTCAAGAGTACCGAGGAAGGCGGTTCCAACCAGCCCTCGTCTCGGTACACCAAGAATGTTGCCAACGTCATTTCGCGCATTGAGACGCTGCTCAAGGTGGTTCTTACTCGGCCTGCGCCACGAGACGGTCTGATTCAAAACTACTTCATTCTTGTTGGAGACAAGTCGCGCTCCAACTTTGTCAAGATTCTGGAGCTCAAGGGCATTCCGCGGTACGAACACAACGCCTATCTGGAGCAGTTCCATCTGCTTCTGGGTGAGCAAGAGAATCTTGTGGAGGATTCGCCCGTCATGAGTGCGGTCAAGCTTACGGCCTTGCCTTCTTCCATGGAGCGCAAGCCTCCGAACTCGCCCAACATCCCACTGTTTGACACCAAGAACATTCTGTCGGGCTTTTCCCGGGACGGCATTGGCAGTCTTTCCAAGATTGGACAAAAGGTGAGACGTGGATAGGTCCACGGTATATAGCATTAATGATTTATGACCAGAGGTAGGGCTGTTGAGTAGTGCCTACGAAGTGTGGATTTGTAATTAGCCACTGTACTTGTACTTAGAGTCTCGAAAGTGGCTGAGTGAAAGAGGCGTGCTTTTGAACGGGGTCGGATAAATCGTGTCAAAACCGAATTGATTCTGTACAAGTACGATATCTCTCATTCTGCTTCATCTCCGATAAGATCCGTGCATTGTGCGGCTTGTTTATTGTGCGAGTCGAATGACCCCCACATGTCAGATTTGTTTGGGTATGCAGAGAGTCAAGGAGCTGAGCCAGGACCGATATTGGAAAGATCAAAAGGAGTGTGAATGGGAATTGCGCAATGATTGCAGTCACGTGACCAGTCGCGATACTGTACAAGCACGATACAAGTATTGTATTCGTACCTACGATTGTACGACACCGTGCACCGTGGATGCACAATGCCTGTGTTCGGTCTGTTTGTCTGCTTGTCTGCTTGTCTACTTGTCTGTTTTGATGTTCCTGAAAAATTATGCCCACCTAAACAGCGTCAAATCCAAGAGCTGCCATTTGCTGGAGCCACAAGCCACGGTTAGGAAATAGCGGAAGACCGGCGGGTGTGCCACCGTGGCTTGCTGGCCTGGTGGCGATCTGGCGCCCAAGAGCCCGCTTTTGACTCGTGGCTTTGTGCTTTGACCCGTGGCTTTGAGGCTGACGTGCTATTTCGCTTTTTTCCAGGTCTTTTGGCTTTCTGCACGCAGCCTGCCTCGATGATGTGATTTGGGTGGTCAAGACGTGATATCATGTGAGGAGATCATTAGGTATACTACCGGTACACATGACGAACGGTCGGACTTGGATGAGCTCTCTGAGTTGCTTACTAACCAAATGGCGGAGTATTCACCGCCGGCGCTCTGCCAGATCCAAACGCAAGCCACAGAACTAAAATGGACCGAAAATAACGAATCTGCGGCAAATCAGCCACATCGCCTCTTTTTCGGCTCGGGGGTTACCTGGGGAAAGCACGTGACTGCGCGTAATTGCAACAACTTTACTGGGGTGCGTGGAGGTGGGTGAGCCATGAGTGAGAAAGGGGTGGTGGATGGAGGATAGCGGTGTATGGCGTATTGCGGGGTAGGTGTACTCAGTACTGAACGGATATGCTTACTCCTCAGATTCAGTTATGAACTGTTGACACCGCCAACCACCCCACTATCCTCTATCGCAACCATCCAATCACAAGAAGCGTTACTAGGAGTACTAAGAGTACTAGCCACAAAGGCTAATATTGCGTGATTGGAAGGCTAATGTCACCACGATAGTGTGAAAAAGAAGGCGCACCAAAGGCTTGACTGTCAGCCTCCAGCGCCACAATCAACTCTATTGAACAAACCTTTATAATGTCTCTAGTTCCCCAGCCAGAGGTGTCCCCTGTTGTTTCACCAGATCGATAATCATGCCTTCGGCCGAACACCTCAATGGAGGATTGCAGCAAGCAGGTGAGTAGTTTGCGGCACTGACGGAGCCATCATCATGGGAGCAGTTGGCTATTCCAATCGCGGTTTGACCAAATCGACCAAATCGGCCTTTTGATCCGCTATTATGAATCACACACTATTCACATCAACTCGACGAAGTCACAATCACAAGACCTTGTTCCGATATGAAGATGAAAATGCGATATGAAAATGCGATATGAAAGCTAAATAAGCGAAATGAAATCGACCAAAATCGACCGCCAAATTCACCACCAACGACACTAAACTAACCCAGTCCTTCACACTGCTTCAAATGCAGCAGATCAGACCTTTGAGGTTGTGCGAAAGCTCAACCCCGAGGCCCCCACCATCCAGATCAGAGCGTCCGCCGATCCCCTAGCACACATTGTCAACTCTCCGGCCGCAGCAGACTCGCTTCTGGCCGTGGTTGCGCCCTCCAGCGTGCTCGTCAAGGGCCTGGCCCACCTCTCTGCCTTCAAGAACCGAGCCGTCGTCTTCCATGTCGAAACCGGCTCCGATTACAACGATATCGCCGCCATCCGACACTCGCAGTACGTCATGCTGCAGTCGTTCGGCCTCGAGGACGTCCAGGAAGTCGCCATCAAGGCCTACGAGGTGTCCAAGGCCACCGGACAGCCCGTGATCCACTTCTACGCCCCGGTCGAGGGCGAGGTGTCTCTCATTCCCGGAAACGAGATTGTCTCCAAGGTTGAGAAGATTGAGACCGACAGCGAGAAGCAGCCCGAGCAGCCCATCATTGCTCCCGAGTACATTGGCTCGTCTTCCGCGCCTTCGGCCCTCATTGTTTTCGGCTCCTCCACACAGCTTTTCATCGACAACGCCAAGGCCCACAGCCAGACCGGCCTGGTGCTTGTGCGACAGTACCGACCGTGGTCCGTCCAGGCCATTCTCAACGTGCTGCCCAAGTCCGTCAAGACCGTGGGTCTGGCCGAGCAGATCAAGTCGCGAACCACCGCCTGGTCGCCTCTGGTGCTCGACTACGTTGCCGACATCCACGCCTCTGGCATCGATCGAGACTCTGCCCCCAAGCCCGTGGCCTTCCATCTGGGCCAGGTGACCGAGGCCACCATCAACCACGTGTTTGCCGCCATCTCCTCCAACCTCACATCTGCCTCTCCCGTCCAGAACCTGACCGTGGGCTCGGGCGTGACCCCCAACGAGACCCCCGAGGAGGTCAAGACCGAGGCTCTCACTCTCGAGACTGCCTACACCAAGATTCTGCACGAGCTCTTTAAGGAGGTGAACATCATCAACGCCTCCGACAAGAAGGACGCCGGTCTGACCTCGCCCGAGTACGGCTACGGAGCCTACCTTGCATACCAGGAGAAGCGAAAGGAGCTGTCTGAGCGAGTGCGAGCCGCCATCCGAAAGAACGCTCTCGGCGAGGAGCTGCACAAGCTGCTGACCATGTGGGCCATCAACCGAGAGGTGGACGTGGCCGATCTCATTGCTAAGCTCGAGGCCAAGGGCGCCAAGGACCTGCTGGAGCTCAAGGAGTACTTTGAGAACAAGAGCAGCTGGCTGATTGGCTCCGACGCCTGGTCCCACGATCTCGGCAACTCCGGAGTCCACCACGTGGTTTCCTCCGGCGAGAACCTCAACATGCTCATCATCGACTCCACTCCCTACGACACGGCCCAGTCCAAGCTGCCCTCTCTGCGAAAGAAGGACATTGGTCTGTACGCCATGGGCTTTGGCAACGTCTACGTGGCCTCCACCGCCGTCTACGCCTCTTACACCCAGGTTCTGCAGTCTCTGATTGAGGCTGCTGCCTACGAGGGACCCTCCGTGGTTCTGGCCTACCTGCCCTACCACTCCGAGTCTGACGACCCCGTCTCCATTCTCAAGGAGACCAAGCGAGCCGTCGACTCTGGCTACTGGCCTCTGTACCGATACGACCCCTCTTTGGAGGCTAAGGGACAGGAGCCCTTCCAGCTGGAGTCTTCTCGAATCCGACAGGATCTGCAGAAGTTCCTGGACCGAGAGAACAAGCTGACTATGCTGTCCAAGAAGGACCCTGTCCTGGCCCGAAACCTGGCCCAGGGCTACGGCTCCGGTCTGCGAGAGCTGCAGCAGCGAAAGGCCAAGGACGCCTACGTGCAGCTGCTCGACGGTCTGTCTGGCGCTCCCATCACCATTCTGTTTGCTTCCGACGGAGGAGTGGCCGAGAACGTGGCCAAGCGACTCGGTCGACGAGCCAAGGGCCGAGGTCTCAAGCCTCTGGTCATGGCCATGGACGACTTCCCTCTGGAGGATCTGTCTTCCGAGACCAACGTGGTTTTCATCACCGCCACTGCTGGCCAGGGTGAGTTCCCCCAGAACGGCCGAGCCTTCTGGGAGGCTCTCAAGGGCGCCACCGACGTTGATCTGACCAACACCCGAGTGTCTGTCTTTGCTCTGGGAGACTCTCTCTATTGGCCCCGAAAGGCCGACAAGCACTACTACAACAAGCCCGGTAAGGATCTGCATGCCAAGCTGGTGCTGTTTGGTGCCCAGGACCTGGCTCCTCTGGGTCTTGGAGACGACCAGGACGCCGACGGATGGAGCACCGGCTACAACGAGTGGGAGCCCGCCGTGTGGACCGCTCTTGGCGTTGACGGCATCGGTGCCATCGATGAGCCCCCGCCTATCACCAACGAGGACATCAAGGCCGCCTCCAACTACCTGCGAGGAACCATTGCCGAGGGTCTCAAGGACGAGTCCACCGGCGCCATCTCTGCCCACGACCAGCAGCTCACCAAGTTCCACGGTATCTACATGCAGGACGACCGAGACATCCGAGACGAGCGAAAGGCCGCCGGTCTGGAGCCTGCCTACTCCTTCATGGCCCGAGTGCGACTTCCCGGTTGCCGAGCTACTCCCGAGCAGTGGCTCAAGATTGACGAGCTGTCCGACTCTCGAGGAAACGGCACCTTCAAGATCACCACCCGAGCCACCTTCCAGCTCCATGGTGTTGTCAAGCACGACCTCAAGCCCGCCATTCGAGGCATGAATGCCGTTCTCATCGACACCGTCGCCGCCTGTGGTGATGTCAACCGAAACGTTGTCACCGCTGCTCTGCCCGAGAACGCCAAGGTCCACGACCAGGTTGTCAAGCTTGGTACCGACATTTCCGAGCATCTTCTGCCCATGACCACCGCCTACTACGAGATCTGGCTCGAGGGAGCTGATGAGTCCGACAAGCAGAACGTTGGCGCCCCCGAGGTGTTTGACA
This sequence comes from Yarrowia deformans, assembly GCA_900519085.1. Taxonomy (NCBI): domain Eukaryota; kingdom Fungi; phylum Ascomycota; class Dipodascomycetes; order Dipodascales; genus Yarrowia; species Yarrowia deformans. The sequence goes on along the minus strand of ULGY01000008.1, from coordinate 585,430 downwards.
AGCGAGAGGGAGGCCCCAAGAAGAAGCCGAAGAAGATCCAGGTCGGAGAGTCCACTCTCAAGGACATGGAGGAGATCAAGGACACTGAGGAGCTGTACGGCGAGCTGTACCTGCCCCGAAAGTTCAAGATCAACGTGGCCGTGCCTCCTTACAACGATGTCGATGTCTACGCTCACGATATTGGTCTCATTGCCATTGTCGAGAACGACGTCATTGTTGGCTGCAACGTTCTTGTTGGTGGAGGAATGGGCGTCACTCACAACAACACCAAGACCTACCCTCGAACCGGCTCCAACCTTGGCTTCATGCCCTACGACAAGGTTGTCGACACCTGTGAGAAGGTGATGCTTGTGCAGCGAGACTTTGGTGACCGAACCAACCGAAAGCACGCCCGACTCAAGTACACCGTTGACGATCTGGGAGTCGACGGATTCAAGGGCAAGGTCGAGGAGTACCTGGGCTACAAGTTCGAGGCTGCTCGAGACTTCGAGTTCAAGTCCAACACCGACTACTTTGGCTGGGTCAAGGACGAGCGTGGACTCAACCACTTCACCTCGTTCATTGAGAACGGTCGAGTCGAGGACACCCCCGAGCTGCAGTTCAAGACTGGTCTGCGAGAGATCGCCAAGGCCATGACTGGCAAGGCCGAGTTCCGACTCACCGGAAACCAGCACGTTCTTATCTCCAACATCACCGACGAGGAGCTGCCCAAGATCAAGGATCTGCTTAAGAAGTTCAAGCTGGACAACATCAACTTCTCCGGCCTGCGACTTTCTTCCGCCGCCTGTGTTGCCTTCCCCACCTGTGGTCTGGCCATGGCTGAGTCCGAGCGATACCTGCCCGTTCTTATCACCAAGCTGGAGGCTGCTCTTGAGGAGTACGGTCTTCGACACGATTCCATTGTCATGCGAATGACCGGATGCCCCAACGGATGTGCCCGACCTTGGCTCGCCGAGGTTGCTCTGGTTGGAAAGGCTCTGGGAGCCTACAACCTGATGCTGGGAGGTGGCTACGAGGGCCAGCGGCTCAACAAGCTCTACCGATCTTCTCTCAAGGAGGACGAGATTCTGGACATTCTCAAGCCTCTGTTCAAGCGATGGTCGTTGGAGCGAAACGACGGTGAGCATTTCGGAGACTTCCTGATCCGAGCTGGTGTCATCAAGGAAACCACTGCTGGTAAGAACTTCTGGGAGGGTGTTGACGAGGAATAGACGCGTCCTCATTATTATTATTATAGCTATTATCCAAAAATGCATTAATGTATTATACGAATGATCGAAAGAATGTACAGTACCAGGTACGTACCAGGTACTTGTAGTGGCGACTTCTCACATAATTGTACAGGTAACACGCTATAAAGCTTTCAAGATTTTGCACAGTTGAAACAGTGATGCGTAACAGAGATTGGTAGATTACATGGCGGAAAAAGATGGGCACGAAAAAGAACGCAAAAAGATATTGCCTTCGACCAGATTTGAACTGATGATCTCAGCATTACTAGTGCTGCGCCTTACCACTTGGCCACGAAGGCATTCGTGAAATTTGGGGAAGATGAAGGGGTACAGGTCTGGCCAAACAAGTCATGTGCAGGTTTAGCATTATTATAGGCCTCAAGTAGCTGAAATGTATTTCCCTAGAATCAAAAAAAAAAAAAAAAAAAAAAAAAAAAAAAAAAAAAAAAAAAAAAAAAATCCGAGTCCGACGTGCGGGTTTAGCATTATTATAGGCCTCAAGTAGCTGAAATGTATTTCCCTAGAATCAAAAAAAAATCCGGCGAATTTTGGGGTGATTTTGGACGTTTCACGACTCGATGGTTTACTGGAAGACTACCTCGGTGATTGTAGATAACTATCTATTTTACTTATTGGATTTTCGATGAAAAAAGTGGACTCTTTTTTTAAATCACAAATAAATGATGTAAAATCATATTTCAAGGTGGTGCTTCATAGACCTCGGACTACATCATCCTATTGGCTACATCTGAAAACAAACTCACNAAAAAAAAAAAAAAAAAAAGAGTCCGATGTGCGGGTTTAGCATTATTATAGGCCTCAAGTAGCTGAAATGTATTTCCCTAGAATCAAAAAAAATTAATGCTGAGCTTAAGTAGCTGAAATGTATTTCCCTAGAATGAAAAAAAAAAAAAGAGGCTCTGGACTCTCTCTGGACCAACATTATGGGCAAACGCACTACCTGGTACCTCAAGGACGCATACAAGGCGGAGACGCTACACCTTCTCCGTACAGGCCTACTTTCGCTGTACGTACAATGACGATGACGACGACGATGAGGATGAGGATTAGGATGAGGATGAGGAAGAAAATGAAGGTCAAGATCAAAACGGAGACCAGGTCGATCCTAGCTGTCGTTTCGCCGGGTTAGCTTAGTAATCAACTTCTGTTGAAGCCAACCTACTACTGATCATTTCCAACGAAATCACCAAAGTCGTCGTCATCTTCCTCGTCTTCCTCGTCTTCCTCGTCTTCCAAAGTGGCTCTCCTTGGTGGAGGAGCCAGAATGGGAATGGTCTGCTGCAGGCTCGTCCACCACATCAACTGATTAGGTTCAAGGGACTGCAGAGGAGGTTGAACTTGGTCGTGAGAAAAGTACCAGTGTGAAGAGGTCTGAGATAAAAAAACACATCACCCAAAATAATGGGGACTTTCTATTCATATTTCTATCATGCCACGTGACTTTTGTACACTCCACTACCAACTAGTCTCTTACTCAACATTAGGCAAGGCTGCAACTTCTATGCATGAAAATGACATCATGCAGAAGGGGGGTCAGAAGAAGGGACGGTTGGTAGCTGGCTACATTTGTAGTAATTATGTCGACCCGGATATCACGTGACTTCAATATAGACATACCTAATGAAATTTGACATCTGCCAGCTGCTCTAAAACTTTTGCGCCTCCTTAATTAAGCCCTACTAACCCCCTTCACAACCGCTCAACCAATTCGTGAACCTGCTAGAAGGATCTCAACCATCCCCTTCAACCCTAACCCAAAATATGTGGCAACATGCGTAATAACCCCAGAGATGGTTGAACGTCACACTCACATCATCATCACACACATCAATTGACGACTCACCATGGCACCAACTTACAAGCTCTCCAAGACACTGATTGGCCACGAGCAGGACGTCAAGGGCGTCTGCTTCGTCGACTCAGAAGTCGTCTCGTGTTCCAGAGACACCAGTGTGCGAAAGTGGCACGCTGACAAGTCCTCGGATGCGATATACAACGGTGGCGGGTTCATGAACGCTATTGCCGCCGCGCCCAATGGCCGGCTGATTGCCGCAGGAGGCCAGGACAAGATGATTGCGCTCATTGGAGACGAAACTGCCCGGTTTCTGGTCGGACACGAGGGAAACGTCTGTGCTCTGGACCTGGCGGACGATCTGGTCATTTCTGGATCCTGGGATAAGACCGCCAAGGTCTGGAACGACGGCCGCGTGCTATACAACCTCGAGGGACACACCCAGGCCGTTTGGGCCGTGAAAATCGTGTCTGCCAAGGAAAACGTGTTCCTTACAGCCTCCGCCGACAAGACCATCAAGCTGTGGCACCACGCCCAATGCGTCGCCACCCTGCCTGCCCATGCTGACGCGGTTCGAGGCCTCGCCCTGTTGGGCGACGGCAAGTTTGTGTCTGTCAGCAACGACGCCACAGCCAAGTTGTGGCAACTGTCATCCGATCTCAAATCAGCCAAGGAGATCAAGACTCTCGATGGCCACACTTCGTTCGTCTACTCCGTGGCAGCAATCAGCCCCACAGAGTTCATCACCACGGGCGAAGATCGAACCGCCCGGATCTGGAACGCCTCTACAGGAGAGACCACACAGGTCATCACTCTTCCCTGCGTTTCCGTGTGGTCTGGAGCCGCTGCTTCCAACGGAGACATTGCTGTTGGAGGCTCCGACGCCAAGGTACGAGTCTTCTCTCGCGACTCCTCCCGATTTGCCGACGCTGTTGAAATCGAGGACTTTGAAGCCTCCGTAGCCAACTCGGCAATTGGCAAGGACCAGGTGGGAGAGATCAACAAGGAAAAGCTGCCCGGACCCGAGCGTCTGTCTCAGCCAGGCGCCAAGGAAGGAGAGGTGGTCATGGTCAAGGGTAACGGCATCGTGGAGGCCCACCAGTGGTCCGCTGCCTCTTCCAGTTGGACCAAGATTGGAGAGGTTGTGGATGCCCCTGGCGGAGAGCGAAAGAAGATGGCTGACGACGGCAAGGAATACGACTACATTTTCGACGTGGACGTCGAGGAGGGTCAACCTGCACTGAAACTGCCCTACAACTCCAACGAGAACGTCTACGCCGCTGCTCAGCGGTTCATTGACCGGTACGAGCTTCCCCAGGGCTACCTGGAGGAGATTGTTCAGTTTATCATCAAGAACACCGGTGGAGTGAACATTGGAGGCGATTCTGGCCCTGCTCCTGATCCCTATGGAGGCCGATATGTTCCTGGAGGAGAAGTAAGTGGACCTACCCCTTCTGCTCCTGCTCCTGCTCCTGCTACTTCGTCTTCTGCTGTCGAACCTGCACCCTTCCCACTAACTACTCCTCTTTTCATCAACACATACAACGCCGCGGCTCTCAGCAAGGGTCTCGACAAGTTCAACTCGTCGGAATCCACTCCTCTTGCTGAAGACGAGCTCTCGGCCCTCAAGTTTGCGCTTTCCAAGAACGAGCTGGGTGCGACTCTGCTTCCAGTGGTGCTCAAGATTGTGTCCAACTGGTCTGAGCCCCTTTTGGGACTGGACATTCTGCGTCTCATGGCCGAGAAGCTTGGTGCTCCCAAGCCCGAGGTTGTCACTGCCGTCGAAGGTGCCATTGCATCGTCCAAGCTGTCCCACAAGCTAATGGGTGCTCGATTTGTGGTCAACAGTGTGGCTGCCAAAAATGCATTCCCCGACGTTGAGTCTGTCATTGATACCGTCAAGGGGACTTTGGCCGACTTCAAGTCTGACAAGCTGTTTGGCCAGTACGAGACTGCCGTCGCCACCCTGCTGTTGGATCTGGCCGTGAACGCATACAACAGTGGAAACGTGGAGGCAGCCTTTGGTTTGCTGCAGAGCATCAGTGAGGTGTGGGAGAAGGTCAGTGGCAACGAGGCAGTGTTCCGACTGGCCGTTGCTGCCGGTACTCTCTTTTCTCTCAAGAGCGACGAGGTGGCCAGCTGTTATGACCTGTTCAACTATGCTTCTTTGGTGGCTCGTCCTTATGATGAGCTTCGTCTCAAGAAGGTCATGGTGAATTTGACCAAATAAGTGAGTACGTAGCTGGTTGATACATACAAACGAATGTCATAAAAGATACAAGTATGACAGAATCAAAGTCTTGGACGTAGCTACAGTAATTGCTGTACTTGTACATTTTTTACAACACCTCCTCTCATATTGTAGTTATAGATTTGTCCACTCCAGGGTAACTCACGTTACGCGTCACGTCTTATGCAAGGTTGGGTGTTAATTACTGAAACTATCATCACGAGTGTTTCTTTCATCAACACCACACATTTACCAACAATAACCAAACACAAGACAACCATGAGTTTCCCCACCACTCCACGAATCAACAGCCCCATGCTCGGCGACTTTTACGGCAAGACGGTGCGAATCATCGGCAAGGTCGAGTCTCAGGATGGCGATATCATCAAACTCGAGGCCAACGGACCCGTCAAGGTCAAGGCTGATGACTCCAACTACGAGGTTGGAAACTTCTACGAGATTGTCGGCAAGGTCGAGGGCAGCGACCAGATTGTTTGTCTGACCTCGACTGACTTTGGAACGAATATTAGTGAGTATGAGAGAGGTGGGGGAGGAACGGGTGATACACTTGCCACCAGAATAACCACTAACTAAAGACCCCGAGCAAGTGAACAAACTGGTCGGTTACTGCCAAAAGTTTCCTACTGTTTTTGGTGACGCATAGATGGATGGCGACGGAGAGATCGGTGGCGAATGTTCTCCTAGTGTGGATTGGATCATCGCCGTCCGACAAGATAGAAAGACGCTACGAAGTTTGCCACCAGGAGGAGGTATTCGGATGGAAGTATATATTAATAAATATTGTTATTGGAAGGGGGTGAACGCACCAATGGATGTAACTTGAACGCGTGATGCTGAATGTGGTTCGTTGTAAGCTGTGGTTCGTTGGAAGCTGTAGTTCGTTGAAAGCATGCAAATGGTGTAACCGAGTTGATCACTCACTCCACGCTCACTTCAACAACTCGTTGGCGGCATCATTGACGTTGTCCAGCTTGGCCAGGGTCTCGACCAGAACGTCTCCAACGACGGTCGAAATGAGCGCCTCGTCGTCCTTCTGGGCGCCGCATTGCGCCACAATCTTGGGCGTGTCGCCGCTGGTATGGCAGTAGGCGATGATTCGGTTCACGTGGCCGATCTTGAGGTTTCGAGCCAGCCGATCGGAGGTGGCAAAGGAGCCGGCCAGTCGGGTGCCCTGGGACACGGCCTCGTCGGTTTCCGGCTGAGACACAATGTTCTCGGCCGTGATGGTGCAGATGTGTGATGACATGTGTGTAGGGGATGAATGAGTGTGTACACCGACTGTCTGATGGGGGTTGGAGTTCGGTTCAGATCAGTATCTCGATGCTGACTGTCGTGCAGTGTGGGGTGCTGTGAAGATGTGTGTGTTCGAGTCTTAGTTTGGGATGTACGAGTGTGAGTGTACAGGCTATGGAGTTCAGAAAAGTTGCAAGATGATGCTGACATAAGCCAAAATAGTACAATATTACTACCACCAGAACATGATAATTAATCAAATAGACCTCTCATACAAACACTCGTATATCCCCCTACACACTCCTACTTGTACACATCCAACCAATAACCGTAACTTCACTTATGCACTCATATTGAAGTTTACCATGGTGCTACAATACGACAGCACAAATGTGTTGAATCTGGTAAGAAATGAGTATAAATAAAACATCAGGATACAAAAATGACTCCCACAAACCAATTCCCCCTTTCACCTGCTCTCAAACTCATCTCTTCAACCCACTAACCCCCCCCATCAATCCCCCTCTCAGCTACAGGCTCAGCTACACCGTTACTAAACTCTAAAGTCGAGTCACAACTGTTTGACTTTGAAATTCTCCACACGGAGATTCCACCCCTCGACCTACAACCACCACCATGGCTTCCAAAACCAAAGTTCTGCTGATCGACAACTACGACTCCTTCACCTGGAACATCTACGAGTACCTGTGCCAGGAGGGAGCCGAAGTGGAGGTGTTCCGAAACGACAAGATCACCGTGGAGGAGATTGAGACCAAGAACCCCGACATCATCTTCATTTCTCCCGGACCCGGACACCCCAAGACCGATGCTGGAGTGTCCATCGAGACCATCCACCACTTCAAGGGCAAGAAGCCCATCGTTGGAGTGTGTATGGGCCAGCAGTGCATGTACGAAGCGTTTGGAGGCACCGTTGGTTTTGCCGGAGAGATTGTCCATGGCAAGTCTTCCCCTGTCAAGCACGATGGAAAGGGCCTGTTTGAGAACATTGCCCAGGACGTGGAGGTGACCCGGTACCACTCTCTTGCCGGTACCCGAGAAACTCTGCCCGAGTGTCTGGAGATCACTGCTGAGACCCATAACGGAGTCATCATGGGAGTGCGGCACAAGGAGTACGTGATTGAAGGAGTGCAGTTCCATCCCGAGGGAATTCTCACCGACGACGGACGAACCATGATCTCCAACGTGCTCAAGTTCCGAGGCGGAACCTGGGCCGACAAGAAGTCTGCCGAGGATAAGACCCCTGCCCAGACGTCGATTCTGCAGCGCATCTACGCCCAGCGAAAGGCCGACGTCGAGGCCCAGAAAAAGATCCCCGGCCAGTCGTTTGACGATCTGCAAAAGTCGTTGCCTTACGCGCCCAAGCTCATTGATGTCAAGAAGCGACTGGTTCAAAAGACTCCTGCCATGATGGCCGAGATCAAGCGGGCCTCTCCCTCCAAGGGTCCCATCGACCTGCAGGCCCATGCTCCCTCCCAGGCTCTCATCTACGCCAACGCCGGAGCCTCTGCCATTTCTGTTCTGACCGAGCCTCACTGGTTCAAGGGCTCTCTGGAAGACATGCGTCTGGTGCGTCTGGCGGTGGACTCGTTGGAGAATCGACCGGCGATTCTGCGAAAGGAGTTCATCTTTGACCGGTACCAGATTCTCGAGGCCCGGCTCAACGGAGCTGACACCGTTCTGCTCATTGTCAAGATGCTGGATGACGAGCTGCTGGCCGATCTCTACAAGTACTCCGTGTCTCTGGGCATGGAGCCTCTGGTGGAGGTTGCGTCTCTCCCTGAGATGGAGCGAGCCAACAAGCTCAACGCGCAGCTCATCGGAGTCAACAACCGAGACCTGCATTCGTTCAACGTGGATCTCAACACCACTTCTTCGGTCATGAGCCTGGCTTCCGACGATATCGTCATCGCTGCTCTCAGTGGCATCACCTGCAAGGCTGATGTTGAGAAGTACGTCTCCGAGGGCGTCAAGGCTGTTCTTGTGGGCGAGGCTCTGATGCGAGCCAAGGACACTTCTGCTTTTGTCAAGGAGCTCATTGGTTAGGAGAAATGAGACGAGACGACCCAACAGGAACATCTCCAATCTCCAAATCCCATCGAACAGACGTTCGACACTACTGAGTCCGGTCTTTTGGACCAGGAAACCAGCAACCAAGTTGCCCTACAAAAATAGTGCGATTCTAGTACAGTACGATAGTCAGTGTATAGATAAGAGATGACAAGGTGAGATGAGAAGGTAGGATGAGAAGGTAGGATGAGAAGGTTGGATGAGAAGGTGAGATGCTACGTATGGTGATAGGTCCACCCTCATAATCGCCTTCATAATAACGGTACATTCTCTGGTGTATGACAGATGACAGAAAAACAAATTTCGAGTAGAATCCAACAATTCATCATTCCTACAGTGTGCTGGGGGTTGACATACAGGTCTGCTCGTACAGCACCGGTAATTATGCTGTCTGCGGTTGCCGCATAGATGGTCTAATTACTGTAGTGCTCTGTAGATAATATCACCAGCTTCCAAGTGACACATTCCCAAGCACTGTATAATTAACCGACGCCAGGGCCTCCCCCCTTGTATATTATTTAGACGGAGCTTGTGGTTTGTTGTGGTTGCTATTCTTAGCCGAAACAACCAACAGGCACATTCATGGATGTCCCTGAATGACCCTGAAAACGACGCATGTTCTAAAAGCGTCCCTACGTCTTGCACGCGGTTCACGTGTCTGTGGAATGGTAGCTGCGAAGTGACGTTTCCGACCTGAGACAGAAGAACTGAAAGTGCTTTTGTCATGAAAGTCACGTTTCTTTTTCCGTCATGGAAGGATCGGAGGATAGGAGGACAGGGGTATGAACGACACTTTGGTCGACGGGGAGAATTCAGGGGGAGTTTAGAGTCTCACTTTTAGCATCAACATAAGACAACACGGCTGACGAATGTCCTATACGTACCTGGTAGCTACCGGTACAAGTACTTGCAGAACAAAGTGGTGTGGCTACAAGCGCTAACAGATGACACACAGACACATACCGATGTGGGCATTCCTAGTGTAGGTACATACCGGTAAAACGTCACTTGTCGTACGTCAATTGTACTCGTACATACGTCATCGCTTTTGCCAAAGAATGGGGTGCTTTGAGGACCTCATTCTCAAATGCACTCTGCGGATGGTGCAGCTTGTTGGGGGTGTATACAAGTTCTATCGCACGACTAGAGAACCCGTGAAAGCCGATTGCAAAAGCACCGATTCGACTGCGGCCAATTCAGCTGCTTTCTCCAATCGACTTCTCGTTGCTTGCCCTATCACCCCCCCTTGTGAGCTAATCGACATGTGCTCTTTGCACGGTGCAAGCAGGGGAGTCGGGAATGATGTGTGCATCAATGGAATGCTTGTAAATACGAGCTGGAAGGAGGTGGGTCTAGAGGAAGGCACAAAAGAGCCACAGTGGAGCAGAAAAGCCGACGAGGGAGATGGAACACTCACCGAGTGATAGATATCGACACGATCTGGTTTTGTTCCATATCACACCTACAATACTAACATTGCTGAACCACACTTTCACCGCTCGTATGCATAGCCAATGCCAACGTGAAACAGTGGAAAAGTGTCGCTGCAAAACGACCCGGACAAGAGTCCAAAAGAGGACCGCTGGGCCGAATAAAACGCCGGCGAAATGCCAGAGGATGGGCCCGGTGCATTTGTAAAATGCTTGCATCAGATTGCACGATATGAAACATCCTCACCAACCCGTGTTATACCTCTCTGCGGCTTGCAACACGTGTGTTTCTTGAGTCTCCTTTTCATCTTCATGTTCCAGGCATAGGGGAGGCACCCGGAACCTACGGAGAAAAGGACTGAACTTAACCCAGATGACAGTCCAGATTGAGGCCGATATACCACCAGTAGATTGCACTGTAAGCATTCCAACAGTCTATATCACGTGACCAAGAGTGAATAGATCACACGGTAGTTCCACAGCACCAGTCCAGTCGTTACATCGTAGTCTATAGACCCCCGCTCATCCATCACACTAACGTTCTTCCAGGTGCATTTTTAGCGCTAGTTATCACGGGCGCATTTTTCGTGTTTGGTGGGGCGCGGGGTGTGGAGAATATTGTGTTGAAGTGATGGATTGACAATGAAGAGGTGGATCTTATCCCCGAATTGTCACCAACAACATCTACAAGTAGTACTACAATCGCACACAGTCACACACAGCCACAGGACCCACACCTCAGACCCACTTCACAGCCCCTCACGACGATCAACGGCCCGCATGAAAATCCTCCGGCTTCCAGGAATGAGCGTGGATGTACCTGGTAGGGTGTGGAGACTGAAAAGTCGAAAGAGGACTCGTGGTGGATTATTTTAACAACAATACGTTGTATCGTACAGTACATACTTGTAACACCGCCCACTGGTGTGTAGTATGTGATATGGTTCATCGCACTAATATTTGTACAGGTCTGAAATAAGAACCTGGAACACACCACTGTAGCCCAAGATCATTAGCTTGAAACGCCCACTAACAGTGCAGCAGAGTAGGGAGTGTAGCCTACTTGTAGCCATGAGAGTGTTAACACATTCCAGACGTAGTGGATATTGTATTGCTCACCGACTGGTTGTTGTTGCCTCCAAAAACGCCATTCTACACACGTCAATTGCACATTCTACACTGGTCCTTTTGGTCTGACATAATACCCGACTTTGCCCTTCCAGTCCACACCTGTACAGCTACTTGTAGTGAAAGAATGTACAGTTGCAGACAGAAGATACATGACGCACGTAAGGAGGTGGAGGAGAAGGGAGTGGAGGGAGTGGAGGGAGCGGTGGAACGTACAGTACAATAGATGGAACGTGGTATTTGTTCCAAAGGGTTCGTCGATGACACCATCACCCCCTATTTTCATCCTACCCATGCCGGTTTACAGTCTACTTTGGCAAGCTCTGGCTTTTTGCACCCCGCTGCGTTTTTCGCACCTTTTTCACGTCTTTAGGGTTCGGCGCTGTATTATGGGCGCTCCATTGTCTGGCGTCATAAACTTCAGGATGCATGATCGGGCATGCCTAGGCAAACCGTAAAGTGTTTGGCCCGTTCCTAAATAGGGAATACGGAGAAGGAGAGCTGTATAGCGGTGTAGGTCGGGAGAAGACAAGACAGACCAGCTGCAAGAAACATCTCCAGCTTTTGGTTTTTCGATCCTACACATCATCCTTGCTGCAATTGTTCTCCGATACAAGTTCCGCCCTCAACACCTTTGCCCCAAACGACTCCTCTGATCCGACCCGATCAATCACTGCACAGTGGAGGAAAGATCAGGTTGAATATTTGCCAACATTGAGAGTGCGAGCAAAAGATCGGTACAAGACACAACCCACTAATCGCCTTACAAGACCGACACTTCACACTCAACCCACACCATGACGGACACATTCACAGTCCCATACCTGCCTTGCCAGGTCAAGGCCATCTACTCTTGGTCTGGCGAGGAAGACAACGACCTGGGATTCATCGAGGGCGACATCATCGACGTGCTCAACACCGGAGACGGAAACTGGTGGACCGGTAAGCTGCGCCGAAACAACGTCACCGGAGTGTTTCCTCGCAACTTTGTGGTTCTGGACGAGCCCAAGGGAGGCCGACGAGCCCAACAATCTCCTCAGAAACGATACACCTTGTGCGATGGAGACGGAGGAGGAGGAGGAGTAGGATACAGCTCTGCAGAGACATCACAGGTATCTCTGGAGCTCAACAGGACCACTTCGGTGTCTGCTCTGGACATTGCCAAGCCTCTCAATGGAGGCTACAAGTCTATGGATCCCGCGCAGCAACAACAACCACAACAGCAATCTTTTGACCCGTTGGCTAAACTCAGCATGCATCTTCAGAGTATAGATCTGGGCCATGACCCTCTGTACCCTCCGGTTCCTCCTCACGCCGACAAGTCGTTCCAGAGTGCTCCTGCAGACAAGTACTCGTCGCTGTCCAACCACAAGAGAACCAATTCTGACGATGGCGACTTTTCGGGCGACTTTTCGGGCGACTACTCCGGAGACATGGTCAACCACAAGTTTGACAGAGACATCACTCCTCGACACAATGGCTTCGACCGCACGCCTTCTCCGCTGAGAAACGCCATGGACGATGTTCTTCTGAGTCTAGACGGAATGAAGCAGGGCTCCAGACCCCAGCAGGATTACAGAGACTTTACGCCTACAAAGGAAAGGCCCTACGGAGTTGGAGTTGGGGGAGGAGTTCCACATTATCACACTGGATTCGGCGGTCCTCGTCCCGAGGCTAGACGACAGCTTTCTTACCATGAGAAGCGATCTTCTTGGATCCAAAGTGCAGGCAAAAAGACGTTTCATATGGGCGACAGTGAGAGTGTGGCTTCTTCAGAAGACGAAGAGGACGCTCCATTCTCTCCTGACTCATACGGCAAGCTTCCATTCTCGCCAGACTCCTACGATACTGCTGCTGGTGTCCATCGAGCAGACACGGTGAACTCCTACTCGTCCGAAATGACGAAAATGTCCGGTGTTTCGGGCTGTTCTTTGCCCACCACTGTGTCAGACTTTAGCGCGACTTCTGCCGCCGACTACAACATGCGCCAGAACCATCATGAGGTGACTACCAAGTACATGGCTGATATTGAGTCGACTATGAAGACCAGTGCTGCTGACTACGATGCCACCGAGGTTCCTGTAGCTCTGCCCAACCAGCTGAGTCCCGAAAAGTCGCTCAAGATGCGAAAGTCCACGGGGTTCCTTAAAAAGTTCATCAAGAAGGTCACAAACACGGTGCCCTCGTCTGGATCGACGCCCAACATGTACAAGGCTGCGTTTGTGGAGTCTTCTCCGTCGTCGCGAGCTTCGCCCAAACGAACGGCTTCCATCAAGTCCAACAAGTCCAGTCGATCTCTGCGGTCCATCAAGTCCCTGTCGGCCATGTCGTTCTCCTCCAGCAACTTCAGCAGCTCGGCAGCAGCCCTGATGAGCAGCGAGCCCAGCAAGACCAGCAACGTCAAGCAGTCGGCTGTGGACCCCAAGCAGTGGATCGAGATCCGTCAAAACGTCCACAGAGCCAACACGGTCACCGCCATTGAACGCAGGGAGCGTCAGAAAAAGCTGGCTCTGGAGGGAATCCGATGCATCGAGCCTCTCAAGAAAACAGCTCAGCTCATCTCTCCCAGAAAGATCGAGACCGATCTCAGTCACGTGGACCAGTACGTGCGAGCCCAGATGTCGTCGTTGGCCTCCTCTTCAACCCCCCACCTGCTCATGTCCAGACATGTCATGCCGCAGTTTCAGTACGAGATTGAGCGACTACGAGCAGTGTTCATGTTCTGCTCCGAAAAGCTCAAGTGGACAGGAGACCATGCCGAGAGATACGACATTGACCTGCAAGCCACTCTGCAGACCCGAAAGGCCACCACCCAAGAAGTGGCCATGTTGGTGTCTCACATGTGCGCTGCTCTAGGAGTCCATTGCCAGGTGATCCCCGGAATGCTCAAGGCGCCAGGAGGAGTGTTTGATTCTCGATCGACTCTCACGCCCAACCACTTTTGGAACGCCATTCTCGTCGACGATAGCTGGCGTGTCATGGACTGTACTCTGGCCAACCCTTCCTTCCCCTTGCGGTACCAGTACTCTGCTGCCAGTGATCGAGCCTGTGACGACTTTTACTTTCTGGCGTCTCCCGCAGAGACCATCTACACGCACATTCCGACCAAGGAGACTTACCAGCACCTGGAGCCTGGTCCTCTGGATCTCATGACGGCCCTGGCGCTTCCTGTCCTGTGTCCCAAGTACTGGGAGACTCACGTCAAGCTCACCAACTACGACACGACTCTGATGCGGCTCAAGAACCTCGAGGTCGGAGAAGTGACCTTCACCGTGTCTCCTGACCTGGAGATCTTCGCCGACGTCCAGCCAGGCTCGTTCGCTGCCCATGGTCATTCAGCGATGCTCGAGTACGCGGCCTCCAGAACCATCCAAAAGGTGCCCACGCTGTGCCAGGTGTACTGGGAGTTTGGCAAGCGAATCTACCGGGTCAAGGCCGTTCTGCCTCCCGGATTTGCCCAGGGTCTCGTCAACATCTACTGTGGCCCCAAGGGCAAGAACTCGTCGCACCGAAAGAACCACCACCCTGTCGTGGCAGCCTTCCCTATCACCCACAGTGGAACCACCCAGCAGTTCGAGTTTGTCATCAGACACCCCACACCCCACTGCAAGCTGCAGGATCTCTACGTGGTCCAGCCGCAATGCTACAAGCTCACCGTCGGCAACATCTACCACTTTGCCATCAAGCAGCACCCCAGCTCCGGCATCAACTCTGGCTCGGGATTTGCGCGCACCAAAATCGCCATTCAGCCTCCCTCGGGCAAAATCACCAAACTGGTGCTCAAGGAAGATGACTCTGCCACATCTACGCACGGGCTCTGGGAGCTCAGTGTCAAGTGTACCGAAAGCGGCCCCTGGCGGGCGCTGGTGCTCACCGATAGTGGCAGTGCCTGGAGTGTCTTTGCTGAGTGGTTGTGTAGCTAACATTATTTATATAGATTGATTAATTGTACAATTGTTTGAGAGTGTGTAGATGCCTAGTTGAGCAAATAGTTTACCATCTTCTAATGGAAAAACGTGTAATCAAATCCAACGTATTTGTTGCTGTAGTGAATTAAAACTCAAGAGGCTGCTACAAGTAAACACCTCGATAATACCGTCGACTGGCTATACTCCACTGGCAGTCTCGACCAGTGTACTGTCGTTCAAATTGCACAATCTGCTCTATTTCTATACAGATGGTCTAATATATATTTATGGTGTCGTTTCTCGTTTTGGGGTCTAAAAGATGTTAAGAAGGTGGTAGGGGTAGCCGCCGTTCTTGATCTGGAACTTGGTCAGCAGAAAGCTGTAAGCCACAAGAATGACGACACACAGAACCAGAGTGACACCGACCTGCTTGTTTCCAGTGTTGAGAGCGGGGGCTCGCAGAGCCAGAGAAATGACGCAGAAGGCCAGCAGGGCGTATGTGAGAGCGACAATCTGGGTCTCAACACCAATCTGCTGAGAAAAGCCGCCGACAAAGTACACGGGGTTGTTGTTGCCGTCAGACACAATGTACTGGGTCTTTCGAATGATGTTGTACATGTGGCCGGCCACAAACATGAGGATGAGCACCAGAGTGCCGGCGGCCCACACGTTTCGCTTGGCAAAGAAGGCCTTGAGCTGCTGCTTGAACACCACAAGTCCAACTCCGACACCGGCAACAGTCAGAATGGCGCTGAACAGCTTGTCCCATCGGAAGGGGTAGTGGATCTTGAAGTCCTTGCCGGTGACTTCTCGAATGAAGTTGCCTGCAGGCACCTCGAGGTTGTCGACCTGGGGGAAGGAGAACTTGTAGTGCTCGCCTCCAATGGGGATGTTCTTCTCGGTGGGAGGGAAAATCCAAAAGTTGGGCGCGGCGGTGAGGTCCAGACCTCGGTAGGTGGCCTGGGACTCGCTGAAGTCGGCAATGCCAAAGAAGACGTTGTCGGAGTCGGGGTGGTCGGTCAGGTAAGATGCAGCCAGGAGATCAAAGGAAGGGCCAAACTCCTTACAGAGATGGCAGCCGAATTGAGCGGCCTCGGCCGTCAGAAGCACGACAAAGTGGTAGTCTCGAGGGCCTCCGACGAGCTTCTGGAAGTTCTGGTCGTTGAGTCGAATAACACCCTTGGATCGAGACAGAGAGGGCAGGTTTTCCCGAATGAACTCTGCGTCGAAGACCTGGGCAAAGGCCGTTGTTGCCAGCAGAAAGAGGGCGACAATTGGCGCTAGAACGTGCATTTTGTGTGGATGCCCAAGGAGGTGTTATGTTCGCGTTGATCGATGTCACACCTTGAATGACAACGCATAGCGAGACGTTAAGGTTTGGATATTCCACTAGCGAGTGCGCTCGGAGGATTCGAACCGAGACGTGTTCAGGCCATCAGAAAGGCAAGAGGACGGGAAATATAAACAATGGAAGTGTAAATGGATTCTGTGGATGATACTCGACCAGTCCAACGTAGCATGTGATGGGGAGTGCTTTATCGGGATAATACCAGGATTTCAGAAAACGTCAAAAAAAAACCCGTCTTTAGACCGGAGTTTTGTTCCTCCACAAACCCTTTACCCCAACCCATTGAGATGCAGCTAACACGCGTCCAAACCCTATCAAGCGTAGTTATTATTTACTAAATTACTAAATGGGAACGAGTCAAACAAGACGCTGAGGATAGCTACTTGTGGAGTGCCAAACGTCCCCTTCAAACGCCACAAACAACACAACTTCACTCTCGACGCATTCCATTCACAGCATCAGATACCTCATCACGTAACTGACACAAAACCCCGTTCCACAACAGCATATATATACCCCCCTCTTGCACTTGCATCCAATTCATCTACATTCGACAACCACACGACATCGACACAGACAGTGAAATGGCCAAAAATCCCTTCCAGCGCAAATCCAAGCCCTGGGACAAGCTCAAGGAGCAGGAGACACGAAGACGCTCTTCTCTGCTGAAAGAAAACGTGCCCGTCTCCGAGAATGAAGGCACGCCCAAGAAGACCAAGAAACGATCCTCGTCTGGAAGAAAGTCTCGAGACTCCACCGAGTTGAGAGACTCCTCACAGGCTTATGGCGACTATGTCAAGTCACGGGAGAGTCTGCGGGAAAAGGGACGCGAGAGTGACGTCAGTCGATACGAGGGCCAATTGATGTTGAACCAAACATTGACCAAGGAAAAAATGCAATTGATGGTGGAGTTGGACAAGGCGAGAGTTGAAAACGAGAAACTGTTGGAGCAGATCAAAGAGCAGGACTCTGACTCTGACACCGACTCTGACTCGGAGGAGCTCGAGGCACTGCGACAGAACGTGTCCCAGTTCAAAGAGAACGAAGACAACCTCCTGGAGCTGCTGGAAAGTCTCAAGAAGCAAATCAAGACTAGCGCCAAGAGAGAACAAGAGCTGGTAGAGGATATCCAGAAGCGTGTGGACGCTGAGGAGGCACTTCGGGAGGCCATGCAAACACAATTGGAGGAACAGCAGGTGGAACTGAAGCAACACTTTGAGCATGAGATGGAGGAGCAGAACAAGCTGGTCCAGATCGAGTTCGATACACAGCTCCAGAAAGAGCTCTACAAGCAAAAGGCGGAGCTCGAGGCTGAGATGAACGAGCATCTCCAACAGCTGTCCAACTCCAATCCTTCCTCTGGTGCCGCCTCAAACGTTGAGGTCATGAAGGAGCTCCACAACTTGAGACAGCAGGTCAGCGAGTACCAGGAGAGAGTTTCTTCGCTCGAGACTCAGAATGCTGGCATGGCTCGGGAAACAAAGCTCAAT
Organism: Yarrowia deformans; assembly: GCA_900519085.1. Taxonomy (NCBI): domain Eukaryota; kingdom Fungi; phylum Ascomycota; class Dipodascomycetes; order Dipodascales; genus Yarrowia; species Yarrowia deformans. The sequence continues at coordinate 567,509 of ULGY01000008.1, read as the reverse complement.
CTTGCATTGCTGGAGCAGCAGAAGAAAAAGATTGACGAGCAACAGCGGGAGCTCGAGACCCTCTACACCAAGAGCAGTTCCACCGTGTTCGCTTCTCGATCCACTCTAGGCTCCTCCAACGATCCCGACAAGAACAAGCGAGCGACCAAATCAATCACCACCAACTTCAAGAACAGTGCTGCCCCCAAGCCTTCGTCAATCTTCTCCCCTGTTGCATCAAAGGTCCCTCCTTCCCTCAAACCTGAGGCGGGCGTTTCTTCTCTCTCCATGTCCCCCTACCTCAGACTGGGAAAGAACAAGGCCAACGGAACTGCTGCCATTGGTGCTGCTGGTGCTGCTGGCCTTGGATCTCGGCCTTCTACCTCTTCCTCTCTGGCTAGCCATGTAACCGAGAGCCCCACAGCTACCATCTCTGGAAGACCAGCACGTGTCAAGAACAAGCCTCCTCTTCCTCTTGCTGCTACCCCCCGACGAGCTGCTCAACCCAAGGGCAGTCTGTTTGACTCTCCCATGACATCCAGACCAAGCACTGCCGCTGGAGAAGATGAGGAGGCAGCTCGACGAAGAACCCGACGTTCGCTCATGTTTGATTCGTTCATCACAAAGAACCAGATGGAAGCCTCCGATTCGCCCAAACGACGACAGAGCTCTACTCCTCCCGCCGAGGACGGCAGCAAGCCCAAGAAGCGACGAAAGCTGGGAGGTGTTGTTGTCGACGAGAACAACGACGACTCTGAAGCCAAGCTACAGAAGCAGAAGCGCATCAAGCGACCCACGGTTGCACCTTCAGCTCCTCTGTTTGCAGAGCTGTCTCCTGAGAAAACTACAAGTGCCTCGGTGAGCAGTCCTTCTGTATCTACACCCCGACGAAACCCTAGACGATAAATATCAGGGTCCTGTAATATACTGTATACCATCTCTAATGCCATGTGAGAATAAATTATCTATATTTCATCTACCAGATGTGTGGTGGTAAATTAGGTGCCTATGCTCAAAGCTTGGCTTGGTTCTGGATGGGACTCAGTCTATACTTAAGGTCCCTCAGAGGCTTGCTTTCGGGCTTCCACTTTTCAAACTCCTGGTTCAGGTTCTCAAGTAGAGGTCGAAGCGGCGGCCGAGCCAAGGTCTCGTACTGCATACTCCGCATGCAATATGGGAGGTTGTATGGGTTGGGGTTCTTTTTCGGAATCTCAAAGTCCTCAAAGACAGTCATGGCCACCGGATTGGAAGGGAACGTGGTCTCCATGATGTATTGGAAGCCCAGATCGTAGACTGACGCCTCGTTGTAGATCTTGGAGTGGCCACCACCGGTGAGCGCGCCTGCAACGGCTCCGCTGACTTCCTTGATGACATTGTGATCGGTGGAGCCAATGTTTCGAAGCAACAGGGCAAGTGACACGAGGTCGGAAATGAACTCAGGGGCCACGTCCTTACCGTCGACGTACACTGCTCGGAAAATGCAGGGGTGTGCGACATGCATGCATGTGGAGGAGTAGAGAGGAACCATCTGGTCGTTCATGGAACCAACGAAGGCAATCTTGCAGTTGTGAGCAAGAACGGTTCGAAGAGACTGCAAGTACTTTCGAGCCATGAGAGAGTTGGTATCCTGGAACTCAAAGAGCTCGGCCAAAGACTCGGTGCCGACGGAAGTGGAGTACATTCGCATCACAAACTTGGAATCCAGACCGTAGAAGGGACCGAGAGAGATGCCAGCCATTGCCAGCATTCCAATCTTCTTGTGGTCCACGAGACCGTTCTCGATCAGGCGAGCTAGAATGTGAACGGCAACGGGCACACCCTGGGAGTGGGCACAGAAGTAAATGACGTCAGCGCTTCGGACGTGGTCGATCCAGTTCATCAGAATGTTGTAGAGGTTGTCCACACGCTGCAGAACCTTGCCTTCTCCTTCCAGAGCGATTCGCTCAATCTCAATGTCAATGTCGTGTGCCTTGGCCCATCTTTCGACGGCCTCGGCTCCCATGTTGGCGAACCGCACAGAGGTTCCTGTGGGCTCTCCAATAAAGGTTCGCACGACCTTGGCGGGGAAGAATCCATGAACTCCAATGACAACGGCCTTTTTGACTTCGGGCAGTTTCTGGGTTCGGTAGACGGAGCTGTGGAACTGGTTGTACTGGTTCAGAGCGGGATCTCCAGTCGTAGTCTTGGGGGTCCAGTAGGAAGACAGCTTCTTGAGGTGAGACAAGAAGTAGTCTCGCTGAGAGTACTCTGGGAAGCATGCGTCGGGCGAGGGAATGACGAGATTCTGCCGGTAGGGCTTGCCGTTCTTTGTCGTTTTTCGAACAGCAGGAGCGGCGTCTCCGGACTGGGTGGCTCCATCCAGCTTCTTCTGCTGCTCCTTGTCCTTGGAGTTGATGTCTTTGACGGGGTCCGAGGAATCGGTGGCCTCCAATCTCGGCGATCCTACGGGCGAGGACCGAGGGGTGTTGGGAGGCTCCTTGGAGGGCTGAGAAGGCGAGTCGAGACCTGACACTGCCACCTCACCGCTAGTCTTCTTGGCTCCGGTGCCTGTCGACCAGAAGCCCCAGGATCGGCCTCCGCCTTCACCCTTGTTGTCCTCGGTCACCACCTCTCCTCCGTCGTCTCCCAGTTCGTTAATGTCCGAGGTAACCACATCTTTTTCCTCGGATCCAGCGGGGGAAGCCTCGATGTTTTTCGACGAGCCCCACCAGCCCGAAAACCAGCCCTTGGACTGGGAAGCCTCCGAGGAGCTGCTCTCGGTCTGTGTCTCACCATCTGCGGTGGTGGTGGAATCGGTAGTTGCTGCTGGATCGGAGAATGTTGTAGCCTTGGCCGGGTTCGCAGCAACAGCAGCAGAATTGCTTGTTGGGGAAGAGCCCATCGGGGAAGTTTGCGTGATACTCGTGTTGGAGCTGAAAAACCACCAGCCGGACGAGGACGAAGAAGCTGCAACGGTGGTTGTACTGGTTGTGGTGGTCTCGGAGCTAACAATAGCGTTGTCAGGCTTCCTCGGTTGGGTCTCCGCAACCGTACAATCAGATGCGCGGTTAGGGTTTTCGTCTGCGGAGCTTATGCAGCCCAAGGTTTGGTCTGCTTGTGATGGAGGGGGGGAAACCTTCTTTGATCGCCACCATGAAGAAGACCCTGTTGGGGTCTCAACAAGAGAGGCCGTCAGGTCTGCTGCTGCTCCACCGGTTGTGGTTGCGATTGCTGCTCCGTCTCGGGGGGTGCCTGGCCGAGGAGAATCGACCGGACTGGACAGCTTGGAAAGCACCTTCTCCGTCTCCACGGCAGGCTCCTTATCCTTGCGAGAATGGGAGCTGCTAAAGCTGGGCCCTAGTGTAGAGTGCACGGAGCCCATATCCTGAAAGTCGGGAGTCTGAGAAATAGCGGAAATGGATGCGATGGACGACACGGGGATGCCCTTCTGGGCAATGATATCGGGCGAGCTGGAGGGCGTGGAGCTGCTGCTGGACGGTCGACTGTGGGTGCTACTTCTGCTGCTGCTGCTGGCAGATAGGGCGTGAGATGAAGTGTGGTTGTTGTTGGAGGGGGTGTGGGAGGGAATGTGATGCTGGTTGGGAGGTTGTTCTCGCAGACTTTCCCGTAGGCTGAGGGTTGAGGAGAATCTCTGTAGAGATGAGACAGAAAGATCGGGAGTTTTGCCTTTATCAGCTGCTGCGAGGATCATAGTATCGGTATGCACGGCCGTTGTAGGGGTTCCGAATCTGGGAGCTTGAGGGGCCACAGCGGGAGCCTCAAACTTGGGCTCTGGTTCCTGCTGCTGTGTAGTCGTGGGCTTTTCGGTCATGGTCTTTTTACCACTTTTGCGCTGGGGGTTAGCTATTTGTTAGGACGAGACCCTATACTTGTATTCGGATATCGATACAAGGGACTTTCTGAATTTAGACCCGTTTTCGTCAGAGAAGGAACAATACAAAGCGCCGGAATACAGTAGTGGCCACAAACGACAGTGTGATTGTTTTTTTTCTTCTTGTGCACTCTGCTGCATCATCACAGGGACTGGCCCTGGTCTCAGGTTTTTTGCAAGCTGTTATTTTCACATGGTCTGAGAAAGACAATCATTCCTTGTGGCACCACCAATATGCAGGCAGAGTCTGACATGACAGGATTCTCTCTCTGCTGCTTCTGCTGCTGATAATATCCTCCTTCAATACTCACCACCTTGTATCTCATCCTTAGACAGGGTATCTCTTCTTCGAGCTGGTGTTGTAGCTGACAGGAAGAGAGTGTGTGTTTGGTTTGGTGGCGATGTTACCTGTAGGTGTGTTTACAGGGCGGTTGGAAACGTGTAACGCTGGTGGTACACTAGCTAGTTGTATGGGCGTAGCTGTTGAGCGTCTTGTGGGATAACGGCTGGTGTGTTTCTAGATGAGCTGGAGCGGTTTTTCTGTGCCGGAATCAGAGCGCTATCAATGTGTGTTTGGTGAGTGAAGTGTGTGGTGTGTATGCCTTTTTTACTCTCTCAGCGCTTTTCCCGCGCATTTCATGTGCATGGAAATTATGATTTGATCGGAGCTCAACATGCATCACTTGATCCCTGATAAGAGGGGGTGGTAAACTAAACATGCTCTCTGTTGAGTGGAGGTGGCAGATTTTTGCATGAGCGAAGCCGGCACCTTTGACAGGCAGATATTTCACGTGGCATTTACGTGTGCGTGTGATTAGCGCGTGCGATATGAGTTGCATACTTGATCCAAACACGCCCTAGCTATAGAGTGTAGCTAATGGTATTTATTTATTACCTCCCTCCCAACCTATTGCTGTTGCGCCGAATAACATACACTTTGCACTACGGCCAGTCCAGTAGCGTTGGCATGCACAATCTCTGCATCCTCGTAGTCAAATTGACGGGACACGTGCTCAAAACGTGAGTGAGTAGTAAGTGAATGAGTGAGTGAGCAGAGCATCAGCTCCGATAGACTCTCGTAAACAACCTGATGAGTCAGAAATATGCCGCCAAGAATAATACTGCCGAAAATATCTCAAAAGACTTAACCATGCAAGAATTAATTTCCCCCTCCAAGACCCTACAGTGCACGCTTGTCGCAGGTACAACTTTTGGAGCCATCTCGCTCTGCGTTTTGCCATTTTTATGTACCATAGTGAAACCAATCGATCGACTTGATGGAGGGGTATTATGTTTCACATGGACTGATGCATGCTGTTGTCCCTTGTAAGTGTGAATGTTTTGATGTTCCTTCACGCTCCTTGTAATTATAAAGCCCTTCACCCGAACATGTCATTTATTTGGAGGGTGGACTCGAACATGGGACTTCTTCCACCCATGACCGGATCACATGTCCAGTTCGTGTTAGAACCATGATAATCAAATAATATACTGTCCGCACGCATTGTTGCACGTGCAAGACACTGGCTGTGAGAGTTAGGGGCCGAGACCAGGGCGTTTTTGGCTACCGTAGTCGTAGTACTCGTACATCTTTCGGCTACTTTAGCTATGATATCGTGAATACTTGTATTAACAGAATTGGTAGGTCGGTCTGAGAAAAACGGAAAAGTCGCCGTGATTTCATCGCTACAAGGTAAGGCTGTCAACAGTACCTGTACCCACCTAACCGTTCGTCGCTATACGGCTTCATGGTTCATAATATCTCAGCAGCTACCCTACCCGTGCCACCCTACTACTCGTAGTAGCGCCATCCTACCTCTGAGTGAATAGCCGTATCACTGTGCTTGCGTACGAGCTGTGAGACTCGCCGCGCCCAACTACGAGTACCCTCCCCCTACATAATCCATCAGTTCAATATCATAATACATTATGTGCAAAGCAGTGTATCACTCGTATGCCACGACCGCTGAAATCTAATACAGCCATGCCGTACGAGAAATTTGTGTGTGTGTATATATATGTGTGTGTGTGAAGGCGAACCGTCTAGTCTTCCTGGTCCGTCTTTGGGCTTAGAACAAAGCACCATCCTCCTCATCGGCAGTGGCGTCAAGAGCTGCAACAACCTCGGGAGCGGTGTTTGTGAGCAGAGAGTAGGCCTTCATGATGAGCTTTCGAGAAGTGCCCTTCATGGTCAGGTCGATGCCCTGTTCCAGCATGCTCTGCTGCTGACTGAGCTGCTCGGGAGACACGTTGCCTCCGGCAGATGCAAGATCGATGATTCGAAGAGGGGCGCACACCTGGCCGTTGCACCAGCCCATGATGAGTCCGAGATCGGACACAGACTCCTCCTCGTGGGTCGGATCGACGAGAATGTTGTTACCCACCACGGCCAGAGCAAACACCAGAGGAGGAGTCCACGGGACGGGCTCCGATCCGGAGTTGTTGGCCAGAATCTCGCCTCCACAGAGCGCCAGAGACTCCTCCCAGTCGTCGGAAAAGACGGGCACCTCCTCGTGCTCCTCGTCGTTGGCTGAGGACACCAGCAGAGGCAGACGTGTGCATTTGAGAGCCAGGAAAACGGCCAGAGACACCAGATTCAGAGGGAACGAGGTATGCGACAGCACCAGGGCGTCAATGTGTAGCTTGAAGGCGTAGTTGGACCGGGTCAGACGCAGTCGGTTTGTGTCAATGTTGGAAAGAATGAGCGTCTGGAGAACGGCAGACAGCAGCTTGGGCAGAGGGCTGTCGTCTCTGATGTCGTCAATGTCCACCTCCACAGCAATCAGCTCGTCCACAGACGAGTTCTTGACCACCTTGGCCTTGACTCCCACAATGCATTCGCCTCCGTCCGATGTTCTTATTCGGGCTGATCCGTTTGTTGCTGGCAAAAAGTTCTGGGCTGCATCCACCGGTCGGAACTGGTTGGGTTCTCGGGCGTCGGGTCGGATCGTGGGCGTGGCCTGCAGCGATTTGCGGAGATAGTCGATTTCTGCTGGCGAAAATGGCATCGTGTGGTATTATGTGTGTGTGTGTGTGTTTTTTTGATGTGTTGTGTACTGCCTTAAATTTTTGAAGGTGGATGGCGATAGTGGAAAATTAACTGTGCATGAAGGTGAGAGCTTAATGTGGAACTTTCTAAAGTTTTTTTGGATAGCGTCTGATTCAAAACGTGATATCTCTCAAACCCGATGCTGGACCTGCTCAAAAAACTCGACCAGCTCACGCTGGGCAAATACGCCGACGAGCTGACCGATCAGGTGGTCCAGGCGATCGGTCCCTCCGTGCCTGCTGGTCTTTTGGGACAGGCCAAAGATCTCCAGCTGTTGCAAGAGATTCTGGAGCCCCAGGTTTTCCAAGAAAAGGTGACCAAGGTGGCCGACAAGTGCTCGTCGTCGGTTGGCGCGTGCTCGGAATCAATCTCCGTTGTTTCGGGGCAAGTCCCTCTGCTTTCCAAGCTGCTTTTCGACCATGCCTACAACAACCTGAGATCCTACGTCTCTCAACCTCATCTCAACTATCTCGTGAACGTCGAACTTCCTGCTCTGGAAAAGACCGCCTCGGACGGGTCTTTGGACGTTGAGACTGCCGCCGTGTCTCTCAACTCTCTGCAGTCGTTGTTGCTGCTCAACAACGACCACCTTGGAACCCCCGAGCTGGACTCTCTGCTTCTACATGTAGTCTGCCTGTCTACCTCTGATCTGGTCCATTCTGCTGCCGTTCTTCTCAAGCTGAGAATGACCAGTGTTGCTTCCAGCCCCCTGGCGTCGTACCTGTGGCCCATTGTCTCCGATCTCGTCAACTCGTCGCTACATGACCATAAGACAATTGGATACAAGCTGTGGCTGTGGTGGCTCAGTGCATGCGATTCGGCCACACTTGAGTCCTACACGTTCCAGTCACTCTTCAAGACTGAGCTCTACTGGACCTGTCTTCTGAGACCCCTCAAGACCACCTCTTACGACCACAAGAAGCTGGCGCTGTACATTATCTCCCGATCCGTCCAGCATATCGTGAGCGACATTTCTCTGGAGAACATGACGTGGTCTACTACCGAGAGAACGGCTCTTCTTGAGCAATGGAAGCGATTCGCAACTCTCACAGAGATCATCGCTATCGACTCCTCCTACAACCAGACTGTGGCCTGTGAGGGCGACATTCTCATGTTCCTCGGTCCCGAATGTAAGCTTGCCCCTCGATGGGGTATTTCTCTCATTGCCATGGGACTAAATGCTACCATGGACACCGTGCGAAAGTACATGGCCAAGGTTGTTCTTGCGCTGCCAATTGCTTCTCTGGCTGTCTTCCAGCATGACATTCCCTTTCTGGAGTCCAAGCTGCTGCCCTACCTGCTTGAGGCTACTCATTTCCAGACTGTCCGGCAGGATGGCGAGATTGTCTGCATCTACGGTGATACTCTAGAGACCTTCATCCAGGGGCTCTACACGACTTTTGACAAGACTCGAATCGAAGCACTAACCGTCAGCGTCTTCAAGCTGCTCACCATTCTACGAGAAGGATTTGATCCCTCCAAGATCTACGCATTGGCAGGTGTCATGTCTGGTCTAAAGGCTACAGAGTTCCAGCTGAGTGATGCTGCCTTGGACGACTTTGCTCCCATGCTGCAGCTCACTTCTGAAACCGGTGTTCGACGAAAGCTTCAGAAGCTCTATCTGGCACGAATCTGCCTTCATTTCAGCCAGTCTCTGCGAGTTCTCAAGCTGCTTTCCCAGCTGGCTACCCTCGAGACTGTCATGACTGCTCTCAACTTCAAGCTTACTCCTGATACTGATCTGCGAAAGTCCATCGAAGACCTGCCCACTTATGCCATCTACCTGTACGGTTCTGGGGAGACCTGTGATGTCGAAGAGGCCGCTGCTCAGCTGGGTCTGCTTCCCGTGGGTGTCTCTTTGGGTCTGAAGAACATGGGTCTTGTTGGTGTTCCTACAGCTGCCGTTGATGAGTCCATCCTGACGTCCACTCAGGCCACTCTGGCACTCGCCAAGTCTGATCTTTCTTCAGCTAACATTGAGTCCATCTACACCCGGCTCGAGAAGCTGCAGTTCCCCGAACAAGACTTGGATCTGACTGCTGCTCAGCTCACTCTTCTGGCTGCTCTCAACCTCAAGTACGGAAAGGGAGACTTCACCAAGACGTTCGAGTACCTGAAGACCTCGCATATCGTTTCTCGAGACCTCACAGGCGACCAATCTATTCCATCGTTGAACTGTCTCATTGCCGCCAAGTTTGACTGTCTGAACACTACATTGGCTCAACACAAGGTCGCTGAGCAGTCCGTTGATGTGATCAACTTTGCTACTCTCAACTACTCGGTGGGTTCTTCCACTTCGGCTCGTTACGCTATTGTTTCTTGCATCTACAGAGTTGTTGAACAGCTCGTCACCACCACCGATGAGAAGACATGCTCTGTCATTCAGGATACCCTTTTCACCATCTGGGACGAGATTATGAGCACGGGTCTGGTCTCGTCGGCCAAACCTGTTCATCTGGCGTTCATTGAGCTGCTTCTGAGCAAGTCTGTTCTTGACAAATGTATTGAGACTGACTCGCTGGCTGAAACCGTTCTCGATATCGCCTCTACTCTGGTTTCCCAGTGCTACGCCCGACGCTCTTTGCTTCCTCTGGTGGCCAAGAAGCTTCTCGAGTTTGGAGGCAGTGAGGTCGTCAAGATTGAGGGAGTCCATTCTCTGATCATCGAGGTGTACACTCTCCAGCAAATCGACGACACAAACTTCCGTCTGGAGGATGCCATTGCTACACGTTACGACGCTGCAATGGATATTGACGGGGGTTCTGTCTTCAAAGATGTACATGGTGGAAAGGAGGTTGCTGCTCGAGCTCTGATTGCCGTTCTCGTCTCTCAGATCACCGACGCGGCCTTTGCGGAACTCATGTGGGAGGAGATGTTTACCTCCGAGTCGTACCGGCTTTTCAACCCCAAGAAGCTCAATGATGGCAAGGAGGAGCGAATCCGCGTTCAGTGCTACCAGCTGTTGACCATGACTGAAGCCATTGTGAGCCACGACTTTGCTCAGCAGGAGACCGAGAAGCTCATCACGCATATTCGATTCGAACCCTCGCCCATCGTGCGAATGTACATGGAGTGGATCATTGCTCGGGTGATTCTCAAGGGCGACAGCCTGGTGATTCTCAAGAAGCACCTGTCCAACCCCGAGGAGATCCCCAGAGTTCTTGCTGCCTTCCAGCGAATCGGACTGCTGATTGGCGAGCAGATTGAGAACGTCGACGACCGGGTGTCCTACCTCACAGAGTACCTGAACATTGTCCTCCCCTTCTGCTCTTCCAACCGAGCTGCCGTGCGCCACTTTGCCGTGTCCATGACCTGTGCTGTCGGACCCTGGATCCAGTCCGAAGAGTTCTGGGGAGGAAATAAACAGGCTCTCGAGACTATGGCGCCTCTGGCCCGAATCTGTATGGGCATTTTCAGCCATGCTACTCGACAGGAGGCCTACCACCAGTTCCGAAGCGGAGAGAAGATGCTGTGGAACGTCCACAGATACTACAACCTGGTTGGTATCTGTGGAGGTCTTGTGCTGCGTCTCAGTGACCGTGAGTTCCCCTTTGTCAGTGAAGCTGACTTTGCTAACCTGGAACTTACCCCTACCAACCCTCAGGTTGATCTGGTGTTCCCTCTGACGCCCTCTGCCGTGTCTCTTACTGCTGGCGATGAGCTGAGAGTGTCTGTTGGAGCCAACGACAAGTCTGTGTGGGCCTCGGAGGCTGCGGTGGCTGCTGCCTGTGGCTTTGAGGTTTCTTCCGTGTCTGCACCCGTGCAGACCAAGTCGGGAGCCTGGAACGCGACTCTGGTGGAGGACAACTCGGAGGAGTCTCGGGCAGCCAAGATCAACCGAGGAGAACTCATTCTGGTGGCCTCCCTGGTCGACAAGCCCCCCAACCTGGGAGGTATCTGTCGACTTTCCGACGTGCTGGGTGCCCAGCTCCTCACTCTCAACGACATTGCGGTGGCCAAGCATCCTCAGTTTAAGAATGTGGCTGTCACAGCCGACCAGTGGATGCCCATGGCGGAGGTCAAGGTGGACGAGATCGCCGAGTTCATGCGAGCCAAGAAACGAGAGGGCTACACTCTCATTGGTCTCGAGCAGACGGACCAGAGCAAGCAGCTCAACAAGGACTTTGTGTTCCCCAAAAAGTCGCTCATTCTGCTGGGAATGGAGCGAGAAGGTATCCCTGGTAACCTTCTGGCGGAGTTGGACTACGCTGTGGAGATCAAGCAGATTGGAATGATCCGGTCCATGAACATTCAGACCGCTGCTGCCGTCATTGTCCACGCCTACAGCATGCAGCACTGTGCCTAGATGTATTATAGAATGAATGATTGATGTTTTGGTGTTTTGTACGTGCACGGTACGAGTACTCGTAGACGAGCAATTGCTTCTGTATCGTGTCCTCCACTCAATAGCGTATTGGTGACGTCTTGGCACCCCTTCAGCCTCTTCAACTAGTTTTCAACCAAGCTGTGTAGGAACGACATATACGGCTATCGGTTCGCTCACTCAGTTGAAAAGAGAAACACTCAGTACTCGTACTCGTACAGTAATCATCCAACAACACAAACAGCCGTCCCTAAGATCACCCAATCCCACACTCGAAGATCGCCAGTTCGAGTTTAGCTCTGGATGCAGATTGGTGATGGTGGATGGTGTATTAAAAATGTGGTGTTTTGGGAGGTGAGCTAATAGCACGATGGGACCAGGATGGTATTGTAAATGACCATATTTAATTTTGGTAAACATAATAAATTTCCGAAAAAAACCAGCCCACCTCCAGGATCAAAACCAGCCCACGTAAGCCGCCAATATATTTTTTCGACCGTCTCCTGTTGTGTTTGGCTGGGTCTTGTTCGGGGGTTTCGACAAATGTCCCAAACCACCTGGTCTCCCGGCGCTACTGGTAACTTTTTTTAAGGTTCGCATGCAACTCTATTAGCCTCTGCAGGATGGGCCATAATATGCACTCTTTCACACCGCTCTACAATGCTGTATACTTAATCTCCTACGCAACCTTTTGCTGCTATAGACCTCCGCCTACTTTTAGAAAAAACGGCCACGCTCTCACAACACACGACATGAGCAGCGACACGACGCCCCAGGTGGCGACTCCGCGCGACGAGACCGAGGACGAGCGAATCGAACGGTACTTTACGCTTCCCGACGCGAAGAAACACAAAGACGTGAGTATGGCATGTGGACGTGGTGGAAACAGGGTGAAGGTGGCACAGGGAGTGTGCTGGGGTGGGTGCTGGGGTGAGAGGGTATGACGTGGCGTTTCGGGATCGTTACAAGACCTTGATCTGGCGGATGTGATCAGACTACAGCAATGACACGGGTGATGTGGCTGTGTGTCGAGCAATGACACGAGCGCTGTGGCCATCTGTCGTTTGATGGGTTTGCTGTGCACGCTACCAGGATGCTGTCAGTTGCCAATATGACACTGCTCTCACCACTGCACCTCTCCAATGACACTGCCATGTTGTCTGGTACAACCAACAGGATGTATCACTGGCACAACCAGTTGTCCACTCGTGAACCAACAGGATATATCACTGGCACAAGCAACAGGATGTTGTCCGCTCGTGATCTACGGCCACTCGCTTCCGAACTAACCCAGAACACAAACTCGATCAAACGACTCAAATACCTCCTCTCGCTCACAGATCTCTTCCGCCACTTCATCAACAAGCGAATGGAGGGCGACCCCAAGTTCCGCAAACTCATCAACGAGCTCGACCGGGCGTCCAAGGCGCAGAAAAAGACAAAGGGCCGCGGCGGCCGAGGACGGCGCAAAACCGAAAAGGAGGAGGACGAAGAGCTGCTCAACGACAACACCCAGATGGCCACGGTGTACACGGAGAGCCCTCCGTTCATCAACGGCACGCTGCGAGAGTACCAGGTCCAGGGTCTCAACTGGCTCATCTCGCTGCACGAAAACTCCATTTCCGGCATTCTCGCCGACGAAATGGGTCTAGGAAAAACCCTGCAGACCATTTCGTTTCTGGGCTACCTGCGATACAAGTGCGGCATCAACGGACCCCACATTGTCATTGTGCCCAAGAGCACGTTGGACAACTGGCGCCGGGAGTTTGAAAAGTGGACTCCCGAGGTGAAGACGGTGGTGCTGCGGGGCGACAAGGCGGAGCGAGCCGAAATCATTGCCAACGAGGTGATGACGGCGGACTTTGACGTGGTGATTTCGTCGTTCGAAATCGTCATTCGCGAAAAGTCGGCGCTCAAAAAGGTGGCGTGGGAGTACATCATCGTCGATGAGGCGCACCGCATCAAAAACGAAGACTCCATGCTGTCGCAGATCATCCGGCTGTTCCACTCCACCAACCGGCTGCTCATCACGGGCACGCCTCTGCAGAACAACCTGCACGAGCTGTGGGCGCTGCTCAACTTTTTGCTGCCCGACATTTTTTCCGAGGCCGAGACGTTTGACCAGTGGTTCGAGGAGAAGGCGGAGAAGGACGAAGACGACGACGAGAACGACGAGGACAGTGTCGTGAAGCAGCTGCACAAAGTGCTGCGGCCGTTCCTGCTGCGGCGAGTCAAGAACGACGTGGAAAAGTCGCTGCTCCCCAAAAAGGAGCTCAACCTGTACATTGGCATGTCCGACATGCAGGTGCAGTGGTACCAGAAGCTGCTGGAGAAGGACATTGACGCGGTCAACGGCCAGCTGGGCAAGCGCGAGGGCAAGACGCGGCTGCTCAACATTGTCATGCAGCTGCGAAAGTGCTGCAACCACCCGTACCTGTTTGAGGGCGCCGAGCCCGGCCCCCCTTACACCACCGACGAGCATCTGGTGTTCAACTGCGGCAAGATGGTCATGCTGGACAAGCTGCTGAAGCGGCTCAAGGGTCAGGGCTCGCGGGTGCTCATTTTCTCGCAGATGAGCCGGATGCTCGACATTCTCGAGGACTACTGCTCGTTCAGAGACTATGAGTACAGCCGGATCGACGGCAGCACCGCCCACGAGGACCGTATCGCTGCCATTGACGAGTACAATGCCGAGGACTCGGACAAGTTTGTTTTCCTGCTGACGACGCGAGCCGGAGGTCTGGGTATCAACCTGACGTCGGCCGACATTGTCATTTTGTACGACTCGGACTGGAACCCGCAGGCCGACCTGCAGGCCATGGACCGGGCGCACCGAATCGGCCAGACCAAGCAGGTGTACGTGTTCCGGTTTGTGACTGAGAACGCCGTGGAGGAAAAGGTGCTGGAGCGGGCGGCGCAGAAGCTGCGGCTGGACCAGCTGGTGATCCAGCAGGGCCGGGAGCAGAAGAAGGCCGCCGCGGCCAACAGCGAGTCCAAGGGCGACCTGCTGTCGATGATCCGGCACGGCACCGAGGACATTTTCAAGTCGTCCAAGGGAACCCTCAAGACCGAGGACGACATTGAGGCGATTCTGCTGCACGGCGAGAAGCGGACCAAGCAGCTCAACGACAAGTTTGCCGAGCTGGGCATCGACGACCTGCAAAAGTTCTCGACCGACTCGGCCATGGTCTGGAACGGCGAGGACTTCCAGCACCGCGTGGGCGCCAACGGCATCGGCGCGCCGGACCCCAACGGCAAGGGCTGGATCAACCCGCCCAAGCGCGAGCGGCGCGAGCAGCACTACGGGGTCAACTCGTACTACAAGGACATTTTCCTGCTCCAGCAGCAGCAGCAGCCGCGCACGATGCGGCCGCCCAAACAGGTGCCCTTGGCCGAGCACCAGTTTTTCCCGCCGGGACTCAAGGCCCTGCAGGACCAGGAGCTGGCGTTCTACCGCAAGCAGATTGGCTACAAGGTGCCGTACGCGGACATTGATCTGGACGCGCTGGAGGAGGGTGAGACCAAGGAGGGCAAGCGGGCGGCGCTCAACCGGGAGATTGCGGACGCGGAGCCGCTGACGGAGGAGCAGGAGGTGCAGAAACGCGACTACGAGAGCGAGGGGTTCACCAACTGGACGAAGCGGGACATGAACAACCTCGTGCATCTGATTGGCCGGCACGGGCGCGACAACATGGAGGCCGTGGCGCGGGCGTTCCGGGGCAAGGGCGAGGAGGAGGTGCTGCGGTACGCCAAGGCGTTCATGGAGCGGTACACGGAGGTGGAGGGGTACGAAAAGTACATTGCGGTGATCGACCAGGGCGAGGAGAAGCTCAAGCGGCAGCGGCTGCAGCAGGAGCTCATCAAAACCAAGCTCAAGGAGTGCAAGGTGCCGATGAACGAGCTGCCGATCGTGTACCCCGCCAACAACTCCAAGCGGGTGTATTCCGAGGAGGAGGACCGGTTCATTCTGATGCTGGTCAACAAGTACGGCCTGGAGCATCCCAAGCTGTTTGACAAGATGCGCAAGGAGATCAAAAAGTCGCCGCATTTCCGTTTCGACTGGTTTTTCCTGTCGCGGACCACGTCGGAGCTGTCGCGACGGTGCACCACGCTCATGTTGACCCTGTCTCGGGAGGTGGAGGGCCCTCGAACGTTCAAGCGCAAGAGTATGGGCAAGGGCAAGCTTGATGATGACAAGCGAAGGAGGGAGAGCGGAACCATGACGCCCGATACCGAGGACAGAGGCACCCCCATGTCTGTAGAGTGATGGGTGGACGTCCTCTCGACAGGCGTTTTATAAATTATACATTATTTTAGACTGAGAACGAGACTGCCAAACAGTTGAGAATACTTACTCTTGTGGCCTGATTACTGTTTCGATAGACGACGTCCCCTGAGCTACTGTGGTGCATCTGTTGTGAAGATGGGGTGTATCACAAGGACATTAATCTACACTATTGAGCAACATATTCGAGCTTTGGTCTCACTCTTGTACAAATACGAAATCTACGAGCGCTCTCGTACAGCCCTACATATTGTAATCCTGTCAACTGCTCTTGAATAGGATAAGGATGAGAAGACAGAAGCTGACGACCTACAAGTAGGTACCACCCCAAAGTGGCTCGGTACCTCAGAGAACAGTCTGAGATAGTACAAGGCCGTCGTCCTATCAGGTCCGAATCCGAATGACGGTCTACTCTTGTGGTTACGAGCCCCGTCCATATCTGAGAGCGTGGGTAATTGTACGCAGCTTACTCTATTACTTCAGTCCAACATATGTGAGAGCAATTACATGACTCTATGTACTGTACAAGTACGCTGCCTACTTGTAGCATCTGTCTAACATCTCCTCGAGCGAATCTCAGTTTATTCCAAGTACCGTACTTGTAACTTCTCCACTGTATAAAAGTTTCGTGGTATCGATACAGCAAGTACTGTATGACGAGCATCTCCACATTACCAAAACAGTTATCATCTGCGAGAGGTGGAACCCAGGCTAACATGTGAGAGCATACCTGATACTACAAGTACATGCTCGTGTAGTAGCACCCGTAGGTCTACACAGCTTGTTGTAATATTATCTTAGAATACCATTTTTGAATGTACAGCCCACTACTGTGTATCGTCTAACATCCATGAGAGCAAGATTCACACGTTCTCAAGCTACGCTCTCTAATGCTCAGAGATTATACAGCTAACATCTTCGAGAGCGTAGGTCGATCGTCTAACACTAAGATAATAGAACCGCATCTTGTAGCTCCGCTCGAGTATACAGCTTACATCTCCTCGAGCTGTGCTTTCGTAGATTCATAGGTCCGCATCTGCTTTCATATGCTCAGCCCAGCAATTATACAGCTGCCGAGACTTGCAATATCTGTGAGAGCAAAGGACACAGTAGCTGTAGCACCTCCAGCCCGGCTCCCGAAGAACCAGAACCGCATATTCGAGTTTCCCTATCGTGTGCTCAGATCGCTAGATCGTCTAACATCTCCTCATTTTCCATGCTCAGAGATTATACAGTCCAACATGAGACAGCAACAGATCGCATCCTCGAGCTACGCCCTGTTTATTAAGATACACAATTCAAGATCTCTTCAAAGTACGCTCTAAGATAACAGGTCCACGTCTTCAAGCCCTGCTCTCATATGATCAGCTCACTACAGTTTCAGCTGTGAGACAAAAGGTCCGCATCTTCAGGCTGCGCTCTCCAGTTAATACTCAGCTCAGCAAATATACAGCTAAGCTATAAGGTAATAGGTCCGCAACTTCGAGCTACGCCCTCTGATGCTCAGCTCAGTAAATATACAGCAGTATACAGTCTAGCATTTACGAGAGCACAGTACGTCCACAATCTCCAGCTTTGCTCTATGCTCAGCTCAACAGTCTAACATCACGAGCTGTGCTCCCGTAGATTCGTAGGTCCACATTCTCGAGCAACGCTCTCAAAGCTCAGCTCACTAAACAATCTACTTGTAGCATCCCATCGAGCTCCGCTCTAAGATACTGTAATAGGTCTGCATCCACTCTCTACCTGGTAGCTCATGTTCAGCTCAGTATACAGCTATTGTCTCCTCGAGTCCATCCCTGAGATAGTAATATGTCCGCTTTCTCGAGCTCTGCTCTCTAACGATCAGTTCACTAGATCGTCTAACATCTCTCCAAGTTCGCTCTTGAAGAGTAATACGTCTGCTCCTGATGATGGTTCTCTACATTCGATCAGCATCTCCTTGAGCTCAGATAAAATGTGCACATTTTGAAGCTTCACTCCTACAGTGACTGCCGGTACTACCGGTAGGTACAAGTAGCTCATGCTCATGCTCAGCTCAGTAATTATACCTAGCTACAGTCTACTGTAACATCTATGAGAGCAAAGAACACAGTCTTATCATATGTCCGCATCCTCGAGCTCCATTCTAAGACAATAGGACCTCATCTTCGAGCTGACCTCAACAGTCTAACATCACGAGCTCCGCTCTCGAAGACAAAAGGTCCGCATTCTCGAGCTACGCTCTCAAAGCTCAGCTCACTACACAGTCAAACATCTCCTCGAGCTTCGCTCTCAGGCTCATTTCGTTAAATACGCTTACGCTTTTATATTTTTACATACGCCAGTGACACAAAGCTGCGCCAACCGACATAAATACTGCAGCAATCCTCCGTTGGAGAACCGCTTACAGTCGTCGACCTCGTCGACCACCCTTTCGTCGGGTAGAGTCGGAGGGAACGGGGGTGACGTCCTCGATTCGGCCGATTCGCATGCCGGCTCGGGCAAGAGCTCGGACAGCGGACTGGCAGCCGGGACCGGGGGTCTTGGTGGAGGTTCCGCCGGTGGCTCGGATTCGAATGTGCAGAGCGTTGATTCCAACCTCCTTAGCCTTCTCGACGGCGTCCTGGGCAGCCAGCATGGCGGCGTAGGGGGTGTTCTCGTCTCGGTCAGCCTTGACCTTCATGCCTCCGGTGACTCGGGAGATGGTCTCTCGGCCGGTCAGATCGGTGATGTGGACGAAGGTATCGTTGAAGGATGCAAAGATTCGGGCAACGCCGAAAACGAGCTCTCCCTCTCGAGCCTGGGGGCCGAGGGTAACGTTGTCTGAGTTAGTGGGGCTGAGAAGCGAGAACGAAGTTCGAGCTTCGGTCCTATTGGTGCTGGGTGGGAGAGTCCTGAGGTCGTTGCACACTGATGTCGAAGACATCTGGTGTGTCACGACGGGGCCTCTGTGGTCACCACACGGGTAGTGTGATGTCGCGACATGGTCATTGTGGTCACCACATGACTGATGTGACGCCCACAACACGACCTCTGTGGTCACCACACGGGTAGTGTAATGCCACCACCTCAGTCATGTCGGCCACATCGGCCACAGATCATATCATGCCTCGGTCTCTCCCTCGCTGCCTCAAAGCCACCGACGAAGGTAGCAAATCTATCTCCGTCAGGCGGTCCTTGCGGATTAGCTGTCTCCCAGCTCCTAGCAATCAAATTATCACATCTCCTGCATACCTGACTTGGGGGCCATCTTGATTATCGGTTGTTGGTTAGGAGAAGAAGCTCAACTCTTTTTTCAGCAGTTGTATGAGTCGGTTGGGAGAGTGTGAAAAAAAGCAGTCACAGTCATGTGACTGGTCTGAACTTTATTTGGACTTTTTGGGAGAAGCTTTATTTTGGTACCAAGTGATGCACCTCAGGAAATACGATGAACGACGAAAAGCGATTGAAATAGGGGGAATTTCGATTTGGTTGGATTTGTTATTTTAAAATGAGCTGGAGATATTTCATTTTGACTTGTTTTTTAGTTATCTTGATTAAAATCCAATTTAACTCGATTAATCACGATTTATCCGATTTATTCGATTTAATTTGATTTAATTCAAATCGACCCAAAACGAATAAGGTTTTTCCTACCTCAATAAAAATTGGTCTATTTATTCTGATTTATTCTGATTTAATAAGGTTTAATCAAATCAAATCCCGGTAAATCCAAATAAGGTTACGCAGAAGGTAAACAAACACAACCAAGTAAACTACACCATCATTACCCCACACAACTGCTTCAGAAACAGCTCCACTAGATACCAAGGAAAAAGATCCTGCTTCGCTCATAACCTGTGGCTGATTAAAAGAGACGGCACGTGACCGAGAGAAAACTCCAACGACATTATTAAGACCGATACCCTCGACAGACAGTGACACCTTGCTACAACAGATACCTTTCATACCAGACACCTCCTTCAACAGATACCCTTCTTGTCGACAGATATTGAGACACTTCCAGAACCAACTAATCGACAGCTGAAAGTCACAGTTACTCAGAGTACTGTTTCGGTGCTTCTGTGGCTGTTTCTGGTGTATCTTCAAGGTACAGTCCTACTGCTGTTACAACTACAGCCTTACTGCTACAACGACAACAGCAACAGACACACCTGTTATCTTCTTGGTCTCTCAGTGGTACTCTCTGTAACACCGTCAGACTAGACTACCTGTACTATAGTACAGTACGACACACCATCAGCTTTTGTTGCCCATAATCTGACAACTCCACCGTTACGCTCTACCATCAGCTCGAGTTGTACAGCCTGAGGTACACCAAGACTCATCAACCGACACACATCAGATACCCCCCGAGATCACCTGAGCTCTGAGACATCTTCATTCTGAGACACATTCGCTCTATTGACGTTCCATCGAGTGGTTCTAGTGATACCTTACTGTCTTAGACGTCGTCATCACTTCAGCCAGCCTTCACATCAAACCTCAGATACCACCTGACACCTGAGATCCCACGTTCTTTCTGAGATACCTCCCTAGTGGTATTTCGCTGTCTTGGACTAGTACCGACGTTGAGTGCTTCTGTTTGAGGCTCCATTGAAGGCTCCATTGAAGGCTCTGCATTACGTATCCAGACTCACGTGATCGATATACCACCCACGTGATCGAAATACCATCCACGTGACCCCGTTCGCTATGTACTCCCTCGTCACCAAACGGGCAAAAACCGCCCAGTCGTCCATGGTCAAGGTCACGTACAGCTATAACCACGTGACCCGGCACCAAACTCTGGTTGAGCGGCGGTGGATTTTGCCCGATTCCCCGCATCGGCCGGCCTTTGTCGGTTCTCACGACGATTATACTCCGTTTGGTGGTTCTGGCGATACCCTGAAAAGGAAGGAGGTTCTAGGGGGGAGTCTGAGAGTGTTTTTCGGGGAGGAGGTAACAGGAGAAGAGATGAGTCCGGAGGAGGACGGAGAGATGGAAACCAGTGCTGAGACGAGTCGAGAGACCAGTGCAGATGTAGACCAGTAGGTGGGTGGGTGGTTGGGTGAGTGAGTGTGTGAGCATGAGTCCATAGAGTAATAGAGTGATAGAGGGTACGAGTACTGTACAAGGCGGGCAACAAAGACGCCGCAAAAGGAGGACTGTGAAATCGGTGCTATTGTGTGGAGTGTCCCAGAAGCAGGTTTAACATGTATAAGGGAATCTCATCTACTTGTACTTGTACTTGTAGACAACAGGGGACATCTTACAAAGATAGGTACCAGTTGGAGAGGACTGGCCAGTCGATTCTTGATGAATGTGTTTGTACAAAACTACGTTCTGACACAAAAGCTGGGTTGCACCCGTTTATACAGGCTGAAGGTGGCACACATAGGGCTGAAGACATGAGATGTTGAGCACTGGAAACAACTGAGTCATGTGTTGTCTCGCTCAAGTCAAGAAAGCACTTTAGCTTGACAAGATTGTTGGTATAGGCCTTCTTGTTTGGGGGATGTCTACAGTATGTACCGTTGGTCTCCTTTTGTCCGTCTATGAACGTGATCACTAGGTTGTTGTATTCAGCTGGTTTGAGTCAAGAGAGCTCACTGGTGATACACAGGATAATGATGGGGTATTCTCAGCTCACATTGAGCAGCCTGGTAACGTTCCTTGTTACCCATCTCTCTGTGCAACAGCCTTGGAGATGTTTCAAATCTCAACATCCAAGAGGTGGATCAAGTGACGTTGGTTTTGGCCGTTTAAGAATGGAAAAAGCTGTCGATTGCAAAGACGGTGCTCTTATGAGTTGTCGATATCAAAGAGGGTTCCCTTAGTTTACGAAATCATGACGGTAGTTTGGGCCAAGTCATGATTCACGGTGTAAAGCATAAGGAGTAGCTCTGTCCGAGAGCATGATGGTAAGACAGGTCTCACTTCTGTACCAGGCAATAACCGCTGAATCAGTATGTACCACAAATGTCAGCTCAGAGCCCTTCACGTGATGTGTTTGTTCCAAGACTGAAATGTAGATCGTTGGATTTAGTCATGGCTGATGGCTCAAGATAGCTGCAACATTGTCTCCAGGAAGTCGAGCTCTGTTTGGGATTCTCTGTAACAGTTCATAACTAGTTCAACAATGATTGGTCGCAAACTGGAGGTCTAGACGAGTTCTCGAGTCAGCTATTGACTTCTGTTTGTAACTCGAGTGAGTAGCAAGCTGATGATGTGGATTGAGAAGCTGATAATGTGGATTGGTCCAATGTTCAAAGGGTCGGTCTCCGTCGTGATAATGGATAAACACAATGTTTTTGTGGTTGATATGGTTCAATATGATATTCTAGAAGATATGACAGTATGAACCAGATATGCTGAACCAGATACAGTACATTTTGTCCTCAACACCATTCATAACTGGTGTAAACTGATAACGTGGATTCAGTCGTTCTTCAGAGTTCAATAGGATGTTGGGCCAATGTTCAAAGGATATTGGTCTTCAGTGCTCACGAAAGCGTTGGTGTCCAACTGTTCAATAGGATGTTCTCTAACGTTCATTAGGATGTTCTCCAACATTCAATAGGATGTTCTCCGTTCTACAAGACATGACTGTTTGAACCAATAGGACAGTGTACAAGTACCGGTACTGTACTGTACCTCCATCGTCAGCTCCTTTCACGATTGGTTGTAAGATGAGATACGAAATCAGCCATGGTTCAGTGATCGATAGCAAGTTGGTCCAACTTTTAATAGGAAGTTGTTCTTCAATCTTCAATATGATGTTCTCCGTTCGAGCTGCGCTAGTATGTCTGCTCACTTCGGTCTCCATGTTCAAAGGGTCGTTCGTCGTGATGTTGGATACCAAACATAATGTCTCTTGCCTGATATTGTTCGACATGACGTTCTTCGTTCGAGAAGACAGTACATACGCCGCACTCCAGCTCTCGTCCTCAGATCCATTCATAGCTGTCTAATCAGCTGTAATTGAACTGAGACAGTGAAATCAGTTGGTGGTCATCAGTGTTTGATAAGTTGTCGGTCTGCAATGCCCAACAAATTGGCCTTCAATGTTCACCCAGGTACAGTACCAGGGTCCAGTAGAAGATTGGTCATCAGTATTTAATAGATCGTTGTTATCCAAAGTGCTCTCAGATATCGAACGTTCACATGGTTGATCAATAGGTCGCTCTCCGAGAGACAGTACATACCGTTAGCTACAGTAGCACAACTGTGCAATCATTTGTAAACTGAGACAGCGAAATCTGTCATTCCCCAGCGATCAATGTCCGGTCATTAACTTGTTGGACTTCAGAGTCCCATAAGTTCAATAGGATGCTTTCCGTTCGAGAAGTCTTTCTTCAATGTCCATTATTGTAGGCCGTTGATTTCAACCAGTCGTTGGTCTCTGTACAATTTCAACCAGTCGTTGGTCCCTGTACAATGCTATCGAGTGTGTTGTAAGCTGATACACTGAAATCAGTCGTTGATCAGTGTTCAGAAGGACCATAGTCCAGTGTCCGAAGTTGTGGCCCTTCACGGAGTACAAGTATGCAATAGGTCGTTGATCATAAGTGTCCAACAGGTGGTTCTCCGTCGTGATATGAGACACTTGTACCAAACAAATGTTCTCGTGCTTGATCTCGTGCTTGATCTCGTGCTTGAGCTCGTGGTTAATGTTCTCATGGTTGATTCTCAAATAGGTCGTTCTCCGTTCGAGAGACGTCCTGGCTCCGCCAAAACGTCTGCTCACTTCGGTCTACAGTCTACGCCAGTTGTTGTCCGTTCGGAAGCCGTTTTCGCTTCGCAAAAACGCTTCTCTCACTACCGCTACAAGTACGGTCCAACACAGTGCCCTCCGCAAAGACAGTGTATGTTGGTTTCTTTAAACAATCCATTTTTATTTTTTTGAATCTTCTCGACTCCTCTAGTAGAAGAAGCCGAGAATCTTGCCGGCAACGTGTCGTCGTCGAGCCTCCTCGTGGTCCATGATACCAGCAGAGGTGGTGAGGATGATGTAGCCAAACTGTCGAGAGGGCAGCAGGTTCTGGATCCACTTCTCAACGTCGTCGATCTTGACGTTGAATCGAGGGGAGATGACTCCGCACTTGTTGAGTCGGCCGTTGAGCTGGACCACAATCTTGCCGGATCGGTGGTCGTCCACGTACTCAAACTCGCCAATGTAGCCGTGCTGCTGCATCACGGTCAGGAACTTGATGATGACCTTGGACGAGGGTCGGATCAGGACCTGTCGCTTGCCGGACTTCTCGGCGTTGGTGATGGACTGGAGAGCGTCAGCGAGAACGGAGGTTCGAGTCATTTTGGTGTGTGGTGTGAAAGGTGTTTTGCAGCGATGTTTTTTGCCCAGCTGGGAGGTGACCGAAATAGAGTTAGAATATTTTAGGTTACGTCGGGTGCGTTTTGCAAATTTCACAGTCACAACACGTGACTGCAGTTAGGGTTGACGACTCCCGTCGCTCCCAACAGCCAGGCAAAATCCTCAAATCAACCTTGGTTTTTTACAAGATTGACATTCGACAAATAACAATGCCTGTGAGTATGCCTGGAGGGATAACGGGAGAGCGAGATAGATGAAGGACGTCGGAGTTTTGGTCCAGACTAGGCCCGGGTTGTGGCCCCAGCAAAGCAGATGTCAAGGGACCCCCAGGACCCCCCGTCTTGGGCTTTTCTCGCCTGCTGTCGGGGTTCGCCACTTGACTTCTTGACCACCCCAATATTTTTTTTGACATGTCCGACACAAACGGCAAATCCAACTCGTACGCCCAGCGGGGGTACTCCACGTATGGGAACCAGGGGGGCCAGAGCGGCCAGAGCAACCAGTACGCCAACCATTCTCAGGGCGGTTATAACGGTGCTTCTGTGAGTGCCTCTGGCGGTCCTTCTGGTGGCGTTCAGTACGGTGGTTATGGCGGTGGTTATGGTGGTGGTTATGGTGGTGGTTATGGTGGTGGTTATCAGGGGCAGGGTCAAGGCCAGTACCAGGGTCAATACCCGGGTCAAGGTCAACACGGCCCGCCCCAAAACCAGGGTGGCTACGGTAACCAAGGGTACCAGCAGAACTATCAGCAGCCCCAAAACTACCAGCCCCAGAACCAGCCCCATAACCAGTCTGGCCAATCCGGCCAATCCGGCCAAAGCTCCTTCTCCAAAGTCTCCTCGAACAAATTCGTCAAACGAGTGTGGAACCAAACCAAGAACCGGCTCACCCGGGACATTGCGCGCAAGGTGGCCAACTCGATTATGAAATAACCGGACAGCACTAACTCCAGAGTCTCAAGACCTTCAAGACCAAGTCCAAGCTGGCCAAGGCCTCTCGACAGAACCGACCCCTGCCCCAGTGGGTCCGATTCAAGACCAACAACACCGTTCGATACAACGCCAAGCGACGACACTGGCGACGAACCAAGCTTGGTATCTAAGCAGTCCTTGGATCCGGGAAAAAAAAATTCAATATATGGCTTTTGCACGAACAACGCGAACTGCGTAGAAGTGAGCATTAGAGGTTCTACGCAGCTCGCTTTAGAGGGGTTTAGCGACCTATCTCTGACCGTAGACACGAAAAGCGCAGCAGTGAGCCTTTGCGAGTGCAGCAGTAGACACGATAAGCGTACACCGTACAGTAGACACATGATATGAACGAAAAGCATCTGTAGACAGGAGGGACGTTTTCTCGTGTTGTAGTTGATATATGATAGGCATCCACTAAAGACACCTCCTCAGCATATATTTCTCATGAACCATTCGAGTCTTTGCAGTGTATATAAGAGCAGCACGTTGTCTTATGGAGAGTATGAGTTGGGTGGTGTACAGTATCTGTTGCCAGGTTCTACTATACAAGCATATCGTCGACTGTACTTGGTAGACATATGATAAGCGTACAAGTAGATAGTACTGTACTCATACTCGTAGCCTTATCACAAGAGTAGTCGTCTCAGTAACCACTTGCTCAACCTGTTCTCGAATACGATACGATTTTTCTGTGGGCGTCCTGTTGAACAACCTCTTATCGCCTCGCCACCTTCCTTATCTCAGCTGTTTGTCAGAAAAAAAAACGTTCTTGCACTGCCACCAATAGAAGTACGATACGAGCACGAACATAACGGTACCGTGTGTACTCGTACGTACGGACAAGGACAGGATATGCCTGTCTCAAGGAGTCCGTTTTGCCCCAGTGGCGTATGTAGCCTACAGTATCTTCAGGACTTACGAAACATGCAATACTGTATGTACGATACATACCTTTGGTGTGAGTGCCAGCGATCACATACTCTCTCCTGGGGAGGTCTGAGTTAGGCCACAAGTACTTGCAGTCTGTACGAGGGCTCAGACCGGCTTCCTATCTTCTTCTTCGAGTAGACAAGCCAGCTGTGTTTGTTATACTGTCCCTGGAAGATGTCCGTACTATAAGTAGTATCATGTTTCAAGTATGGAGTACGAGTACTTGTACACACAGTATCAATACTTTTACAAAGACTGTTCCATTTGTACTGACAAGAGTTGAAAAGAACACTGATTCCAACAGTCGCCCAGGTTAGCGGTTGATTATGGGCACTACAAGTAGAGCCATATTGTAGTTATAGCATGTTGAAGTGAGCGTTAGGACGAGCTATAGCTGTACAGTCAGCGAGCTTAGAATCTCGCTATGAGAACTAAGAGCATCCTCAGTCTGGATAGTTACATCACGTGATCATTCCAGTCCTATTCTCGAGTCACGTGACCTCTGCCTGCAACCCGGGACTGTTTTATCTGTTCCAGCAAGGAGTTTGCTGAGCTCAAGAATTGTTCATGTCTTCTGAGTTGAGAGGTTCTTCCATGCCAACCTGTTTCATCCCAACTAAACCCTAACTATATTGGGATGTACGATTGAGGTATAATCCCCCAGAACTGCCATTTTCAGCACTAACCTGTGCTTGCTTTTGGCAGATTCGTTTAGGAAATGCCATCTCTGTATTTCACCCTCTTCTCTCCAAAACCTCAGCATCTCTGGAACCCCGAAAATCCACCCCTAAATGAACTTTTCTTTAACTAAACTTTAAGTAAGCGGATTTGGAGTGTGGTGCGGAAAGCTACAAACAGACTTAGATACAGTACTCGTGAGAAGACCTCTGTTCACTACCAATCAGCGTGATTTCTTTTCTCAACAGTCTTCATGAATTTGCAATGACTAGTCACGTGTCTGTCTCCACGTGATCTGTCTCCAGGTGATCTCTACCTCGATGCACAGTCATGCACTCCACTTGACATACATCTCTCAACACCACCCATGCCGACACAAGAATCTCAGGCATTTTACATTGCAGTCTACGAGCTGTGCCAGACGATCCCCGAAGGCCGGGTAACCACCTACGGCCACCTGGCGCTTCTGGCGGGTGCTCCAGCGAATTCGCGACAGGTCGGCACGGCTCTCAAGACGCTCACCTCCAACCCCGACCACGAGTTCAACACAGAGAACGTGCCTTGGTGGCGGGTGATATCATCGCAGGGCAAAGTGTCGTTGCGGGGCAAGGACGAGATGCGGCGGCAGCAGGAGAAGCTGGAGCAGGAGGGGGTACAGGTGACGCAGAATGGGCTGGAGAGGTTCAATGTGAGGTTGAGCGAGTTTGGGTGGTTTGAGGGCGACGAGGACGAGGAATGAGCGCCAGGTACGTAGTACCGCGCGAGTGACGGGCCGAGTCGGAGTCGATGAGCCGATGAGCCCAAACGAAGCCGATGAGCCGATGAGCCCAAACGAAGCCGATGAGCCGATGAGCCCAAACGAAGCCGATGATCAACTTGGTTCGAGCCTTATGGCCAGATCGATTTGACAACAATCCGACAAGCCTAGATCAGTTCGACAACATGATCTCTTGACGATAACGACGGGTCCAGTTTTTCTCTGAAAGAATTGCCAGAAACTGGGTCTGTTCTCGAATCGGGTATGATGTACTTGATTGAAACAACCACTTGACGACTGCACTTACAGTATCTCCTTTGCCTCTTGTTGCTTTGACGAGGATGTGATGCACACTTTTGGTGATGTCGACAGTAGGATCTATCTACAACGCTACAACGAGACCTCACATCAGTTCTGGTATTGTTCATACCTGAGGACTGTCTCTGGATCTGAGCCTGTGATCTACAAGTACAAGTCCGAGTCTTCTACTACTGTACTCTTCCTTCAATCCACGTTTCTGCAAGATCAACTGTCTCTCGGCTTGATGGACATGTACATATATCAATGGAAGGAGTACTCGAGATGACTTGAAAGAAGATGAGACAAGGGAGTTGCTCTGCTGACTGCCAGGAGTACGGAAGGGGGCGGTACGATACGAGTATGAGTACTCGAAGACGAGTAGTACTCTACTCCAAGATAGGCAGTACTTGTACGCGAAGATAGGTACAGTACAGTACTGTAGTCCAGTACCGCTATGTCTCTACCACCAAGATCAATTCTCGTAGTATGTACTCTAGTTCGAGAGTACTCAGATACTCAGATAGACATTATCCGGATAAGCACTCCTTCGAAAAAGCTCTTGGATGTCTGAAAACCTATGGAAATCAGATCGGTTGCTGTCTTACAGCTTGGTCACAGCTTGCCTTCTTAGCACCCTATACAAGACCGCTTAGTCAGCCAAAGACAGTGATGGAATACTCATAGCTAGCATAATCCAGTCAAGTACGTCAACCAAAGACCAAGTAACTACCACCACTCATCAGATTCGTTTCTTCACACCCTGCTTAGTAACACCCTCATCTCCACCTCAACCTAATCTTGGCGCATGCAGGAGGAGCCAATATGGCAATCTTCAAGTTGGATTCTATCGCCACTGACCAACCCCATACTACAACAATATGCCTCCGCGAAACCTGCACGAGTTTTTGGTGGGCAAACTGCTCGAGTCCAAGCATTTCCACAAGTTTGTGAGATCGATACATGCCAGGATAAATGGCCATAAGCCAGGGGATTATGGAGATCAGAGTGAGTACAACATGACCGAAGCGAATGTTCTGAGAAGAAGCAATGTGAGCGAAACGAACATTGCTAAAGACATGAGCGAAGGACATGAGCGAAGCGAATGTCCTGAGGGAGTGGACGTGAGAGAGTGGATAATGTTTGGGCGAAGGTATGACCAAAGCGGTTCGTCGGTCCCTTTTGTCCCTTTCTTTGCAGCAACAACTTCCCGTTGAGATTGTTACTGTCAGTCTGTCTTCTCGGAGGAGACATGACCATTATCCTGAGAGTGGACGAACGGATTCACCAACACTTTGCTCATCCGTTTGTTTGGTACGGAGTGGGGATTTGTTCATGTCTTTACAAGGGTGGGAGAATGGCACAGTTAAGCTGAGGTGCTGTCTTGCTGCTGAGGTGCTGTCTTGCTGAAGCTGTGTGGGCCAACCGCCAAGCGACTACAAATGAGACAACTGAAAGTGCTCGACCCTGTGTCTTCTTTTCTGTCTTTCACTAGTCGAACAAGTCTCAGTACCAGACCTATGGCACACCCTACCTTGCATCTACAGCTTGCTACAGTAGATGCTGAGACTGCTTTTGCTGAGACTCAAACAAGACATACCAACTGCCAAGTGACAGCTTCCGACAATACTCTAAGAGCTGGACTTGACGCCGGTACTTAGTACATGGCTACCTTGCTCTATCAACACACCCCTTTCAACCCTCTGTCTCATTATTCTCTAATGTCCTCCTCTCTTGCCCTCCAATTATACACTCGCTGAACACCCGCTAACACAGTCTCTCACGACCCTCTGCTACGAGAAGGCGAAAAGCCGTTTGAGAAGCTGACGCACAAAAAGAGCTTCATCTCCATCTTTCTGGAGGAACTCAAGAACGAGACCAAGTTTGGCAAGAAGAAGTAGCCGTGTATATATTATATCAATCTACAAGTACAGTACAAGTACACACTATCGTTAGGTATCTATTAACTATATAAAAGCAACTTTGGTTGTCTTTTTTTTTATTTTTTCATCTGTCATTGTTCATTTTGCTCATGTTTTTCGTTTTCTAATGCAAAACCTCTCTCCAGCTCCTTCACCAGCTAGTACAACTCGTTAACAATGCTACTTCGTCCTAGGGTGCTCCGTCGCATGCCAGGAGTGGCAAGCGACTCCCGCGTGGGCTTTCGGAACGACTTCTTGGACACCATGTTCACGTCGTCCTCGGTGGCCACAATCACGTTCTTGTCGGTGCCAAAGCGGAAATCGCCGGCAGTCACCTGGTCAGAGTACCGCTTGATGAGGTAGGGGTTGGCATCGCCTCTCAGCAGCTTCTTGAGCGACCACGTAACCACGTAGGGGCCAGAGGACGTGACCACGGTCTGCTCTCGAGAGTTGGGACCCTGGTTGAAATGCGCCTTGGTGAAATCCAGACCAGAGCCAGTCTCGGCAAGCATGAACGCCACATGCTCGGGAGAGATCTGCAGCCGCTTAGGCCGGGGCTTGGCGTCCTTGGCAAACGACCGCTTGAAACCGGTCTCGCCCTCGTACTTGCCGTCCTTGATGGTAGCGTCAATCAGCAGAATATACGTCTTGCAGGTGGCCAGAATCCATCGTCCGTCCGCAGATACGTCCACGCCGAGAATGGGGTCTCCAAGCGCAGGAAGAGCCGTCTTGGCGTTGATTCCAAGCCGGTCAAACAGCCGGATCTCTCCCTTCTGGGAGGCCACAGCGATATGGCCGCCCTCGGTCGACGTGATGGCCGAGAACTGGTTGTTGGTGGCATACTTCTTGTGCTCGCTGTCCACCAGCTTGGATCCGCTGAGACGAGGATCGATTCGGAACAGACCAGAGTTGGCCATTCCCAAAAACGTCTGCTCACCCGTCATCTGGGAGAACTTGGCGGAGGGCGCAAAGCTGACGACGCTGTTCTTGGAGTCGTCCGACACCTTCCACTCGTCCACCACCTTGCCGTACTCCAGATCCATCTTGTACAGATTGTTGCCCTCAGACTTGTCCTGCAGAACGATATGCTTGTCCTGGTAGTGCAGCATCATCTTGTCGGGGTTGAACGACGTCTTGTCGGGCTTGGCAATGTTCTCAATCGTGGTGGCAAACTCGAGCTCGTTGTCGGCGGTGTTCTTGAACACTCCGATTCGGTTGCCTCGCACAACGTAGGACCGGTCGTTGGAGGTTCCGACGGCAAGCAGCTTGTTCTTGTCGAGATCGTCGTTCTTTCCAAACACCTCGTCGTTGTCGTACTCCTCGTCGTCGGAGAAGTCTCGCGCAGGGCCCTGGGGAGCGTCCTCAAACTCGTCTTCGTCCTCCTCGTCCTCCTCGGGCAGATCCTCCAGACCCGTGGTGCCCTCGTCGTCGATATCCATGGCTCCAAACGCCTCGGAAAGGTAGTCCTTTTCCGTCTCGGGCGCCGTGGTGTACTTTTGCCGGTGCAGCCGCTGCCACAGAGCCTGCATGAAAACCTGCTGGAAGACCTCCAGCTCCTCGAACGACTCAAACTTGAGCAGCCACGAGAAGCCTGCTCCGGTGGGCGCAAAGTAGTTGAAGATGAACGACAGATGCTCGTAGTTGAAGCAGGGGTTCATCTCCGAGGTGATGGGCATGCCCAGCACGGGCCGGGTGCCGTTGGTGACCGTCAGCCAGTACTCCCACTGCTCGGCGACCTCCTCGATTTTGACGGTGGTGGAGGCGGCCTGCAACTCAAAGGCGCCGGTGCCTGCGTCGAACAGATGCAGCTCGGCGGTGTTCTCGCCTAGGAGAGCGTCGAACTGGGGCATAGCCTGGACGGCAGGAGCCGAGGCAGGAGCAGCCACAGCAGCAGCCACCGTCTCGGGAGCGGCAGTGGGAACGCTAGCAGGAGCTTCTGTAGCAGCTTCCGTAGCAGCCTCCTTCTCAACGACACCCTCCGTGTCATTTGCCACCTGTGTGTCCACCTGCTCAAACTCCTCCTTGACCTTGGCAGCAACAGGGTCGTTCTCCTCCTCGGCTGCCTCCTCATCTGCCTCAACCTCAGACGCAGGAGGAGCAAAGTCAAACTCGGCCAGATCGTCTTCAGACACGCCCTTGGCGCTGGTGGTGTACTTTCGCTCGTACATGCACTGCTGGGCCACGGTGCTAAACTTGTCGTAAACGTCCGGCTTGATGCTGTTGTCGCAGATGAACTCGAATCGGTCGCCGGGGTCGCCATTGAGATCGTTCCAGGTCACCACCACGTGTCCGTCCCGCATGAAGTAGCTGATTTCCAGGGCCTCATCAATCAGATAGCACCACTCCTCGTCGTCCAGCTGGTCCTCCTCCTCCGTGCCCTCAAACGCCTCCTCGCCTTCCTCGTAGACCCGCTGCACAATCAGCTGGCCCTGGAAGTCGACCTCTGTCTTTCGAATGATGGCCGCGGCCTCCTTGTAGATGCACTCAGACACTCCCTTGACCGAGTGGGGCGAGCGTTTAAGAAAAAGCTGGCCCGACGGAATCACCGCGAGCTCCTGCTTGGACCCGGAGCCCAGAATGTTTCGCAGAAAGTTCATTGCAAGAGGGAGAGAGTGGTTTTCGCGCTCTGGCACTTGTGATAAGTGATTAGAGTGGCGTTTTTTTTAGAGACACAGATGGAGGGCGCTGCAGGAAAATAAGCTTTTTTTGTTTGTGTGGCGGTTGTCGTGGCAACGCATATGGGGGGGGAAAAGGTTAATTAGGTCACGGGTCGATAACGATAGGGTTTTTGGATACGGCTGAAGGGAGGGGTTTTGGGTGGATTTAACGGTGTATGCAAAAATTGTAGTAATTCGGAATAAATTCGGAATAAAAAGATAGGGAGTATTTAAGAAGCTTTGGTAGTAGTGGGTGATTGGATTTACAAGTAGTCTGAAATCACATGCTGAGATGGTTTGCAGGCGTACATGGTCGATAATTATGAGTGCCATGGATACACTGTAAAGAGGCATATGCTGTATGGCTCTGGAGGTGATTGGTCTACAGAATGAGCCGAAATAATGTATGGAAAGGGGTTATAATAAATACATATTTGTTCTGTGTGGTTAAATGGTGTGTTAATTGGGAATTTGAACGCTCATGTCTTTCTACAGACACTGATTTTGTTGTTTCTTCTCGCTGTAGAAGGAGGGCAGAACCTGGAGTTGGAAGAGCTTCATACTCCGACTACAGCGCGGTGAATATTACTGGGATCTTTTCACATTATCCAGTTCATTCGATTAATACCAAAATGTCCTCTATTCCACATCTCAATGTGTGAACATGGTGATCTTCAGTTAGCTGGGCTATATCAAGACAACCCCAGCACCTGTGGAACAGTTGCTAAAAGAAGACCCCAAGGACACAAAAACAAAAAGAAATACCATCTGCTTTGCGAATGATTGAATTGCAGCACCCAGGATTCTCGTATGGTCTCCCACTACAATACTAACTGGGCTCTCTGGTGCTTGACTATGGCTGATCGGACGGGAAGCCGTATTTTCACCAGGATATGGCCGCAACTGAACGGAGGCTTCTCTGGGGGGTTCAGTGGGGCAGATTATGTCACGTGACCAAAAAACGGGATCTTTTGGACTCTTTTTGGCTGCTGAGAGGTGTTGAGATTCGTCTATAGAGGTGTATACGATTCGTATATCATTTGTTTAACCGAGCTCAGTGATTCGAGCAAAACCCGCTCATCCCTGTTCTTCGAGACGAGCAATGGTTTTGATTCTTCTCGCATCAAAAGCTGTTTGCACTGATTGGTAAAACTCCATACTACCTTCATCAAACACTCGGTTGAAGAGGTGGTACTCGTACACTCAATTCACTAGATATGGTAATTGGAAATATATGGTGGTGATATCACAAGATCAAGCAACAACGATTCGGTGCGCTCGGAAGAAGATAGGTGTGCAGAGGGTACCTATATCCACCTACTGTACCTGTACAGGTCCAGGTGTGGCGGTACTGTTCAATCTTGGGCAGCCCATGGTGGTGATGGTTGTGGCTGTTGTAGTATGATTGTGTGGAGTTCATGGAGAGTGGTAAGGTGGTTTGTACTTAACTCGACCTGGATTCAGATCTTTTGATAAAAAAACGGTTTCAGAATCGTTACAACCGACTTTGCAAAGAGGTGTTCATTGCATGTCTAGATCTGGCAGACTTGTTGGGGTGAGTCAATGGAGTCCTAGTAAAGACTGCGATACTTGTTAGATGGATTTAAGTGACGTCAGTGAGGATGCCAACAATGACCTGGGTCACCTGGTTGTACTTTGCTGTTTCTTAAGGAACCTGACCACAGCTACTCACAGTAGTATTGTCCTCACAGATTCTACATAGCATGATTGAGGTGACAGGTTGTATTCAGACGTCTACTTGAATAGAGTCACATGACCGTTCACATGGTCATTACGAACTGCAGTCTTGTGGTAGCATATGTCGTCCTACAGGAGTGTAGGTACTGTTCTGATCTCGTTTGACTTTGTATGGTAATGGCGAACAAAAGTATACCATTCGAGTCAGCGTCCAATGGTGGTACTCGATATACTCTCCCTCGGGTACGGTGATCAATTCTCTACAGTAGTTCTCCTGTGTTGGTGATATATCTTCCAGTCCCCGAATGACTGCGATAGAGTACGCAGACTCAGGTACTGTCTCACCGTGGAAGTACTGAGTACACGGTTTTGAAACTGTTCTACTTGTAGAGTATCACAGACCTGAGCTTTGTTCTTCTGTCTCCACTGTCTGTCAGTTGCCCCATCTGTCACAGCCGTAACTTCCGCACTAACGTCTCGGATCGGAAGCCGTTATTAGCTTCGTATAAGCCCGGTCGTATTGATAGTGGGGGGCGGTGGTGCCGGGTGCAGAATCGTAACCTGGTTCCGGTGCTCTGCTGCTTCGAGAGCTCTCCTGCTTCGGGTGCTTGTAGAGAGCGTACCTGAATGTGGAGTGTGCCAGTGTGCCAGTGTATCAACTGATATGAATGTGGGCAGGGGGGCTACAGGTAGACCAGTGCAACACGTGACTTCCTGGCATGCTCTCCACATATCGTATAACCGCCTTTGTCCGCGTCCCGTTCCCCGGTATCTGTTATCAGATTGCAGCGACTTATCAGCTATCTGCTTATCAGTGTTTGACACAGGAACGTGTCTCGGCGTAGCAGGGTGCAGTCTCGACGCATCTTAGGTTCGAATTAGAACAGGGCGGTTAACTTTGCTGGGACTGGGGTTACCCTGGAGCAGGTAGAGGGAGAATAGGTGTCTTCAACGGGGGTTGTAAGGGGGGGTTGGGGCGGTTTAAAAGCGTTCAGACGGCTTCTTGTGGCCCACGAAATCGAACCAAGGTGTTTGCTGTGATGTTCCAACAAAAATTAGCCTCTCCAATGACACCTCCAAGCTCTAATATCAGCCGGGCCGGTTCGCCGTAACATTAATCGTCGAGGTGATGATAGGGGAAGAGATACACGTAATCGGATACACGTGATTGTGGGTCGTTGATACAGGCGACGTGTAACAGTGTAACACATGTCTGCGCCAGTGTCATACGCGCCACAACGTGCCTGTGTCAGTAATGCCTCCTACCTACGACACACCCGCCAACGCTTACCGACGGACCCGCTCACCCGTGATGCAGATTTGATGCTGCGTTTTTCTCTTCTTTTTTTTTCACACTGCATAAAAGGTGGTGAACAGGCAGTCGTACATGTGTAAACGAATCTGACCCTTGATTCGTTTTCTCGAGCCAATCAGAACCCTGGATTTTTTTTAATTCCCGGCTAGTCCATTCTGACCCCACAAAATTGATCCCCCCGCTCATAAGCAACTAAAGTAGCTCCCTTCCTATCAAGTCTAGTGATAAGAAACAGTCGCTTTCTTATCTCCAAAAAGACCTTAAACGAGTTAACATTAGCCAGGTCGCACGAGAAATTCGACCGATTCTTTGTTCGGCAAGTGAAATGTGCGGCGATGAAAAAAAAAAAAGACGGCGGAAATCGCAAAACCAAACGCAACGCTGCGTCTATCGAATCTTTCAACGGTCCCCGGCCCTGCTTCTTCTTCTCTCCCTCCCTCTCAGATAAGCAATCTGACGGATTGAGCGACACATAAAATGGCTAACGAATCCGAGCTGGAGATGTCGTCAGACGAAAAGGTTGTGCCTTCAGTCCACGACGACAAACCGAACTCCTACCAACGGTATCTCGATAACCACCCTCGAATGGCCCGCTACAACTCGCAACTGCAACGCTTCCTCAAGTGGATCGAGGTCCCCACCAAGGAGGGCGAGATCAACACGTTTCTCAACAACGAGGATCTGAAGCCCGTGGAGGTGGCCCGTCAGACGTGGGGATGGAAGAATTTTGTCTCTTTCTGGATCGCGGACTCGTTCAACATCAACACCTGGGAAATCGCCGCCACGGGAATCCAGCTGGGCCTCACCTGGTGGCAGGTCTGGCTGTGCGTGTGGATCGGCTACTTTTTCTGCGGAGTCTTTGTGGTGCTGTCCGGCCGAGTCGGAGCCATCTACCACGTCTCCTTCCCCGTCGCCGGCCGATCCACCTTTGGAATCTTTGGATCAATCTGGCCCGTCCTTAACCGAGTCGTCATGGCCTGTGTGTGGTACGGAGTCCAGGGATGGTTGGGAGGCCAGTGTATCCAGGTGTGTCTTTTGGCAATCTGGCCCAGCGCTCGAAACATGAAAAATGGCATCCCTGGAAGTGGAACCACCTCCTTTGAGTTCCTCTCCTACTTTCTCTTCTGGCTCTTCTCTCTGCCCTTCATCTACATCAGACCCCATAACCTGCGACACCTGTTCATGGTCAAAGCTGCCATGGTACCCGTTGCCGGTATCGCTTTCCTCGTCTGGACCTGTGTCAAGGCCCATGGAATCGGGCCCATCATGAAACAGCCCGCGACAGTGCACGGATCCGTCATGGGCTGGGCGTTCATGACCGCCATCATGAACTCGCTGTCCAACTTTGCCACGATCATCGTCAACGCCCCGGATTTCACGCGTTTCGCCAAACAGCCCAACTCGATCGTTCTGTCGCAGCTCATCGCCGTGCCCACAGCCTTCTCGCTGACCTCGTTCATCGGCATCATTGTGTCGTCCTCGGCCACCGTGCTCTACGACGAAAACATCTGGAACCCCCTGGACGTGCTGCACAAGTTCCTGGACGGCAACAAGTCCGGCAGCCGGGCTGGAGTCTTCTTTCTGGGCTTTGCCTTTGCCATTGCGCAGCTCGGAACCAACATTGCTGCCAACTCGCTCTCTGCAGGCACTGACATGACCGCGATGCTGCCCAAGTACATCAACATTCGACGAGGAGGCTTCATCTGCGCCGGAATCGCGCTGTGCATCTGTCCCTGGAACCTGCTCTCGTCGTCGTCCAAGTTCACCACCTACCTGTCTGCCTACGCAACCTTCCTGTCGGCTATCGCAGGCTGCACCTTTGCCGACTACTACATGGTGCGAAAGGGCTACATCTACGTGGGCGACCTCTACAACGCCTCCAAGGGCTCCTCGTACATGTACTGGTACGGCTTCAACTGGCGGGCGTTTGCCGCCTACTTTTGCGGCATCGCCATCAACGTCGTGGGCTTTGCCGACGCCGTGTCCGACAATGGCGTCAACGAGACCGTGCGGAGAATGTACCAGCTCAACTTCTTTCTGGGCTTCATTGTGTCGGCTCTTACCTACTACGGCTTCAACTGGCTGTCTCCGGTGCCTGGCGCTCGGGAGACCTGGAGCGAGGACCCCAACGCCTCGGCCATGTACGCCGAGTTTGCCACCGACGAGCTATCTCAAGACTCGCAGTCCTACGACCCTGAGGAGTGGGATCGCAAGGTGGTCAACGACGACGATCCGGTCAAAACCACCGTGGTCATTTCGTAACGTGGAGGCGGGTACAAGCACTCTCTTTAGCATAGCATAGCATAGCATTTTTAAACATTTCAAGCATCCCCCGTGAGTATTCGTGAGGGGCCCAATATATTTATATCGTTCATTTATCCGTGTGTATTTGTAGCGTGTGTGCGTTAGGTTGGTGGTGGTGATGTCTTTAGTTTGAGTCTGACACTGTTGAAATTTGTAAGAATGAATAATCAAGCTACGTCGATTCCTATGGTGAACTCGGCGTCTCTGTAGCACCGACACAGCTGGTTCTAGATGGGTTGAGATGGTTGCGGTGGTGGTGGTGGTGGCGAAAATGGCTTTAATATTGCCAATTTCAGTCACAAACACTCGAAACCCAGAATAATGAATAACCAAGCTACGCTGATTCTGGCACTTAACTTGTCAACTTCCTGGCACCAACACAGCCGAATCTACAGAGTGAACATCTACCATCGTTATACTCAATTACTTCCAACTGAGTTACTTGGCGAGTACTGGACTCGTACTTGCTTTTCAGACAGAATTTATAGTCCTTGTAACTCAACCAGTAAATTTCCAAATAAAACGATAAAAACACCAAAAAAACCCGCCGTCTTTCGTAAATCATATTTCCATCTTTTCCAATTTTTTCCCCCTACCACTCCCATTTTATCTTCATTTCCCCCAAATCACCACCCTCCCCCAATAAACTTTCCACATGCAGCATCATCGACAAGTATCACCATCTCTCTCCATCCATACCACCTCCACCACCACCACACAACATGCTCCACATCCTGCTGGTGTTTCTCCAGCTGACGGCCATCTCCGCAGCGTACACTCTGCGGGGCTCGCTGGCCAAAGACGTGTTCCCATTGGCGCCCCAAGAGCTGGCCAACACGTACATCACCGTGGAGCCTCTGGACGGTTCGTCGTCTGCGCCTCTCAAAACCTATCTGCGCAGCGACGGCCACTTTTCGCTGCAGGATCTGAACGAGGGCTCGTACCAGCTGGAATTGCACTCCATCAACCTCGCTCTGGTGCCGCCCAAGAGCTACCGCATCGACATTGTGAATGCCACCGAGCTGGTGATCCACGAGGTGTTTGCTGGCCACTCCGTGTCCGATCTGGGCCCGCGAGCCTCGTACCCGCTGGTGGTCGGCCCCGTGGCCCGCAAGAAGCTGACCATGGAGCGCGAGCAGTTTTCGGCCTTCAACATGCTCAAGTCGCCCATGATGCTCATGTCGCTGGGCGGCCTGGTGATGATTGTGGGCGTGCCCAAGCTGGTCAAGTACCTGGACCCCGAGGCCGTGGCCGAGTTTCAGAAGATCCAGGCGGAGAAGAGCAAGAAGAAGGGAGCGACGCAGTCCCGCGACATGCAGAAGCAGATCAACAACTTCGACATGGCCGAGTTTCTCGCCGGCAAAACAACAAAGAAGCAGTAGCCGATATTTATGAAAGTACGATAATACACTGATGAATTATATACCGAGCATATTGTCAATCTACCGAACAAATTATCAATGTTCGATGGCGTCTTTGCCCTAGCCAATATGTCTCACTATTGTACAACTGATAAATTACTTACTCTATCTATTTTCCACGAACACTATCAAACAAATTGTCAATGTTCGATTGCAGGTCGTCTTTGCCCTTGCCCTTTTCCTTGCCCTTTTCGTCCTTCTTTTTGCCCTTGTTGCCCTCCTTCCCACCGCTCATATCGTAGACGAAATCCGTGTCCATCATCTCGGTGATGGCCTTCTTTTTCGTAGGAAGCACCCTGTACAAAGTCTTCTCGCCAGCATCTTCCTCCACCTCTTCATGCCGCCGTTTTCGCAGATCCATAGGAGCCTCTTCACGAGCCTGCTCCGTAGGGCCTCGATACCGCTGCTGCTGCTGATCCTCCTGGAACCGTTCCTTGGCCTCCGCAACGTCTCCATCGACATACCCCTGGCCCTCTTCATCGTCCTCTTCGTCCTGCTCCTGCTCCTCGTCCTCGTCATCTTCGTCCTCAGAAGACTCCTCGTCCTCTCCAGGTTGACCCCATAACGACTTGTCAACCTCTGTGGACCGTCTGACCACCTGCTGGCCAAAGACGTCGCCGTAGAGAGGCTGATTGTTCTCGTCGAGTGGCGGCTTGCCGTATCCACCAGGATGAAAGCCCCATTGTGCCGAGGAAGGAATGGGAGCGTTGACTCCAGGAATTCGCAGATCCTTGTATGAAGGAGGAGGGCCAAACCGCTGCATCTGCAACAGCCAAGGGGGAGGAGCGTTGGGAGGCATGTTGAGGGCTTCGCGCAGCTCCTTTGAAACCACGCCGGGTCTGTACTTGCTCAGATCAGGCTCAAACTCCTTGCCCTCAAAGTACTGGTCTCCGTACTGGTACAGGCGGGGCTTAGTCTGGAACTTGAAGAAGGCGTCGTGCAGTTTCTGGTAGTCAATGTCCATCTTGCCCATTTTTGGCTGGACTCGTTCTCGGGCCCGTTGCTTCAGCGTGCTCTCGTCCTCGTTGCCGGTTTCACGCATATCCATGATTCCCGTGTCCTTGATGAACTGCGGCAGTTCAAACGGTTGTTTGGCAAAGCCCCGTTTCAAGCTCAGGTACTCACGCTTCTGTGTCCAGTGCGAAGGTACAGGGATCACGTTGGGCGCCGATTTCAGATGCACCAGCAGAAACGGCTCCATGGCATCAGCATCATGCCAGTCGACCAGATCCGGCTTGGACGTGCTGGCCTTGAGTTCAGCCAGCGGAATCTTGTCCTTCTTTTTCGATCGCACCAAAGCGGTCTGTCCCACATCCCCCAGGTAGTCGTCATCCTCGTACTCCTCGTCGTCCGAGTACATCATGTTGTCTGTAGCGGTTGCGGGCTTGTCTGGCTGTTCGGTCTGGACATTGGCGGGATCAAACTTGTCGAAGATGCGCTGGAACTCGGCAAACTTTTCGTCATTCTCGTCAATCTCGATAGTGAATGTGGAGGAGAGGGGTGTGGTTGTGGCTGGTTTTGTAGATGCCGTTTTGACTGTCGTACTCGTTGTAGTCGTTGTAGCCGTTGCAGCCGTTGTAGATGCCGCCGTATCCGTCTTGATCGGCTCAGTCTCCTTGGCGTCAAGCTTGGCGGCCTTTGCAGCCTTGGCTTTCTCTCGCCGCAGCTGGTTCTTGCTTTTTCGAGGAGCCATGCTGGTTTCGTGTGCTGTGCGGTCCGTCTCAAGGTTGCAAAAAGTGGTGATGTCAAAGTGGTGGTTGGACGTGCATATTCTGCACGTCGGAACCTAAGCCTGAGGGATCAGGAATTGGGGACTCTGAACAGCGCCTGTTTGTGTTTCTACGGCTAGTGATTTTGCTCTCAGTCAGTCGAGACGAGGTTGGTAGACGTCTAGCCATTTCCAGGAACAGAATATGGTGACCAAAGATCATGTCTACCGTTGACAAGGCAGACCACAGTGCTCTCCAAAACAGTACGAGTACTGGTACAGTAGACTACAAAGGTACCATCTACTCTCGTCAATACATTGAGAATTATTGTAGACACGGTTACTACTGTACTCTTACTCAACTTCATAGAGACTCTGGAGAGCATCGAAAGATAGCTGCTAATCATACTGCGCTGAATCTGACCACTTGTTCAAGTGTGTAATGCTAGTTAAAGACTTTTAGTTGGAATACTTAATGAGAAAGTCTTTCAGGGAGGTATTTTCAATGTTCCCGTTATTGGATTGAAACGTGAGGTATATGAAAGGGCAGAGGAAAGCATACTCCTCAACGAATCTGCGACAATATATTAAACATGTCATACAGTACACAGCATGAGGTATCAGGCGATCTAGATTCTACGTCAAGTATTGTTTAGTTGAGTTTACTTTGAACATTTACACGAGTATAATTTTATAGTCGGATACATTATTCACAGTATATGGTCAGAATTCACTATGGCAGCAAATAGTAAAAAATCAAGTAGCTAGCTCTGATGACTTGGATTTGAACGTCACCTCTTATCGAACGCTTCAGTCGAACCAACACAACCATCAGTAGCCTCAATACTCGTTGCCTCAATGCTTCAAAAAGTTCTACCCTTGATCCAGCATCTTTTGCTGATTCAAAAGGTATAATCATTGCTACAGTACCTTTACTGTCCCCATCACCATAGTGAATCAAGACTCTACAGGAGTCCGTGGCCAACATGTCAACTGACAGTACACCCTCTTTCTCGGTACGGCTGAATACCACATTAATTATATAGTACAAATAGGATGCGCGACTAGACGGACTGGACGACTGGACACGCTTTCAAGTTATAAAAATAAAAGGGGGTAGCGGAATACTGGACTCTCTCTCTCTCTCTCTCTCTCTCTCTCTCCAGGGCTTACCACACAGGGTCAGCGGGAGGAGGAGGGGGAGGAGGAGGGGAGCCTCGTCGGGCGTCGGGAGACAGAGACCGTCGTCGCTCGTGGGGGGCGTCGTCCCGGTCGTCTCGTCGTTGATCCCGATCGTCCCGGTCGTCACGGCCTCGTCGGTCGTCTCGATCACGGTCGCCTCGAGATCCCCGTCGGTCCCGTCGAGGGCCTCGGTCTCCTCGGTCTCCTCGGTCGCCACGGTCGCCACGGTCGCCACGGTCGCCACGGTCACGTCCTCCGTCTCGGCCACCACGTCGGTCACCGCCTCGTCGGTCGTCTCGGCCGCCTCGGTCGCCGTTTCGAGAGGGCATGTATGTGTCTCGTCGTCGGTCTCGGCCGTCTCGGCCTCCTCGGTCATCTCGGCCTCCTCGTCCGTCTCGTCGGTCGCCTCGTCGTTCTCGAGGTCGAGGGTTGGGCTGCGTTAGTATGTGGAGATTGTTAACATCCTACGAAGAACTAGTCTGTTCAACGTCTGTATCGTTGCATCGTTCGCTTCGCTTACGATGTCGCCTGGATGATCACTCGCTTCGCTCGTGACCATCATACTCACATCAACCTTCAAGGTGACAATCTCGCCCTTGAACTCGGTTCCGTCGAGCTTGGAAACAGCCTGCTCCATCTGGTCGGCAGACCGGAACTCAACAACACCCTCACCCTCACGGTCTCGCGACACGTTGGTGTAGGTCACGTCGACGTCAGCGGTTCGGCCAAAGTCCTTGAGATCCTGCCAGGAGACGCCCGGAGCCAGGCCCGAAATGTTGACTCGGAAAATGTCCTCCTTGATGCGGTCGCCGCCACGGTCGCCGCGGTCGTTGCGGTCCCGGTAGACTCGGGGCTCACGCACCTTGATGGGGTTGGCGTAGGTGGCGAAGAGAGGCTCGCCGTTGATGGTCTGGCCGTCGACGGTTTCCTTGGCCCGGATGGCGTCGTCGAGGTTGTCAAACTCGATGAAGCCGTAGTTTTTGATCAGCTTGACCTCCTTGATGGGGCCCTGGGCGCTGAACAGGTCTTCGATCTGCTCTCTGGTGGCTTGTGTTAGATAGTGGGGGGGCTGTGGATGCAGAGTACCAGGGGTAGGCGCATCGTCGTCATCGTC
Organism: Yarrowia deformans; assembly: GCA_900519085.1. Taxonomy (NCBI): domain Eukaryota; kingdom Fungi; phylum Ascomycota; class Dipodascomycetes; order Dipodascales; genus Yarrowia; species Yarrowia deformans. The sequence continues at coordinate 524,751 of ULGY01000008.1, read as the reverse complement.
ATCAACGTATCAAGCGGGAGATAGTCGGGCGGAATGGGGGGAAGGGTCAGAGGATCGGAAAAGCGTTAGGGAGCGGGGGGAGAACTGAGAAGAGAAGAAAAAAAACAATAGAAGTCAGGGCAAAACATAGAATGGCGGTGAGGAGGAGGGAAGGGGAAGAGGAAGAAGATAAAGGAAAAGGAGAAGGAGGAGGGAATAGGAAAGGGGATAAGGAAAGGGATCGTGGGAACAGGAAAAGGAACAGGAAAAGGAACAGGAAAAGGCACATAGAGAGCGATTGTGCATGAAGAGAAGGAGGAGACGTCGAGGTCATACTCGACTGGAAAATGGAATGGAATGGAATAGAAACCCGAAATCACGAGAAGGTGCGATCGCAGTGGTTTGGTGGTGTGGTTCGATTCAACGACGTCAAGACCAGAATCGGGATTTGCGGATTCCGGTTTGCCGTTTGCCGTTTCGTTGCCAACGCCATGGTGGTTGTGGGGGGTACTGGTACGTGGACAAACACGTTGTCACAGTGAAATGACTGTCTGTCCACGTACTACCCCACAGCCATCAGTGCGTTTTGTGGTTGTCCAATTTGGGTATGTCTGAGTAGCACCTGGTAGAGCTGTCAGCAAGGCCACTTCTAGTCAAGCCTTTGCTTCGTCTCGTCGCTTTGGGGTTCTGCCTGGTTGGTTTGTTGGTCTGGCAGTATGGCCTCTGACCTGGTTCTGCCTGATTGGCCTGGTTCCGGCGGTCTGACCTGGTGACCTGTGGTTCAGCCTTGATACATACTGTCGGGACCGATGGGTCTCAGAAAGAGCCGGGAGCTGGGCTCCACGGGGGCCGAAGAGTCGTTGTCCGTCATGGTGGTGGGGGAGGGGGCGCGATTCGGGTGGGGAAATCGGCGCGCGGATCTGTGCGGGGGGGGTTTCGGACGACTCGGACAAAAGAATCGAGACGACGGGGTGGGTGGTGGTGGAGATGACAAGGGCGGGTTCCAACGGGGTGATGGGGTGTCTTAGCGACAGGACGAGAGTTGGAGTAGGGTTGGGGTTGTGTCTACAAGCAGCACCAGTGTTGGGAGGACTGGAGGACAGACGACAGACGGTGTCTCTTATGGTTCGTAAACTTCTGCAACAGTGAGTGCAACGTTTCGAAAAGAGACGACAAAATGGGCGTCCTCCTAAAGGGGACAAACGGAGCGTTTCTCGACTCAATTTCAGCGGAGAAAATAGAGAAAATTAGAAAGACCGAAGAAATCGGTCGTATTGAAAAGTATAATGAAGGCGAATTTTCGCTTTTTCCACGAAAGGTTTTCACAGAATCGAAAGAGCAACCAACCGACATACAGTCGGGCCTTTACAACGTGCATTTTTGCGGTCAAGATCCGTGCTGGTAAAACGTGTGGCTATGCACTAATTATTTGATTATTACGTCGTCACTTGTAAAAAAGGCGACCATGCGCGTTTCGACGTTACATTCCGTACAAGTAGAGTCAGAAAGAAAAAAAAACAAGGGAAAAAAATTCATGGGCGATTGCAATATTGACACGTGCTTTGTTGGGTGGCTGTTGGGTGAATGACGATCGACTGTGGAAGACATAAACACCCCATTTATCACGTCCAATACTAATACACTCATTGTCGTGCATATTCAAGGTGTGGAATTGTTCAACCTCAAATAAAGTTTCGTAAGTTGCGGAAATTGCGGAGATGGGATTTACCGGGCAGCAAATAATTCATAATAACTCGATTAAATTATGTTTAGACGTCGAAACAGAATGAATAAACGCCAACGGGTCTACAAACACGATACATGAACCTTTTAGTCCGAAAATACCACAAAAACCTGAGTTACAGCCGACATGAACAACATCAACTGCCTGTGAATCATGCTGAAAACAACAGAACTCTAGAGCAGTGCTGGCATCTCAATAATCAATCCAAGTACTCGTACCTTGCCAACACCACATCGTTCTTCCCCTCCCATAACAAGTCATAACCTGTCATACCTCACAGCTGACTAATCAGCGGCCAAACAAAGTTTTAGGCAGATCATGTACACTCTCCAGACCGAGCCGATTCCACCCAAACACTAACAAGATGCTTCCTCGACTAGCTCGATTGAGACCGGTGTCCGTACCCGGGCTTCGCTCGCCTCTCGTGCGCTCGTTTCACGTGACCGCTACCCGTTTGCACGACCCCTATGGACTTGACACTGCCAAACAGCCCAAGGGAGGCAAGCGACGCAAGGAGATGAGTGTGGAGGAGATTGCGGCGGCCAAAAAGGCCCGGGAGGCCGCTCTGCTCAAGAACGTGCGTCCCAAGAACGAGCAGGAGCGCCAGCAGGCCAACGACGAGGCCGAGGAGAAAAACAAGCGCCTCAAAAAGCTCGCTACCTTCTCGGTGCTCTTCACAGCCGCCATTGCCTACACCTGGCTGGTGGCTACCAAGCTGCCCGAGATCCAGAAGAGGGGCGAGGCCAAGCGGGAGCAACACAAGGGCCGAACTGACTACGACCGGACCGAGTCTGTGGCTGCTCCTCGAGACACCACCGAGTGCTACGATGCGCTGGCCAAGGTGTACGACGATAAGATGAAGTGGGAGGAGCGATGGGGTCTCATCTTCCGATGGCGACACAAGGTGGCCAAGGAACTGGAGGGAGACGTGCTGGAAATGTCGTGCGGCACCGGCCGAAACATTGGCTTCCTGGACACTCGAAAGGTCAAGACCATCACGTTTGTGGACTCGTCCCTACCCATGCTGGAGGTGGCCGAGGAAAAGTTCCGAAAGGCGTACCCCAAGTTCAAGCGGGTGCAGTTTGTGCAGGGCAAGGCCGAGAACTGCTACGAGCTGGCCAAGGACTCCGGCATGAAGTACGACGTGGTGTTTGAGACGTTTGGGCTGTGTTCGCATGAGGATCCCGTCAAGGCCATCACCGAGATGAAACAGCTGCTCAAGCCCGGAGGCAAGGTGGTGCTGCTGGAGCACGGCAAGTCGTCGTGGGAGTTCATCACGCGCTACCTGGACAAAAAGGCCGACGAGCGAGCCAAAATCTGGGGCTGCCGATGGAACCTGGACATCCCCCAGATTGTGCGGGACAGTGGCATGACCGTGGTCAAGAACAAGACCGGAGGTTTCGGAACCAACCACTTGTATATCCTGGAGGTCCCCAAGGATGTTGAGCCGGTTGAGACCAAGCCTGTCGAGACCAAGCCTGAACAGAAGTAATTGTATATATGTAAATAGAGCCTGACCAAAAGCTATCTAAGTCATGAATCACCACTGTAGAACTAGCTATGGCGTCAAACAAAATCGAGGACTGACCGCAGCTACTTGTAGTCGTTTTTAATGGATAGTGATTCCAATCCCCTGAGAGAGCAATTGTGGAAGATCGTAGTACTCCGTACAAGTAGTTACTGTAAGGTCGTCGATCTTGAAGAGATATATAAAATGCCATCTCTTTAGAGTATGCTTGAAGGGGGATATTACGGGTACGGTGATTTAATTGACACACTGCTCAGAGTATACAAAGCTGTAGCAGAGATGAAGGTGTAGAGGGAGTCTCAGAACGATGAAGTCCACTAATTCTATATATCAACTTATCATTGTCTACGCAATTCTCTACACTTCCACCTGAATCGATACAGTCCAATATATCTGCTTGGTTTACAAAAACACCATCTTACTGCGGCACACACACAATGCTAATCTTCATCTGTTATAAATACATTTATCTGGCCATCTGTGGCCTTTAGGATGACTGTCTGGAGCTGTCGTGGTGCTGAAGTGCTGAGCTACAAAGCCACTGCCTGTAGTCAGACCATTCAGGCTGAACCAGTCAACAGCATCAGACTGAACAGCATCCAAGGCAGCATCCAAGACAGCATCCAAGACTCAACGTCAAAGACTTGAGCAGCCGCTCACTCAACACTCGGCCACGCCTCGTGTTTCGTTACACAGCAATCGCCTTCTCCGCAATTACCTCCTTGGCCTCCTTATCAATCAAGTCTCCAGCACTAGGATACACCAGACTAGCCTCATAAGCAGCGATAACCCGATCCTCCGTAATTCCAACCTCATTCGCCGCCAGAGCCTTGAAACAGTTGGCGTACCGGGCAATGTTCTCTCTGACAGATCGAGGAATGTCTTCGTTCTTGTCGCTATAAGTCTCAGTCAGAGAAGCCTCCTCCTCCAGACGGGTGATGCTGGTGGTGTTTTCTCGAGTCAGGTGCGAGTTGGCCCAGGCCATGCACAGCCAGATCCAGCCGTTGACTCCAACGACGGTGTCCACGCCTCCAGGAAGCTGGTGCACGTGACTCTTGGCCCGTACAATCAGAGCACTAGGGACAGTAATAAGAACTCCGTTTCGCAGCTTGCCGTACCGCAGCGACCGCGTGTGCAGCGCCGCAGAGCCGTCCTGGTACAGCGACTGCACCTCTGTGTTGATGAGATCGCCCTCCTTGAGAAACCCTCGCATCTGGAGCTCGTCGGACTCCTGCTTTCGACGCAGAATGCCTCCGGGAAGGTTGACGGAGCCCAGCTGAAGCACGGCCAGCTGCTTGGCGCCAATATCGACCCGCCATCGCTTCACTCCAACGTCCACAATCCGTCCGACCACGTGGTCACCGATCTGAGGCTGGTACCGTCCTCGCAGGGGAACCACGCTCAGCAGCTTGTTGGTCTTGGTAACCACTCCAGCAGTCGACGAAAACGTCTTGTTGCCGACCGAGTACGTGCCATGACCGCGCATCCAGATCGGGTCCTCGGTAATGAGCTTTCCAGGCGTCACCAGCCCAGCAGCCACGTTTGCTGCCTGCGCATTGTCGTCCATATCTTCGTCGCCGTCGTCGTCCGAAAGCACCATCTGCTCCTCGGCATCGGAGTCCGCGTCCGAATACACCATTTCCGCGTCCTCCTCTTCTCGAGGAGTCGCCTTTTGAATCGTCAAGATGGCCATTGTGTGTTGTAGATGTGGATAGTTGTGTTTTTGGGTGTGATATGTGCCTGGGATATTTTTCTAAATCAAGGTTCGAGCTGTGGCGAAATCGAAGGAAGTGAATGGCGTGGTTATACGAGTTTTGGGGGGTGTAATCGGTGGAAAAGGGATGTAATAGTGATGGGAATGGAATGAGGATGATATTGTGACTTTTTCAGAATTATCAGAGATTATTTGAATTATCGAGCAGTTATTTCATGAATTACTGCAGTTAAATCGGATATATTCACAACAATTCGAGAACCCAACATCTAGTTTTGAAATCTACACATAAATCACCATTACACCCCAAATTATATGTCCGACGTCCATCCTCATTTGTCTCGATTTTACTCTCTTAGTTATCATCGCTTTTTCACCACATTCGCCTCCTTAACAAAAACCCAACCAAACCACTGACACCCACTTAACTCCCCTCAACTCAAACAAACCTAATGCCGGATAAGAAGTTTTTCAGTTTCCAGTATGCATGATTTTTTTAGTCCTCTATGAAGCTGACCTTCTGGAAAGGTCTGTGGCAACCGAAATCTCTTACGCCGTCTCTCTCGCATCGTCTCTACCGCAGAATGTACACGCCCCAGCCCCCGCTGAACCGCGAAATGACGGTTTTGGACCGGTCCAAGTTCACCGTGTCACTCAATCTGGCGCTGGCCAAGTTCCCCGATCCGAAATACATTGCCCAGTTTGCCAAAGAGTGCAAGGCCGACATTTTGCAGCTCCGAAGCATCAACCACGTCCAGAAGACGGACGACAATGGCCGGGCCGTGCTTCTGCGTCACGATCTGGATCTGGAGGGAGCACAAGAAGGAGAAGATGTGGCTTCCAAGGTTCTGGCCCAGGTGAGTCCTCGAGGTAAAGAGCTGCTCACTGAGGCCCAGGCTGATATCATTAAGATCGTCAAGGATCTGGACTACGACTTTTGGCGGGCGGACGAGATTTTCTACTCGGTGTTGCCCGTGACCGAAAAGGACGAGATCCCCAGCGGCTTTTCCATGGTGGGACATGTGGCGCATCTCAATCTGCGATCTGAATGGAAGGACTACGACCGGCTGATTGGCCAGGTGATTCTCGACAAAAACCCTCGGGTCAAGACGGTGGTCAACAAGGTGGACTCCATCGACACAAAGTTCCGAACGTTCAAGATGGACGTTCTGGCTGGAGAGGACAACACGCAGGTGGAGCAGCATGAGAGCGGATGTCGGTTCCAGTTTGACTTTGCAAAGGTGTACTGGAACTCGCGACTGCATACCGAACACGACCGGCTGGTCAGTCTGTTCAGAGGAGAGGCTTCGTCTCGAGAACGTAAGCAGCAGGAACGGGCCAAGCGAGAGAACCACGAAAAGAGCGCCGAATCTGCCGTTGAATTCGACGATAACACCTCTGCCACGGCTGTCTGCGACGTCTTTGCAGGCGTGGGACCCTTTGCCGTGCCCTCCGGACGAACATCGCTGTTTGTCATGGCTAACGATCTCAACCCATACTCCTACGAGGCTCTGGAACACAACGTGAAGCTCAACAAGGTGTCTGAGTACGTCCAGTGCTTCAATCTCGACGGAGCCGCGTACGTGCAACAGAGCATGAAGCTGCTGGACGAGCACAGAAAGACCCAGCCCACCATCAACCCCGTTCAGGTCAGAAAGCGAAAGGCTGGAAACCCCGTCATCAAGCAGGACATTCCCAGCTACTACAGCCATTACGTCATGAACCTGCCCGACTCGGCCATTGAGTTCCTGTGGTCCTTCAAGGGGCTCTACACCACCGTCGAGGGGCTTTCCAAGGACACCCCTCTGCCCCATGTCCATGTTCATTGCTTCCACAAGTGGGAGGCTGGAGAAGATGAGCCCTCCAAGGAGGAGACCAAGGCCGCCCTTCTGGAGCGAGTGTACAAGCAGATTGACGTGCGGCTGGACCCCAACGAGGTCGGAATGCATTGGGTTCGAAAGGTGTCGCCCAAGAAGGACATGTTTTGCATTTCTTTCGAGCTGCCCAAGGAGGTTGCATGGGCCCAGCAGGTTACTAAGGAGTAGGTGTGTATATATGTATAGAATGTGATTTTTGGGGGTTTCTACGGGTAGAGCCGGTGTCAATGAGTGTAGAAGTGAGTTTTGGGCAAAAAAACGGTTTAAAAAATGATTTTCTAGATTAAAAAACGAATTATCGAGATTAAAACCAAATAATTGTGAAAAGTCATAATTGGGCAATAAATGCATGGAAAATATACAGCACTATATTGTAAGGTAAAACTGGTCGAACAATTGCTTGTTTTTTTTATTCTTTCTTATCTATCTCAATAATCACCACCACTCCACCCCCCGCATTACTAAGCAACCTCATCCAATTGTATCAAGCGCTTCTGCTGACCACAAACTCTCCCTCCTCTCCCAACTTCTCCAATCAAAAAGATGATTTTGCAGAATGTCATTGATTTGGGCTATTTGGCAACAGTAGCTTTTAAAGTTGGTCTGGAGGGCTACACAACAGCCTGGGGGGAGTGGTGCATCAAAGTCGCGAATATTGTAGGGGCGGTGTGGCTGATTATTGCAGAAATCGAACGGGACGCGCCCAACGAGCCCATTGAGATCTTGTCCGGCTCAAATGCGGTTCTCCAAGGGCGTCCTAGAACGACCGTCCATTGTGCCGTACTCACATGTACTGTGGGCAGTCCCAGAAATAAGCTCTCCCAAGGCCGTAACTCCCAGCCAATGGTAGCGGACCAATTGTGGTGCGTCCGGGTGTAGAAGAGGTGGGTGGGTTTAATCCATCTTTTGAGAATTCAATAGAGTGAACAGACACATTTCTCAGAAGACACGTCTTAGAAAAGGTGAGTGAAAATGAGAAGCTGTGGACAGGTGGAAACGACAGAGATATTCGAGACTGGGAGGACACAGGGGTATTTATAGACCCAGAGATGAGTGACACAAACGGAGACACAAACCGGAACGGCAGAGCGACACAAACAGCAGAAGCGACACAGATAGAACGACACAAAGATGACGACAATGATGGACACAGAAAGGACAGAATGAACACATTAAGAAGAGAAGGAATGGACAGAAGGGACGGAAAGAATGGACCTGTGGCCCATCTGATTCGACAGAAAGGAACCACATTATGGATGTGTGTGTCTCAGGGGATCCACATTACCCTGGTTAGATTGTGCAATCAGCAACGACAGCAGCGAAGTTTTGACGACATTAATAACATCGTTCGTGTCGTAAACGTCTCTTCGAAAAAAACCCGCTCTATCTCTGTGTTGCTCGCGCAACATCACCCCTCACCCCCTCAACCACTAACACAGATGCTCTCGAGAAACCTCAGCAAGTTTGCTCGAGCCGGTCTCATCCGGCCAGCAACCACATCCACACACACCCGACTATTCAGCGTTTCCGCCCGACGACTCGCCGAGGTGGAAATCACCATCGACGGCCACAAGGTGTCTGTCGAGGCCGGCTCCGCCCTCATCCAGGCCTGCGAGAAGGCCGGCGTCACCGTCCCCCGATACTGCTACCACGACAAGCTGGCCATCGCCGGTAACTGCCGAATGTGTCTGGTCGACGTGGAGCGAGCCCCCAAGCCCGTGGCATCCTGCGCCTACCCCGTTGCCCCTGGCATGGTGGTGCGAACCGACACCGAACGAGTCAAGCAGGCCCGAGAGAACGTCATGGAGATGATGCTGCAGAACCACCCTCTCGACTGTCCCGTGTGTGACCAGGGAGGAGAGTGTGATCTGCAGGACCAGAGCATGCGATACGGCCGAGACCGGGGCCGATTCACGGAAATCACCGGAAAGCGGTCCACCGAGGACAAGAACATTGGCCCTCTGGTCAAGACCTCCATGAACCGATGCATCCACTGCACCCGATGCGTCCGGTTTGCTAACGATGTGGCTGGCGCCCCCGAGCTGGGCTCCAGTGGCCGAGGAAACGACATGCAGATCGGCACCTACCTCGAGAAGAACCTCAACACCGAGCTGTCTGGTAACGTGATCGATCTGTGTCCCGTCGGCGCCCTGACCAACAAGCCCTACGCCTTCCGAGCCCGACCATGGGAGCTCAAGAAGACCGAGTCCATCGATGTCATGGACGGTGTCGGCTCCAACATCCGAGTCGACTCCAAGGGCGTCGAGGTGATGCGAGTCATCCCCCGAATCCACGAGGACGTCAACGAGGAGTGGATCAACGACAAGTCGCGGTTTGCCTGTGACGGTCTCAAGACCCAGCGACTGACTACCCCTCTCATCCGGGTCGGTGACAAGTTTGTCAACGCCACCTGGGACGATGCCCTCAGCACCATTGCCAAGGCATACCAGCAGAAGGCCCCCAAGGGCGACGAGTTCAAGGCCGTCGCCGGCGCTCTGGTCGAGGTCGAGTCCATGGTTGCTCTCAAGGACATGACCAACGCCCTTGGCTCCGAGAACACCACCACCGACACCCCCAGCGGCAACTCCGCCCCCGCCCACGGCGTCACCTTCCGATCCAACTACCTGTTCAACTCGTCCATTGCCGGAATCGAGGACGCCGACGCCATTCTGCTCGTTGGTACTAACCCTCGACGAGAGGCCGCCGTCATGAACGCCCGAATCCGAAAGGCTTGGCTGCGACAGGAGCTGGAGATTGCCTCCGTCGGCCCCACTCTCGACGCCACCTTTGACCTGGCCGAGCTCGGCAACACCCACGCCGATCTCGAGAAGGCTCTGGCCGGCGAGTTTGGCGAGACCCTCAAGAACGCCAAGAACCCTCTGATCATTGTCGGCTCCGGAATCACCGACCGAGAGGACGCCGGAGCCTTCTTCAGCACCATTGGCAAGTTTGTCGAGTCCACCCCCTCCGTTCTCAACGAGAACTGGAACGGCTACAACGTCCTGCAGCGATCTGCCTCTCGAGCAGGCGCCTACGACATTGGCTTCACTCCCTCCGCCGAGGCCGCCAAGACCACCCCCAAGATGGTCTGGCTGCTTGGCGCCGACGAGGTCTCCGCCTCGGACATCCCCGCCGACGCCTTTGTCGTCTACCAGGGCCACAACGGTGACGTCGGCGCTCAGTTTGCCGACGTTGTTCTGCCCGGCGCCGCCTACACCGAAAAGGCCGGCACCTACGTCAACACTGAGGGTCGATCACAGATTTCTCGAGCCGCCACCGGCCCTCCCGGCGGCGCTCGAGAGGACTGGAAGATTCTGCGGGCCGTGTCCGAGTACCTGGGCGTCGCTCTGCCATACGAGGACGCCTACGAGGTGCGGGACCGACTCGCCGAGATCTCTCCTTCGCTGGTTCGATACGATCTGGTCGAGCCCACAGTCTTTGGTGATGTTGCCGTTCAGCACTCTCTGGTTGGTCCCAACGGCTCCGTCACCCCCTCTTCTGCCCCTCTGACCGAGACTATCGAGAACTTCTACATGACCGACTCCATTTCCCGAAGCTCTCCCACCATGGCCAAGAGCAGCATTGCATTCAACAAAGACAACAAGAAAAACCAGGCTTTTGCCTAATTAAGTAATCAATTAGATGTTATATGAAAAAAGGTAGATGGGAGGGAGGAGGGGGTGAGAAGGAGGGAGTGGCTATAGCTTTCTCTGGACATAAAATGAAGTCAGCAGTTTGGCAACGAATGAAGGCCTGTACCTGGTAGCTACCTCACTCTCGTATGAGTACTTCTCATAAGCATTCCAGCGGCCATACACGGCTGCATAGCTCTAGACATTGTCTCACTAGATTTGTCAGGGACTTGCGGTTTTAGTGGAGAGCCGTGCCGTGTATAGTATTAATGATTAGTCAAAGCCACACTCTTTCAGCACTACTGTAACCACTCCGTACAAACTATCTACAGTACAAGTATGTCTTATAGTCTGTAGCTATGACTACTCCTTGCTATGAGGAAGCTTACCATACTGGCAGTAAGGAAAGGAGAGCCTTGGTGTATAATTATATCTTCGTCACACGGACTAATAGAAGTTTTCGCTCAGATCACTGGCTTCAGTTGTCGTAAATCACTCACTTATCAGCCTATTTAACTTCCCACGGCAGCTACCGTACTGTATGTCACACTGGCTTCAGTCACATGGAGCAAGGAGAACCGCACAATGTGCAAAATTCGTACTCTTGATACCGGAATAAAGAGTAGCACACTCGCTACGCTCGTGGCAAAAGATTACAGCACCCAGGATTCTCGTATGGTCTCCCACTACAATACTAACTAGGCTCTCTGGTGCTTGACTATGGCTGATCGGACGGGAAGCCGTATTTTCACCAGGATATGGCCGTAACCAACCCTCCGATACGGGGAATCGAACCCCGGTCTCCACGGGTCTCAAGAGATGAGAGCGTGATGTGATAGCCCCTACACTATATCGGAAATGTGCAGTTCAGGGCCGTTCTGGTGTAGTGCATCCGAGGTGCCAAATAAGGTTTAATATTTTTACGGTTACGACTCGCCTAAGCCTACCTTAATGCACCTTTAGCCAATTACGTGCATGGCAACTACACATTAGAGTTAAGACCCGTTGTTCGTCTAAAAGTGTATATGCCGTAGCATCTTTTACGTATTACTCTTTTAGTGCGAAAAATTATCGGCCATGTGTAGAGTCGGTCTTGACATGTCTTGGCTCATGTACGTGAGATGGCAGATGACGTGAGAGAAGTTATGCCTTTTGCAAACCTGTATTTACTGCACAATTTCGAGTACCTTTGACCACCTCCAAAGGTTGCACTTGTCGAGTCTTTTCTTACCCGGTACATCGGTATCTTAGCGGCAGACCGCACTAGCAGTTTCATCTTCACCACCAAGGTAGCGAGCAAAAACTGCACTCACCGTGCCGACCGCTTTAGTGCGCCTTTGGCCCGTACACGAGTCGATGGCTGGGCATGTATAGTTTGACAGTGTGGGGGGTGGTCCGTTGTCTATGTAGGTGATCGGCGATGAGGTGACAAACAGTTTTCAAGCAACGAGGACCCCTCCCCCCCCTTGCGACATACATGACCGGCCGAAACGCTATGGACCCCTTCAACGGTGTGTTAATGTGCTTGGCAACAACCCTGACGGTTATGTAGAGAGTGCATGGCTCGATAGTGTAGGTCTAACCGCCTCTGATAGCGCTCTAATCGTCTAAAGCCGCTCTAGTGCAATAAAAGTCGCTTAAGTCCATGGTGAAAAGCTCCTGGGGTTGGCTTTGGGTGCTGGACTTGGAGAAGATAAATAGCAAAGCTCGGAACCCGCCATGTTATCAATCTCATCTCCACCACCAGACAACCCTTCCCCACCATGGCCGTGAATCTCGAGGAATTGGACCGAAAGGCCAAGTATGTGTTTGACACCAAGGACCGAGCTGCAGAGAAGTTCTTTGAGTCTCTGCCTCCCAAGACCCGGGGGTTCATGAAGTTTCTCTTCTCTCCCGAGCACGACTACGAGTCTGCCATCGAGCACTTTGACGTCTCTGACGATGCTGCCACCGATGACATCCAGCTCACCCACTCGGAGATTGTGCGAAAGTGCTGGAGCAAGAAGCAGATCATTATGGGCTGGGCCTTCATGCTCATCATGTCCCTGGTCTCCACAATCCAGGCCTCGGCCTTCCCCTCCTACATTGTCTACGCCTCTTCCGAGTTTGCCCAGGCTGGAGCTCTGGCCTCTGTCCAGATTGTCCAGGCCTGTCTGTTTCTGGTCTCTCGAGCTCTGTGCGGTAAGCTTGCCGACAACTTTGGCCGATTCGAGGCCATGTTCATCTCCGTCATCTGTCTGACCATTGGAAACGGTCTGTACATGGGCTCTCACAACGTGGTCACCTACTTTGCTGCCCTGGCCTTTTACTCCATTGGAGACATTGGCACCCAGATGATGTACGAGATCTTTGCCGCCGACACCTTTGGTCTCAAGGACCGAACGCTGTTCCAGACCATTCCTCTGTTTGCCAACCTCTTCACTCCCTGGGTGGCCGGTCCTCTGGTCGCCTCGGTTCTCAAGAGCGCCACCTGGCAGTGGGGTATGGGAATGTGGGCCATCATCACTCCCTGCTGCGCCGTTCCCTTCCTGTCCACCCTGCTTTACTTCCGAATCAAAGCCTACCGAATGGGTTTCCGAATCCGACGAGGCGACCCCAACCGAACCTGGTTCCAGAACACCGTCACGGGCATCATTCGAATGGATCTGCCCGGTCTGGTGTTCCTTTGCGCTGGTTTGATTCTCTTCTTTGTGCCCATCTCGTTCTGCGTCGGCACTGACGACTGGAAGATGCCCCAGAACATCGCCATGATCACCTGCGGCACCTTTTTCCTCTACGTGGCCTTCCCTCTGTGGGAAATCTTTGGCACCAAGCACCCCTTCCTCAAGTGGTCGCTGCTCAAGAAGCGTCTGGTCACGGTCCCCGGCCTCATCATTCTCTTCTACTACATGGCCTACGCCACCTACCACCCTTACTTCCAGGTCTGGCTTCTGCTGGCCAAGGGTCTCCCCCAGGCCAAGGCCACCAACCTCAACATGGCCATGTTTGTTGCTCTGACCGGTACCACGCTGGTATTCTCTCCTCTGATGCGATGGAGAGCCAAGCTCAAGTCTGTCATCGTGTGGGGAACCATTCTGTACTTCATCGGCATGGGTCTCACCTACGAGTTCCGAAAGCCCGAAAAGCCCCTCAACACCATGATTCTGGCCCAGGTCTTTGAGGGCGTGGGAGCCGGTCTGCTGGTCATCCCCATCATGGTGTACATCCAGGTGGTCTGCAAGCAGTCCGACACCGCCGCCGCCATCACCATGTACTACTTCTTCAACTCGTGCGGAACCATTCTCGGTAACGTGATTTCTGCCGCCGTCTACCGAAACCACTTCCCCAACGTTCTGCGAGCCACAGGCCTCTTTTCCGAGAAGGAGGTCTCGGCCATCTTTGGCTCCATCTACGTCGGTCTGTCCTACAAGGTCGGAACCCCCCAGCGAGCGGCCATTGGTGCCACTCTCAACTCCGTCATCCGATCGCTGCTTATCGGTCCTCTCATTCTGTGTGCCCTCATGTTCGTTCTGGCTCTCACCAACGCCGACATCAACCTCAACACCGCCCAGCGAATGAAGGAGGAGTCCGAGCACGTCAAGAGCGACGACACCCAGTCTTCCTCCGAGCACGATAACGGAGTGGTCATCGAGGTCGCCTCTCTCGACGAAAAGGCTCCCAACTACGAAGAGAAGAAGGAGGCTGCCGTCGTCAACAAGGTCTAAAATCGAGGCTACAGTCAAAGTACTCTTCCTCATAATCATATAATTAATAGCTATAATTGAATTTCTCCATCATTACATTGACACAGAGTATTTGCTCATACTCAACATTTCGTAACAACCAAGAGCTACCCGACAATGCGCTAAAAACCGCGACAATCCGGCTAAAACCAGGCCAACTTGCTCGCTCCTGCAGTAGCTCAAAAAGGACCCTGCTAGCTCTCTCTGACGATTGATCAACTTGCTCAGACCTGCAGTAGCGCGAAAACAGAGTCCCGAAATGTTCCTGTGATGTTGCCAAGATACCAGAGGAGTCCAGTACGAGTTATCGCTGTGTGGGGTCATGTGACTAGCCCTCAACTTTGTCAGGGGAATGATGGAACCGCCAAGAGCCCATTATTGAAGTCTAGGGAAACTTTTAGATCGAAAACCGCCTTTTGCATCAACATTCCTCACCATGCAGATGCATCTGATAATCAGCCCAGGACGGAATTATCTGATGTCCAAGCATTGCACACGGACTAAAACCCCATTTTTATGTCCACTGTAAGTGATTTAGAGACCGTACCAGTGCCACACACTCTTTTAGTGTCCTGTACTTGGGTCTGCACATTCACCACTAATGTATCGTGTACCTGTAGCAAGCAGTTGAAGCGCAGTATGGACAAGTACTAGGCAGTTGCACTTTGAAAACTAGTCAACGTGCCTCTGATGGCCAATGGCGAGTGCAGATGTTAGACGTGGGTCCTGTGGTATCTTGAAAGCTGGTATGCATTGTTTCGTTAGTCAGGACTTAGTCAGGGTCTGAGTCAGAGGACGGAGTCCAAGTTGGTAAAAGACTGTATTATGGTATCCGTCGAATCACAATGCACCACAAGGGGTTAGATCGTTAAATCAATCAGAGAGCTCATTTCGGCTCTGCTTTTGTGACGAGCTTCTTCTTAATCAGACTACCACAGCGTTTCTGAGCACAGTACCGGTACTTGTTGACCCATCCTTCGCTTCTGTTCGTGCAAGCTTTTCAACAAGATCAAATGCTGAATATCCAGAAACACGTCTTCTAGTTCTGTTGGAATTACTATGAGTAAAGGGATATCCTGCTATGCCAGCGACTAAGAAGGTTGCCTGACTAAGCTATGCAGGAGGTGGCTGGTGTTTAGATTACCCTACCGGCAGATGATTTTATATCGTGTAGTAAGTCCCAATTGAAAGGTAACCGGAAATTGACCACTTTATGGAAGATATTCAAGACCTCTCGATTGGGAGCGTTAGTTGCCATTTAATTGATTGTGATTGTATTAAAACCAAGAGTGTAGATCCTATCTCCGTCAGAAAGTTCTGATGCAAATTTTTCAATGCTGAAGTTCAATAGCTTGTTGCTCAAGTAGTCCTTAAGCTGCTCAAGTAGTCCTTAAGCTGCTCAAGTAGTCCTTAAGCTGCTCAAGTAGTCCTTAAGCTGCTCAAGTAGTCCTTAAGCTGCTCAAGTAGTCCTTAAGCTGCTCAAGTAGTCCTTAAGCTGCTCAAGTAGTCCTTAAGCTGCTCAAGTAGTCCTTAAGCTGCTCAAGTAGTCCTTAAGCTGCTCAAGTAGTCCTTAAGCTGCTCAAGTAGTCCTTAAGCTGCTCAAGTAGTCCTTAAGCTGCTCAAGTAGTCCTTAAGCTGCTCAAGTAGTCCTTAAGCTGCTCAAGTAGTCCTTAAGCTGCTCAAGTAGTCCTTAAGCTGCTCAAGTAGTCCTTAAGCTGCTCAAGTAGTCCTTAAGCTGCTCAAGTAGTCCTTAAGCTGCTCAAGTAGTCCTTAAGCTGCTCAAGTAGTCCTTAAGCTGCTCAAGTAGTCCTTAAGCTGCTCAAGTAGTCCTTAAGCTGCTCAAGTAGTCCTTAAGCTGCTCAAGTAGTCCTTAAGCTGCTCAAGTAGTCCTTAAGCTGCTCAAGTAGTCCTTAAGCTGCTCAAGTAGTCCTTAAGCTGCTCAAGTAGTCCTTAAGCTGCTCAAGTAGTCCTTAAGCTGCTCAAGTAGTCCTTAAGCTGCTCAAGTAGTCCTTAAGCTGCTCAAGTAGTCCTTAAGCTGCTCAAGTAGTCCTTAAGCTGCTCAAGTAGTCCTTAAGCTGCTCAAGTAGTCCTTAAGCTGCTCAAGTAGTCCTTAAGCTGCTCAAGTAGTCCTTAAGCTGCTCAAGTAGTCCTTAAGCTGCTCAAGTAGTCCTTAAGCTGCTCAAGTAGTCCTTAAGCTGCTCAAGTAGTCCTTAAGCTGCTCAAGTAGTCCTTAAGCTGCTCAAGTAGTCCTAAGTAACCAACCAGCACATGTACCCTGTTGCAATCCTCAATGATTGAATATGACTGTAGATTCGTGATTATTGTTTGAAACTGTTACTCAGTGGATTTGAGGGTATCTACCGCTTGCTAAGGTTGATGGTTCATAGGGTGGCACCGACGGGGTGGAGACGGCACTTATTAACATAGAAGAGCACTCAGTGAACAGAAAATGTGGTATCAAAATGACGAGAATCTTGCGGGGAGTCCACCGGTCCGGCTCTATAAGCTCTGGCGACTGTATTGAGCGAGATTTGAAAGTTTAAGAGGTGTAGCACTTCGCGACGTGTGATAGTCCTCAATACTCAAACCACCATTGTCGCACCACGTTTGCAGGAGTTCGAGTCTTGCTTGCGCTATCGCCATTATACCGTGGTCAAACGGTGTTGTAAATTACCCTCCTCCTCCCTCAGTCACATGACCACGTATCGGGAGCGAACCTAAATGTCAAACAATAGCTCCAACCTAAAGCTACGGTGAAACGAGACAATGTGCTGTCTTTGCTTTTCCTGTCAGAATGGGTACCAGTGTACAATCACGAGAGCACATGTGAAACACGGGCTATGGCTGACAGGTTGTCACAGAGACGCGAGATGATACGAGATTGTGGGGCTGAGAACGTCTGGCTTAAGATATACCCACTTCTCTACACCCTCTCAAACAACTATGCCTCTAAGACGTATTAGTGCTCATGTAAGGGTCAAACGAGGTATGGACTTGAAAAAACGTTGATGAGGTTTGGAGGGTGAAGGAGGGAGATTCAGAAGGGAGGATCAGGAGGTAGGCTCAGCCCCGAGGTATTATGTGGACCAGCTGAGGGTATTTTGAGGCGATATTATTATACACGTTCAAGGCTGTCAAAAACAGGTCGCGTCAATCTGGTCGCGTCAAAAGGTCGCGTGATTAATTATGAAGAATAGCTGTTGTAAGCTATCATTTCGTCGTCGTCGTCACCGTGGTAACTAATTGAGTGGAAGACGGAAGTCTAGAGCCGTTGCCTCAGTAACTAATTGGTTGTATGACGGCTGTCAGGTGCAGAGGCAGGATAGAGGCATGCGTAAGTATGAGGGTATGAGGGTCAGAGTGGGTACCTGGTACCTGTACAGTAGCCACGGTTGGGTACAGTACGATACGAGTATGGTCACGAGCGTGACTTCATAGTCGACTTGGCAGTACTCGTACTCGCACTATCAACAGTTCGTCTACTTGTACTTGTACTATAGGAATTTCACGTTTCGCTAAGGTACTCATGCGAAGATGTTGATTATAGAAGCTCGCTAAAGCACGCGTCCAACTGCTAAGAGCGATAGAGGTGGGATCAAGATAACCGTCTCATCGGATAAGGGCTGCCACCGTGCTGCTGACGGCTACAGTTTCTTAGATGTCACGCCTGAAGACGAGTGGAGTACGAGTATTGGCAGCACGTCCTCGTAGCGCTGATGCGACATTGCAACAGAGCAGACAAGTAGACCTACTCCGTTACCGTAGCTCGTAATTAGGCCGCCGCAAACCCGTGATCAGCAGCCCCTGGCCATTGTTCGACACCCCTAGCTCGTGTGCTTACGCGAGATGACGATCTGATCTTCGAGTTTACGCGAGATCAGCTATAGAGCAATAGTGCCAGTAGGAGCAATTCAATTGAGAGTACCGGTAGAGCAAGGAGACAGCAGCCGCCCGACTCGATGAGATAAATGAAATCTATCGAAAGATCAAGTGTAGGCTGTCACTGCTCTCCATTCCAGGGCCCAAAAGGGATATTTATGGCTGCAACATGACATTACCACCTTGGGGATTGTTCTTGGTCCAAAAGAGACGGGTTCTGGTCGGATTAGAGCGTCTAGAGCACCACAAGGGCTCGTTTTAGACCGAGCCATCACGTCAGCCGGCCCAAACGGGACCGTCAGGCTCTATCCTAGACTTTTTCCACTGCTTGACGGATGCACAATTGTTCGTCGTGCGTTAAGTTAAGACCCGCGTTTAATCTACTTTAATATGAGGGAGAGGTTGGAGTTGTACCATTAGGAGGACGGTGTATGTGGGTTGTAGGAGGTGCTTTACCTGGTGTTTGAGAAGTGTTTCAGGTTGTAGCAAGTAAGAGAATCATCAATTGGTCAAATGGGTACTCCGTACTGTGCTCAAATGGACTGCTCCAGCGATACTACATCACTAACTTATAGCCAGTCTACCAGTTCACGACACGCTAGTCAGTCGCGTCTTGTATTACGCGTGGCAGCTGGTTCGGGTCATTTGAATGCCCAAACGGGAAGTTGCCAAGGGAAAAGGGAAAAAAAGAAAACGCAAAAAAAACTCAGGGGATGGTGATGGGCAGTTCTTCTTGCCTCTCCTCCTCTCCCTTGATCGTCTTCCAGCCTTTTGGAAATCTGCAACCTTGTTTCAGAGCTAGGGATGAGATGAGAGTGTCCAGAGTCAGCAATAATGCCTGGATTGTACTGTACCAGAGCAAGAATTTCGACTCGTCAGTATCTCCCCGTGGCCCAGTATTATTTCCAAACCCCGCGGCTGTCACCACCTCGACCAAAAGGTGTCTAATTTGCGGCCACACGCGTCTCAGGGGGTCGCTGTGGTATGAGCATGTAGGTTTAGGTTGGTGGAATACGCCAAAAGTGGGCATTACGCGACTTTAAGCTCCAGGATGGCGCTGCTCCCACGCACCCCAGCGCATATGTCCCACATTTTTCAGCCTCTCCTGGACCCGGGAGGTGACCCCTCGTATGCACTCTCTGGACCTTCGGGCTCTCTTGGTTCCAGAAAGAAAACTATCGGCTTTCGCTCTCTTGTCCGTGTCCCATCGTCTTCACTTTCCTTCATCCATACGACTCTTTCTCGACCAAAACGTCTCGACCAGACACCTCGACTCTCCTTCAACACTCCACAACGATCATTCCATCGCTATTCATTAATAGCTAATTATTTATAGTGAGTATTCCACGACAGACTCGTGGCACGACGAACTACACGACTTGGAGACATCACGACTTGGAGAAATCACGACTTCTCCACCACGACTACATCCGACATTGAAGTAGTCACAGTGGCAATCTGTCAGTCTCAGTCTGGTATCGGTACACCTGTCCTACAGTTGCCACATTTCAGTTTGTTGCTACACAGCCTGTTCGAGTATTCAGTCTGTTGTCCGCTCAGACCTTCGGCCTTCGCTACCGTGCCCTCGCTCCCGTGCTAACCCAGATGATCCTCCCCACCCTTCTGCTAGCCACAGCAGTCGTGGCGGCTCCCTCCGCGGGATACCCCTTCAACTCACAACTCCCCCCGGTCGCCCGATGGGGCCAAAACTACGCCTACACCTTACCTCGAGACACGTGTACCGGCGACGGCGAAATCTCCTACTCCGCCGACCAGCTGCCCTCGTGGCTGTCGTTTGACGGCAACAACTTCAGCGGCACTCCTTCCGGCGGCTCGGGCGACGAAACCGTGTTTTTCCAGCTCAAGTGCAAGGACGCGTCGGGCCAGGAAACGTCGTCCGAGTCCAAACTCATCATCTCCTCTGCACAGCCTCCCCGGCTCAATCCCGACAACACGTTGGCGGCACAACTGGCCAAGTTTGGGCCTACCGACGGAGGCTCGGGGCTGGTGGTCAAGCCCAACGAACACTGGTCCGTGTCGTTCGACAAGGATACCTTTGTCAAGACCGACCGAGACATTGAGGGCTACTACGGCATCATGCGAAACCACACTCCCTTACCCATCTGGATGAGCTTCAGCCCGGGTGACACCAACACCTTTGCCGGCCAGTCTCCGGCCATCAACTCTCCAATTGCCCCCGCCCAGGCCTTTTCCGTCGAGTTTGTCGCCTCCGACTACGCCGGCTTTTCGGCCGTCTCCCAGACGTTTTCTCTCGTGGTGGGAGCTCACCAGCTGACCACCGAGGAGGGCTCCATTTCGCTGGACGCCAAGCGAGGCGAGGGCGTCGACGGTCAGCTTCCCCTGGACAAAGTCATTCTGGATGGTTCTCCTATTGGCGACCAGTTGGGCTCCATTCAGCTCAACATCGACGGCTGGCTCAAGGTCGACAACTACGGAAAGCTGAGTGGAACCCCCGACGACGGCGCCTCTTCTGGCCCCGTTTCTGCCACCATTTACGATAAGTTCGGAGACGCCGTTGCCATTGTCATTAACGTCAACATTGACGGAGCTCCCCTGAGCGTGACGAGTTCGGAGTCCAGCTCTGAGTCCAAGACGGAATCCGATTCCAAGACCGATTCCAACGAGTCCAAGACCGAATCTAACGAGTCCAAGACTGAATCTGATTCCAGCAAGACTGAGTCCGACTCGTCCGCTACTACCACTTCGGACTCCTCCAAGACTTCGGACTCCTCTGGCTCCTCTACCTCGTCTGGAGCAACCAAGACCTCGTCTGGAGCCTCCAAGACCTCCTCCACCGCCTCGTCAACGTCCACTTCGACGTCCTCCTCGGCTCATCCCATTTTCGCGACCCAGATCCCCGACGTCAACGCGACCCAGGGCGGATGGTTCTCGTTCACCATTCCCCAGGACGCGTTCCATCTGAGCCGAAAACGGGCTGTGCTCGTCAAGCGGGTGGCCACGCTGTCTGCCTCGTACAACCCCGCCTCCGCCGGCGACTTCATCCACTTCAACCCCTCCAACATGACGTTTTCGGGCGAGATTCCCGACGACTTTGGCGGAGCCGATGTGACCGTGACTGCTGTCGACGGAGACAAGAGCGATACCATGACCTTCCACATTAACGGAACCAAGAAGAGTGACGTGAGCAGTTCTAGTGCTTCTTCTAGTGCTACTTCCAGTGCTACTTCTACTGCTTCGGCCTCCTCTACAGCCTCGTCTACTGAACCCACTTCCTCTTCCTCCTCTACTGGAACCCCCGTTCCCGTCAAGACCACCAACAAGTCCAACAAGACCGCGGTCGCTGTGGGCTGCGGAGTCGGCATCCCCATTGGTCTGATTGCCCTGGCGCTTCTGGTGTTCTGCTGCTGGCGACGAAAGCGACACAACAGCAAGGGCAACGACGACGAGCTCGAAAAGGCCAACATTTCGCGGCCCATGCCCTCCAACGAGTACCACCAGGATCTCGACGACATGTATCTCGGTCCCGAGAAGACTCGAGTGGCGCCTCTGACTCCCTCCAAGTCTCCTAACGGTGGTCCTGGAGGAGGAGTGGCTACCGCTGCCGGAGCTGCTGCGCCTATGATGATGATGGACAAGGGTAAGGAGGTGGACGAGGATTGGGACACGCCCAAGCGGCTGTCGGCCATGAACTTCTTCAAGGTCGACCAGTACGACAGCGACGACGCGTCCATGTACTCTTCCGAGCGAACCCATGTCGACCGAGAGATTGAGGAGCACCTTGGTAACGTGCCCGAGATGCCCAACGTGGACTCCGAGTACTACAACCAGCCCCATGGAGTGGGTCCTGCTGGTGTTGACGGAGTTGACGCCGGTGTTGCTGCTGCTGGAGCTGCTGCTGCCGCTGGAGTTCAGCAGCCCGCCCAGACCGTGCAGCCCCGAAAGTCGTGGAGACAGACCATTGATTCCACTCGACGGTGGCAGGACCGCCAGTCCATGGCGTCTCTGGCCACCGTGTCCACCGACGAGCTCTTTTCCGTGCGTCTGGTCGACGATGAGGAGGAACAGTCTTCTCAGCATCGATACTCTCAGGAGGCCCCCCACTCTCCCGTTGGTCTGGCTGCTCGACGAAACACCGACAGCGAGTTCATGAACCCCACTCAGTCGATGATTCTGACGCCCCGACAGTCCGTGCTCGACGACGACTCGCCCAACTACCACCACATTGGCACTTCGTCCACGGGCCAGCACTCGAGCCACTCGGGCCACTCCGCCCAGCACTCGATCGGATCCATCTCGTCGGAAGACGAGCCCTACACCGCCCAGCAGTTTGTGTCCAACTCGCGGCCCAACTCGTCGCTGAAAATCAACTCCAATTTGGCGTCCGTCACCGAGGAGTCGCCCAACCTGCACAAGCACCTGACCCCCAACATCGAGGCCGCCAACGAGTACACCCCCACGCTTTCGGGCACCCCCGACACCTTCACCAACACGCCTCCTCCCCCGATCCCCGCCGTGAGCGCCAACCGGCCCTCGCCGTCGTCTCTGCGATCGCAGCTGGAGCCCCCCAACCAGCAGTTTGACTTCGAGGACCAGGAGGAGCAGTACAACACCCCCGAGGTGGAGTGGCGAGGAGACTCGTCCAACCTGGTGCCCGGCTGGAACAACCACGACGATGACACGTCGTCGGACGATGACCGGTACCACCGGTATCACGACTCCGTGTCGGAGCCGCACTACGAGCACGAGCACGAGCTGAACCACCCGTCGCCCAAGCTGGTCAACTTCACCAACTCGGGCCGCGCCTCCTCCAGTGACTCGCCCATGTCCAGCAGTCGAGACATGGAAAACTCGCAGTCGGTGTCTGCCGAGCTGGCGTTTATCTAAGAGTGACGGTGATGGCTAACAGTGGAAGGAATGGAAGAAGAGCAGCCCAGTGCGGGTGTGCATAAAATAATGTATTATATGATTGATTAGCAGAAGCGAGCCGTAGACGAGAATGTGAAACGAGAATGCGATTCGAGAACATGAATATAAAGCTTGTATAATTATGAGAGATACTTGTAGAATGGTATAATACAATGACTATAAATACACTACTCATGCTCCGCTCACTTCTTCTTCATGAACTTGAGCACAGTAGACTGGCCCTCACAGACGCCGAAAATCTGCAGGGTCTTGAGCTTTTTGGACACAAACTGAGACAGCACCTTGCCGCGCTGCTTTTCGCCCAGCCGGCTCTTGGGCATGGACTTGACTGGGATGAAGGCCACCACGTTAATGATGAGCTGGTGCTCGTCCAGCACCGTCGACGCAATCACGGGCACCAGCGACGCCAGAAACTTGTCTGTGGTCACCTCGCACACGGCAATCACGTGATCCGCCGCCTGGAACACCACCGCGCCGTTGGAGCACAGGTGTCGATGGGACCCCTCAATGGTGTTCTCCACGTCCTGGGGGAAATGAGACAGACCTAGGGACTCAAACGTGGCACCCAGAGAGCCCAGAACGAAGAGAGTCTGCATCTCGGTAGCATGTCCTCCTGAAGCCAGCGATCGAGACACCGTGTGAAGGAAACCCAGGTCTCCAGTCCGCACATAGTCGCCCTGGCGAGCAATGGCCTGGGCCTCGTTGCTGTCGTCGTCCAGCTTACCCTGGAACCGCGCCCGGTCAAACTCGTCTCGAGCAGGGTACGCCTGTTGGACGTTTCCTTCGGACCACACCCAGATCTCGCCAAACTCGCCGACCTTGCAGAGCTCGCGGGTCTCGGGGTTGACAATGGCGATTCGGGTGCCCACGGGGACCATTCCGGAGTCGTGGACGTGAAGAGCGTTGGGGTAGTTTTCGGGGTTCACGACGGAAATGTAGCCCTGTCGTAGAGCAATGGGATCAAGCCACAAGTCGATCGGCTCCAGACCCATGTACGACCGCGAGGCCACCATGGGATTGAGGGTGTGGCAGTAGAGGGACGAAATGGCCGTGTTGGACAGCTGGGTGGAAAGGAAGAGCATTCGCAGGTTTTTCGCCAGATCCACGCGAGGACGTCCGTCGTAGGCAATCATCATGTTGAGCGTTTCAGCAAGCGAAAAGCCCTTGGGTTTCAGCGTGGCACAGGCATAGTCCAGCATCTGAGGCGTGGAATACACGTCCTTGACCTTGTACCGCGAGTAGGCCAGGAACAGAGTCAGAGGGTTGACTGTGTAATCAATGGGAGACACCAGATAGGTAGAGGCTCCAAGATAGACACCCAGGGCACACGTGTGCAGGAACCCGATTCCAGACGTGGATCGCACACAGCCAACCACGGGCTTGGTGGACGCCATCTGGCACGTTTCCTTCTGCACCTTGCACATGCCCATGAGCGTTCTGTGGGTCAACAGGACTCCCGACCGTCGATGTTCCGCCGACCACGTCAACCACACCACCGCAGGACGGTTCGTGTCTTCGGGCTTGACAATGTACCGCAGATCCCGTGTGCCCGAGTGCGCCAGCTTGGGTTTGCTGGTGTTGTACTTTTTGGGCAGCACCACCTTGAGCTGGGCGGCGATCTGCTTGCTCTGCTGGCTGATCAGCCTGGCCTTCATCGACGTTTCCGTCTCCGAGTTGACCAGAATCGCCTTGATCTTGTACTCGGAAATGACGCCGCAGTAGGCAGGAATGTCCTCATGCAGTCTGCCAGAGTCCAGAGGAGGCATGGGAACAGCCACAATCCCCAGAGCCATGCACGCGTACACGGCCACGACAAAGTCTTCCGAGTGCGTGTACAGCAGCAGAGCATGGTCGCCCTGCTTGAGGCCCACCTTGTTTTTCAGATAGTGGCACACAGTGCTCACCCGCTGGTCAAACTTTTTCCAACTCAGAGCCTTGCCCTCTTTTCCACTCTGCTGAATGGTGCTGTACGCCAGCTCGTCGGCCTGGTGGGCTACTCGCCATTGCAGAATCTCTACCAGAGATCCAAACGCAGACAGAGGTGTGGACGTCCGGTCGTCTCGAACAATGTCTCGCAGCTCAATTCCAGAGTACTGCTTGTCGGCGATACCGAGGTAGTCGGACCGAATGTGCGAGATGGCCGAGCTCCAGATGCCGCCCTCGGGGTCCTGGCCGCAAGGAATGGTTTTGAGAGCCTGGATGATGCCGAACTTGCAGTAGACGGCCGGAAGCAGACCCTGGGAGAACCGCCGCTTACACAGCATGTTTCCAATCTCCGACCGACCGTTCTTCATGGTTCGAGGAAGCGTGTGTGGGGCCGTGATGAGCACGCAGAAAACACGCACCTTGTGGGACTCCTGCAGCACAGCAATGCATCCTCGGGCCAGATCGTCCAGAGCCTCGTAGTTGAGCTGACGAGCAGGACCGCCAGGATTGATGGGGGTCTGCTCTGCCAGTGTGGACTCCAAAATTGCAACGGGAAGATGCTCCTCGTTGAGATAAATGTCGAACGCAGAACAGTCAAAGACGTTGGGCACCTTTCGAACCAGGGAGTACACTAGATGCGAGGTGTAGTGGTATCTGTAGGGCGGAGCAGCCACCAGGGATTGCTGTTTGGTAGACCCGCCACTGCTTCCTGCTGCCGTGACCACTGCCGAGGCAGAGGCCTCATCTTCGTCGGCAGGATCGTACCGTTGACGCAGCCGATCCTCGTAGAGTCCCAGAACGTAGACCTTGCCGCCGTAGATGAATCCTAGCAGACCGGTTCGCAGAAACTCGAGATCCAGCATCCCGCTGTTGCCGTAACAACGGGCGTGGAACACCATGTCTGTTTCGGGACCCATGCCCCAGAATCCGCCACTCAGACACGGCGAATCGATCCAAATCTCGCCCACAACCATCTTGGGCAGCAGCTTTCGCGTTTCGGGGTTGACAATCGCCAGCGTCGAGTCCGGAAGGGGGTATCCGAACGCTCCGACACGGATATGTTTGAGCGAGTCCTCTCCTCCCCGAACAGGAGGAATCAGCCGAATGTTGTTGGTGGTCAGAGACGGCTTGTCGAGCAGAATCTTGGACAGCTCGTAGGGCCCGTCGTCTTCGTCGTCGTCGTCCAGGGTGAGTGTGGAGCCCTTGCCAAGCTTTTCCTGCCCACCCAGCCAGTCTCGCATCGAAATCACCATGCCTCCATGTTCCGTGAGCGTCAGAAGCGGCGCAATGGCTTCGTAGGCATGTTTGTTGCCTAGAGGCCGAAGCCACCGGTCTGCCAGAATCTCGTTGAACTCGGTATCGACCGTGGCAGCGTCAATCAAACACCACTTGACCGACGCCAAATTGACCTGCTGCTTTTTGGAGTACGCTCGGGTCAGCTGCGGGAACGACTGGTAGTTGTAGGCCACCTGTTTGAGGGCAGGGTAGTCCGACAGCAAAATGCTCACCTTGTGCCTGGAGATGGCATTGGCATAGAGACCAGGTACCGCCAGCGCAGAGTGGGGGATCCAAACGAGCGTGGAGCCCGTGTAGACGGTCAGGAGAACACCCATGATGAGACCGATGGACTGGCGCGAGTCCAGAGACGACAGAATCACGTCGCCGCGCTGGTACCTGTTTTCGGGCTGCACAAACTTGTCGCGCGACTTGAGCATCGCCGTCAGACACGTCATCTGGTGGATGATGGTTCTGTGCGACATGACGACTCCTCGCAGGTCTCCCGTGGGCGATCTGGAGAACTCAATGTAGGCCAGATCGGGGACCTGCAGGGCCGGCATTTCCGCGTGTTTGCTGGGCTTCTGGTAGCTGCCAAACTCGTTGGTTTTCCACCACTCCACGCCCTTGGGCCACTGCTGGCGGTCCTGGACCATGTGTTTGTGCACGATTTTGTACGTGACTTCGGTGGTGAGCGCCAGGTGGATCTGGGTCGTGTGCATGACGTAGGTGGTGTCCTTGAAGTGGTAGAAGGGGTTGATGGGCACGGCCACGACGCCCGCGAGGAAACAGCCCAGAATCGCCACCGCAAACTCCACTACCTCCGAGTCCTGGTACAGCAGCGCCACCCGGTCGGCGCGGTACAGGTTGGACTTGTCGCGGATCATCTGGGCCACGCGCTCGGCCTTGGACGCCAGCTTTTCCCACGTGATCACGTTCACGTCCTTGCCCTTGGCGTCGTCGAGTGTGATGATGGCCGTGTGCGCGGCGTTGGTCTTGGCCCGGTGTCGCAGAATCGACGGCAGGTTGTCGAACTTGGCCATGGCCACTGCCGTGTTGTGGGGGTCGCGCATCGTGTCCGGAATCTCTCGCGGCTCCAGCGGCATCAGCAGCTCCTCGTCCTCGCCGTCGTCGTGTAGAGACACAGACTCATGGGCGGCCACGTCAAAGGACGAGGGAGACGAGGCCGATCCGAGGTCCTTGGACAGCGAGTAAATGTGGTGAGAGGCGGGTCGGGACGAGACAGGCGAGTCGTCCATCACGCGGTCAGAGCTCCTCGAGTGTTGGTGGCGTTGAATGTACACGGCTATCAGCTGTTCTCGGCGTTTCTGATACCCCTTGGCGGTGATGTCTCCTTCCTGAGTTAGCACACGGCAGCAAAGGCCACAGGTCTGAGCGGACCCGATGAGGTGGTGGTTAGTTAGTATGTCGTTCTTCTAGTACTCACCTTGAAGTCATGGATGAGCTTTTCGAGCGGCACCCGCAGCTCGTCGCTTATCCCCTCTGGAATCGACAGGTTGGGGGTCTCCATTGGGGTGAGTGGTGGTGTAGAAAGGTGCTGATAGATGCTGGATTAAGTGCTGATCAAGTGCTGAATGTGCGTGAACCTTGACGTGAGGTATACACTTGGT
The DNA here is from genome assembly GCA_900519085.1 of Yarrowia deformans. Lineage (NCBI taxonomy): Eukaryota > Fungi > Ascomycota > Dipodascomycetes > Dipodascales > Yarrowia > Yarrowia deformans. The sequence continues at coordinate 496,936 of ULGY01000008.1, read as the reverse complement.
ATAGGGATGTGTAAGAGGAGGAGTACGAGTACTGGTACTGTAGGCGAATAGGAAGACTTAAGGCAGATATCGCAGGACTGAGGAGGAGACTAAACAAGCTTCTCGACGTGGTCCCGAACACGCTACTGGTACCGTATAGGAAACGGATATACAGTATGTACGGAGTACATCCCGTGCTACTTTTACATGCGCAGGCTAAAAGGGGTGTCAGAAACCACACCTATAAATATCAGCACTCATACCACACTTCTACCGTACTCACGCCAGTTAAAGTGCTGAATAAAAAGGCTGTAAAAGACGAAGGCGACCATCAACCGACTACCACAAAACGCCCTACACCAAACACACACCTCGGAGCTACCCAGACAGAGTTTTGGCCCGACCCAAATCGGAAAAGAAGGTCCAGGCCAAAAGGGAGCCAATACGAGAAATGGGTAAGGAACTGGGCGTTTCTGTAGCTAGAGTACAGTAATTAGTGTGCCAGACACGTGACATGTGTAGTGAGCGTTACAATCGGAACGGGGCTGGTTAGAATCTCGTACAGTACTTAATGTCAACACGCACACTGTCTCGCTTGACCTTTTGTTTCTTTTTTTCTTTTTTTTTTCTCTTTTTCCTCCCTTTTTTTTCATTCAGTTCAAGATACTGCAATACTTGTAGGAACAGCTCCAGCACAGCTCAGATATATATAGCAACGGGCTTGCTTGGCACACATGCTCCACATTGTAGCGGTTAGGGGGGTACGTCATTGTGCGTTGACCGTTGGTATGATTACGTAATCATTCCAGATTGGTGGAAAACAAATATCAAATGTTGACACCATTAGCGAATTGCTGGTCGTCCAAGACACACCCCACTATATAAAGCACGTGACCAGGGCTCCAACAGGGCTCTAATTAATTAAAATGAATTGCTGCGGAAAGCTAATCAGGAAAAGACGGAGTGGGTAACTTGGGAAGCAGTTGGCCGAATTGAATGGGTTTTTGACAGGTGATTGTGGTAGATGATGAGAATCACGTGACCAAAAAATTGTCGATCTGAGGTTTTTGAGCGTCCCTTTGAACGGCAATGAAATCGCAACATCGGAACCTTAGCTTTCACAGAGTTCAACGTTTTCTCATCGGGGTTTTGGACAGAGACTGAGACCCCCTGAAGAGGTGGCTTTGGAGATAAAAGAAATATAGAAAGATTCGCCGACGTTCACTGATTCTAATTGTGTTTTCAGATTACTCGTGTCTTTCATATAGCGCCTTACAGACGACTTCCAAGCTTGCTGCCTATCAAACGACGATCCATGGCTCGAGCGTCGTATAGTGATAATCACTCATTGCATTGAGACGGAGACATAACGAAAATAGATCGGGAGCGGGTAGGAAAGTCTTGATTGTGCATTGAGTACTTCGTACCTGGTAGTGTAGTTGGAGTGAGCTGTAAAGTGAGGTGTAGGAGGAATTAAGAAGGGGTGATGCGTTATGTGATTATAATTACTGTAAAAACATTAAGAATGAGAATTGTTTTGGGTGTGTACTCAAACAAAGGTTCACACTCAGCGCATCATAACAATTTTCTGAATCGAGTACCAGGTCTCGTGACCCTCTCCACTTCATGCTACAGCACAGTCAGCTCGAAATTGGACAATTGTAATATGGTGTGGTGTTGGATGACAAGTACAGATACTGTAATTTACTGGCAGTGCAGTAGTAAGTGATTTCGACACACTTGATGACAATGGAGATACCCTTGGGGGTCTGTGATAAATGGCAGAAAGTGATCCTTGGAGGTGAGAAATCAGCATCAGTCTTGTGGCCCGATGCTTTTTTAATCACTATTTGGACTTTTCGAATTTATATGATTTTCAATGATTTATAGCCGATTAATACACTTCAATCAATTTAGGATGGTTTTATCATAATAAAGGAATATCAGAACAATTCGTCAAAATTCGTGGACAAAAGTGACAATTAATCTAAGTGACTCATTTGCATTCTNATCTGAGGATACTTACCACGCACGAGCCGCGGTGTAGCCCTCGTAAGAGAAACCGTGCGTCGTCCAATGTGGCGAAGACGTGTCGTAGTGTCGTAGATACTTAGCGGATACTTTGTGGATGTTGAGGAAGAAGAAGAAAGAGAGCCACAAAAGGGTTCCTAGAATAAGGTGGGGTGGGGATGTTACACAGACAGTGTTGTAGGGAATAACGATTACAGTGCTTTATCCGAGTTTGAGACATGGATTTTGCGGGGCACTTGTCAGAAAAGCATTATATATGTGTGAATGACACATCCTGGTGTTCTCGTCTCAAAATTGCTTTTTCTACAGTAGATATTCTTCATTTATGTCTCGACTAACTACCGGTTAAAGTTGTGATAACGATACGAGGTGCATTATCGAAACTCTGAGCGTATTTATCTCTAAATCGTTGAGAGAAAATGGCAATTAATAAATCCACCAGTCATACAGACGTTTTGAAAATTTTTGTGTGTTACCGTGCATTTTTACCGGAATTTATGTGATTTTCCCTCATTTTGTAGCTTTGTATTTGATATTACTGGAATTTGTTTGTATGTTGTGTTTTTTTATACTAATTAAATATTTTGCCATTAAATGGCNTCATTTGCATTCTCATACAACGGACTACAATCTGACACTTAGCAGGAGATGTTTCACGCCCTCGTTGATTTGATACAAATTTTTGAAATGCAGCATTTTGCTCTTTTATGTTAGGTTAAAATGCTTGAAAAATTAATAAACAAATAAAAGGCTTCTAAATACACAATATGGCAGTATTGCACGTCGTAAGCAAGCTGATTACGTGGAAAGCAGGCGAGATCCGGGATACCCACCTCTATGAAGTATAGACTGTTACCATTGCATTCGAGCNAATTTTTGTGTGTTACCGTGCATTTTTACCGGAATTTATGTGATTTTCCCTCATTTTGTAGCTTTGTATTTGATATTACTGGAATTTGTTTGTATGTTGTGTTTTTTTATACTAATTAAATATTTTGCCATTAAATGGCTCAATAATCAAACTAAACACTGAGACTTCACAGAAGAACTAAAAACGTGAGTGCTAATGACAGATGAAGTCACCTTGGCTATAGACATGCAACAAATCGAGTGATGATTACTACACAGCAGACATTGTACAATCTACGGCTGAAACTCACTGATATAATTCATTTGACACTTGCTTGTTATAGGTCCGTTCGCCTTNTAGTAGCTACACTCCAAGTACCAAGCAGCCCCCACTGCTGGTACTTGGAATGTAGCCAAGTTTTTTTTGACTAGTGGCTGCCGAAACCAACAGCCCCCACTGTTAGTCATGGATTGAGTCTCATCAGGGCAGCCCATGTTTTTTTTGTCACTCTGTTTAGCCCGAAGAGCCCGGAAAAGAATAGTGGAAGATCCACCTGCCAAAGAGATATCCGTNTTGTACAATCTACGGCTGAAACTCACTGATATAATTCATTTGACACTTGCTTGTTATAGGTCCGTTCGCCTTTCATATATATAGACAGACTCTCCTAATACTTGGCAAGAGGTCGCTGAGACAACTGCTTCTCGGCAAAGTCCAGGTTGAGCACCTCTCAGATGTCAAAGTAAGCAGCCNGTCATGGATTGAGTCTCATCAGGGCAGCCCATGTTTTTTTTGTCACTCTGTTTAGCCCGAAGAGCCCGGAAAAGAATAGTGGAAGATCCACCTGCCAAAGAGATATCCGAAGATATCCCTCGAAAAACAACCGACATTGTGCAAAGCACATAAACCGCAAAAGAGCCGACAACGCAAGAGCCAACGCCGCAAACAGTCATCACCACCAAACGTCTCCGCACTGTCATCACCACCAAACGTCACCGCAANCGGCGCCAGGGGCAGAAATCGGGTCCTGGTTGCTAGTGACCTCAATCTTGAGGGCTCCATCGGGGTAGGGCACAAGCCAGACCTAGCCAGAGCCCTGGATAGCCAGAAGGGCAGCCTCGAGCTTGGCTTTGAACTCGTCCAGCGAGCCAAATTGCTTGGCAATCTCATCCTTGAGCTTTGCACCTCCCTTGGCAGCCTCAGAAGAGGAGGAAGTCAGAGATTCCAGAAGATGGAGTGGTTGATGTGGCCGCCTCCGTTGAAGTTGATGGCCTTCTGCAGAGCAATCTGCTTGNCACCGCAAAGAAAGTGAACTAATCGAGAAACAAGAAGTGGACAGCATTGGGGGATGCCTCCATGACTAAAAAGAAACGCGCCGACCTCAATCACGAAGGACCTGGGGGTCGTGATCAAAGCTTGTGCACTCACTACCCGGATNTGGCCTTTACGGTCTCCTGAAGCTGCTTTGTGGGAGCGTTCAGGTCGGTCACGTAGCTTTGATGGAAGCCAACAGTAGACATTGACAGAATCATGTATTCCATTGGTAAACTGACCCTAGAATAAAAAAGAGGCCTTATCCCTAGATTTTTTTTTTTTTTTTTAAAAGAACAACTTTAAAAGTTGTGGTGGAGCATGGCCGGGTGACAATGATTAATCTACAAGTACAGTGTTCATGCGCCTTAGTAGTACTCGTAGTACCGGGGTCCGTTGAGGTTATAGTAGGTGGCCAACAGGAGAGCCTTGATCTTTCCCGACCTGTTGACAAACACCTGGCCGGACTCGGTCGAGGGGTTGGGCATGGAGTCCATGAGATCCGCGAGCTTGGGGGGCTAGTTGTCTTCACCGTCCTTCTTCTTGGCACATCGTCTCGCACTCCACCAAGGGTAGCTCCAGCAATGTTGAAGAACTCGGGGTGGGTCGAGCGCTCGTAGTCGGGCCACAGAATGTAGCCGTACTTTTTGTACACCTCCGACTTGAACACGGCGGAGGGGTCCTTGATGGCGATGTTGTCTGCGTCGAGCAGCAGCACGCGTTCCNTGAATGCACTGTCCACAACAATCTTTTGAGGAGAAATAACCACATCAGTGTATGGTAGGTGTCCATACAAAAGCGATCGGCAAAGATTTGTCGTTAATCAAAAGTGTTCAAAAGAAAGCAGGGACGGGGAAGGGACCTAAAGAATGCCTCCGAGGTGACGAACTGATGGCTGCACAAAGGTATTGAGGAAGAGCNCAACGACGACGCCAGCGCAGACAGAATCTTGAACTGGTAGCCCTTGAGGGGGAAGTTGCGCAGCGCGGCCTTGCCTAGCACGTCGGGCAGCAGGCGGCACAGTGCACTGTAACAGACTGTACAACTGTCTACTTGTACTTAACACATGGCAACGTGCGCACAATCACCTCATAAGGCGTCAAATAGGGGTTAAAACAAAGAGTATGACCGATTTTAGACTGGCAAACACGTACAGCACGATACAGGAGGTGTGTGGTGTGTGGAGTACCCTTGAAGTAATAGAGAGGGATATCAAGTAATACAGGGGAAAGTTATTGCAACAAATAGGTGGCTCTCATCCACCCACTACTTGTACAAGTAGATGGAAATAAATATTGTAGCCGACTAACAGTTCCTCAACTTGCCTACGGTGACGTTTGAGTGGTATCGTACATAGTGTCCATCAAGGATCGTCACTTTGCTCATAGCTGCATAGCTCACGATTATACGGCCATGTCGACACCCTGTACCCACCCTGTCAAAGTACCCCCTCTTCCTTGTGACACAAAAGCAAGTCCCAAATATATAAGCCCGTTGACGTCCGCATTTCTTGCTCTTCTTTAGAGTGCCATTACTCCAGCCAATCGTCTCGCTGGTTTCATCACCACCCCACGTCTCACACGTATTGTCCCAGGCATGCATGGATGAAGTGAAAAAGTGCAGGTAGCCTCGAGTTTAGGTTGAGTGGTAATACCTGAGTTACCGAGCGAGTAGGGGCACCATCTACAACTACAGTTCTTCCACAACCACCCCATTCCCACCATGGAAGAAATCAACATCAGTGTGCGACATGATCTGACCCGCAGATACTCGTCGGACAACCAGCAGGACGCGGAAACCATCCCTCTGGCGGCCCTCAAGGCTCTGTACGCCAAAGACGCCGAGACGGTGGAAATCACCAAAACCAACAGCGAAAACACCGGCATCACCGAGTCGCTGCTGGCAATTGACTCGGGTAGGTACCCCAACGTGCGGCGGCTGTCGCCGTTTGCGAAAAAACGCATTTTGGTGACGGGAGGCGCCGGCTTTGTGGGCTCGCATCTGGTCGACCGGCTCATGCTCATGGGCCACGACGTCATCTGTGTGGACAACTTTTTCACCGGCCAAAAGGCCAACATTGTGCATTGGATGGGCCACCCCAACTTTGAGCTCATTCGGCACGACGTGGTCGACTCCTTACTGGTCGAGGTCGACCAGATCTACCACCTGGCCTGCCCGGCGTCCCCTGTGCACTACCAGAGCAACCCCGTCAAGACGCTCAAGACGGGCTTCTTCGGAACCTACAACATGCTGGGGCTGGCCAAACGGGTCAAGGCACGCATTCTGATCGCGTCCACGTCGGAAATCTACGGCGACCCCGAGGAGCATCCGCAAAAGGAGACCTACTGGGGCAACGTGAACCCCATTGGCCCACGAGCATGCTACGACGAGGGCAAACGGGTATCCGAGACCCTGGCGTACTCGTACGAGAAGCAGGACGGCGTGGACGTGCGGGTGGCGCGGATCTTCAACACGTTTGGGCCTCGCATGAACTGGAACGACGGCAGAGTCGTGTCCAACTTCATTCTGCAGGCGCTCAAGGACGAAAACCTGACCATCTACGGCGACGGCCAGTCCACGCGGTCGTTCCAGTTTGTGCTGGATCTCATCGACGGCCTCATCAAGCTCATGAACTCGGACTACTCGGGTCCGGTCAATCTGGGCAACTCGGAAGAATACACGGTTCGCGACTTTGCCGAAAAGATCATCAACCTGGTCAAGGACCAGCGAGAAGACGCAAAGTGCACATCGGAGATCATCATGCTGCCGGGTCTGGAAGACGATCCCCATAGAAGACGTCCAGATACGTCTCTGGCCAAGAAGGAGCTGGGATGGCAGCCAAAGTGGTCTGTTGAGGACGGACTGAAGGAGACCATTGGGTATTTCCAAAGACAAATTAAATTCTTTGGAGTGTAGAAGAGGGCAGGAGGACTAGTTAATAGCTAATAGGAACAGGTGCATATTACCAGGTACAAGTAGGGGTACATTCGTTTACTGTCATTATCATATCGTACTCTCTTGATGCATATATAAACTAACGGGATGTCTCAATTCTCGGGCTAGAAAGACACAATGACGGCGGCGTTGATCAGATCGGCCTCCTTGAGGGTCTTGCCAAAATCGCCGCTGGTGAGCTTGCGGGTGGGGAAGGTGGTGGTGAACACCAGAGAGCCCGCCTGCACTCCAATGTCCTGTGACAGCGCCTCCGCAACCTCCTGCAGCTTGGTCGCCACGGGGAAGGTCTTGATGATGGGGGGCTGGCCGGGCACTCGGAACTGCATTCGCGAATCTGTGGGCGCAGCTCGAGGGGCAGCGGGTTTAGAAACAGGCACTGCGACAGGAGCAGCAGCAGCAGGCTTAACACCGGACTTTTCGGCAGCTCGGGCCCGCTTGTCAGCCTCGATGAGATCCTTAATTCGCTTCTTGGCAGCAATGTCGTCCGCAGCCTCCTTGCGTTTCTTCTGGGCGTCCCGAATGGCGGCCTTTCGCTCCATCTCGTCCTTGATGGCCTGGTTGTCCTTCTGCGACTTTTTCGAGATTTCGTCGTTGCGCTTGCGCTCGGCCGCGTCCTTCTTGTCGTTCTCGGCCTTTCGGATCGCAGCCTTGGCCCGCAGCTCGTCCAGCTTGGCCTCCTTCTCCTCCTTGGTCAGCTCCTTCTTCTCGGTCTCAGTTTCGCCAGCGGCGCCATCGGTAGTAGCGGCAGCGTCCACGTCGATCGGAGTGACGTCTGTTCCCGTGGCGGGCTTTGTATCTCCGAGCGCAGAAACGCCTCCGGTGACGGTTTCCTCCTCGGCATCAGCAGCATAGACGCCCTTGTCGTAGTCAATCTGGTTGGACTCCAGCCAGCCAATTGCGTCTTCCAGAGAGCCGGACGTGTTCTTGATGGACGCCTCGATTCGGGCGGGAGGGAATCCCATTTCCTGCAGCTGTTCTCGCACGGACATTGTGTGTGTGTGTGTGTGTGTGTGTGGTTGTAGAGTGATGTGATGTGATGTGATGGGGTGGCCGATTAGAACAGAGATGATGCATGGTGGTGGAGAGCTATACTGTAGATAAAGTTGGGGCATGGAAAAGAAGAGGCTGATTGTGGAAGAAGGGAGATACTTATACTTGAGAAAAGAGACTCGTTTCAGAGCAAATGTCGGGGTACAACTGGTGATGAAAACGAATAATCATTTTTCATTTCGTTGCTCCGGTGATACATCCTTCAACATTGTAAATTACTCCATGTGGCTGGAAAGCCTAATTGAGGTTCAAGGGCCATTTCGATGATGGTGACGGTGATGACTAAGTCGATGATGGTATTGCAGTGGTTCTATCAGACAAGTTCGATAAGTTGGATTTTGTTCTGAGCCGTTTAATTGGTGAGCAACCGAGTTTTTGAGAGTTTCCAATACGAATTGGACTCTCTAAGGTGCTGCATGTCTGATCTGAAGGTCGATACGAGCAATAGTTGGTTAGATGACGAAAAGAATTAGTTGGTTGTCTGCCAGTTATCTCTCTCATGCCGTGTTTGAAGTCCTTGGCCTTTTGTTGAAAAGAACGTTACTTCCAGCAGCAACTCGTCCCCCATTCACTCTGTCCATTACATAGCGATCTTAATACGAAACGTGACGGTGGAGACCTTTTTTCAAACCTGAAGTTGATGGTTAGCGTCTTTGATGTGGTTGGATTACATTTATCGACTCGATTGTCGCTTTTTGTAGACAGGACAAGTGCTGTTGTGGAGACATCTCAAATGGTATCAAACCACTTGAAGGTATCTGTTCCCAGGTCTCAGAGCAGTTTTTGGACTTCTCAAAACCAACTCAATCGAATGCCCAGATTCTACAATAAAGATCGGCTTTCACACCCAGATGCCCATGTCTCATGTCTGTTTATACGACTCGTATTTGTCAGCTTGTACTAGCACCAAAGTGTACGAGTCGCCATTCTAACTACTACAATGGCTCATCTGGTCTACGGAGTACTAAGATGAACCACCTCTGTCAACATAAAACACCTCAGTCACGATAAATGACAACTATTGGCCAAAGTCCAAAGTCCATCTTGGTTCGCCTAAGCGGCCTAAGCGGCCTAATTAAGCGACTAAGCTACAAGGTCATTAAGCCGAACGAGGTAATTACAGAGGCTGTTGGCAGAGTCCGATAATGCGTTGATTGAACTGGCACAGAGCCATGTGATCATTGAACGGTTAAAAAGATATCCACCGGTGCCACTAACCATCTCGCTAGTTCTGTAGATCATGTCTAAGCACGTGCGGGGTTACTGTAGCGGGAAAGTGAGACATTGATCTGTTCAAGTCTCGCCATCTGTCCAGTCTCACCCTGCTGTCAAGTATCGCCAGAGATTCTAAGGGCGGTACCAACTCAACCAACTACGATTCGGTGTACGTACTCGTCCATACTCATGTGCTTTATTAGCCTGGTCATTTGCATGAAACATGTGATAATGGTGGGGGCCAACAGCATGTGCGTGCGTATATACAGAATTTGGATAACTTCTCATTTCTGAGGGTTGTCCACGGCGCCTCGAGGCTTTCGGAAATGTTGGCTCAGGTGCCGTTGCAAGGCTCGGAAAAGGGCGGGGATTGGACCCATATCTGTGCCCGTGTCATAACCTCCGCCGAAAGCAGTATATAACCTCGTCGCTAGCTTCCCCACCCCCTTTCCTCCTACTCTCCACTTGCTGGATGTGAAAAACCCGGGGCTGAGCCAAATCCACAAGGTTCAGCAAACAAACGGATTGTCGTAACGTGGCACTTGCAATTTGGAGTAATTAGGAGGGCAACAGAGGGCAGCAATGACACACATAATGAGGTGGCGGTTCTCAGTGGTGGTTCACAATATCTCAATAACATATTATATAATTGTTCTCTCAGAGAACGTGACCGCTGCGCTTTCACGTGACCGTCCATCTGTACTGTGCGTATGTAGAGTATCGGCTCTCGCACATTGTAAGGTTCCTGCATGCTTACTCAAGACAAGACAAAACAACCACCGACATGCAAAACACTATCTCAACGTATCCCAACTACTTTGCCCTTCACACAGCTTGACACACACCACACCAAGACCGACTGCAAAAAATGGAAATCACCCCGGAAAAGCTGGAGTTTCACGGTGAGTATCAGCATCACGTGGATGACACAGAACGGAACCCGCAACAGCCCTCAAAGGCCACCTAGCACCCCCCCTGCAACGCCCGACATTGCCATAGTGGCTCCTGCCTCCCCCCTCCCCCCGCCCCTTCCAGTCACATGCGCCAGGAAACGTCACAACCGCGCTCTTTGAAATGGAGACACAAACAGATGGGAGAATGGGCCAATATGTGGATTCAGTGTCCAGGGACGTGTGTTTGTGTCCGAGACCCGTGTGTTTGTTTCGGGGACCCGTGTCTGTGTCTGTTGCGGTGATTGCGTCTTTTTCGCAACCGTCGAGAGACACAGACACAGGCCGGGACAGCCGCCACAAACGGCGCCAAAAAGCGCATCGGCGCACAAACCACGTCCATCGTCGTGTGGTGGGCGCAGAGGCAGTCTCGTCGGCGAATTGGCTCGCGGGGTTATCGTCCAATTGGTCGAAACATGGCACGTGAGCCGCGCAGTGTGGCGAATCCGACAGGGTGGCCACCAACAGTGACACTTGTCGCTCAATGGTGTTGCCATGAGTGTCAACATATGATCAATGGTCCGGTAATGCTGATGGATGGTTGTTTCTGGCCAAATAGCAAGCCTAACGACATTGAGCGTTATGGGCGTTGCGGAACGACGGGCGGAATGAGTGGCGACGGTCGAATAGCAACTCTAGACGGGGCAGCTATTTTCGCTACCCGGCTCTCTCGGCTTCTCGATCAACTGCTCCAATTGCTAGCCGCGCCATCCTGCTTCGAATGCCAGTTGCGCCGCACGTCATCTCCGTTATCTCCACCCCACCCAAACCCGTTTACTAACCCAGCTCCCTTCACTAAGCACACATCCAACAACCTGGAGCTGCGAAACCCTACTAACGAGTACTTTGCCTTCAAGGTCAAGACCACAGCCCCCAAGTTGTTCTGCGTCCGACCAAACGCCTCCATCGTTGCACCCAATGAGAGCCTGACCGTGTCCATCACCCACCAGGCTCTTCCCCAGGAGCCCGGACCCGATTACACCTCCAAGGATAAGTTCCTGATTCTGTCGGCACCCCTCAACGAGGCTGCCGTGCAGTCCGGCGAGAACCTGGCCAACTTTGTGGAGAAGACCAAGGAGAACATTGCCGAGTTCTGGACCCAGGCCGAGCAGACCAAGTCCGTGCCCATCACCAGCAAAAAGATGAAGGTCCAGGTCCGACCCTTTGACGCCAACGGACAGCACTCCCACGAGTTTGGTGGAGCTGGCGCCGGAGCCGCCGGTCTTGGAGCTGGAGCCGTGGCTGGAGGTGCCCTTGGCCACAGTGCCGCCTCTCGAGGCGACCAGACTCTCGGCGACGAGTCCTTTGCCAACTACGAGGCTGCCGCCCAGTCTCCTGCCCCCCACTCCCCCGCCAACCAGCAGCAGCAGTTCAACAACTTCCAGCATCAGCAGCAGCAACAGTACCAGCAGCAGGCCCCCTCTTCTGCCTCCGGCCTCGCCTCCCACGCCACCGAGGCCATTCCTCGAGGCACCGCCAATGCCGTTGGCGCCGCCCCTGCCTCTTCCCAGGTCCACTCCCAGGACTCTGCTGCTCTTGGCCAGGCGCAGGACAACATTTCTTCTCTCAAGAAGGACATCGGCAGCACCTCTGAGAAGCACACTGTGCCCTCGACCCAAACCTCCCAGGCGGTCGGCTCCCAGGGCGTGCCTGTCGGAGTTGTTGCCATTGTTGCTCTTCTGGCTCTTCTGGTCGGCTGGTTCTTCTTATAGGTGGTGAATGTAAAGTAGTGTTGTATTGTCAAGTATGAGTACCTGTACTGTACAGTGACACACTGGCTTTTTGTACGAGTATTGCAAGATGGTAATAAATGAATGTTTATTTAACGTGATATTAATGATGTAATAAATAATGATGAGAACTATTCAAGCTGGGTATAGTGGACAACAGGCTGAGTAGGTTTTTGAACAACGGCTGATACTCATTGTCTGGTTAGTAGGGACACGTTTTCTTTCCTCTTAGAAGAGGAAGAACATGGCGAGGGCTAGAAGAGCCCAGGTCCAGGCCAGTTCTAGCCTGGAGCCTGCTCCACGCATACTGCCGTTTATCGGCAGCATTGCTGCTACCGTCGTGTTGTCGCCGATGGTGATGTTTTCGGCGTCCCAGTTGAGCCAGCCTCGTTGACGTGGAGACGGGTACTCTGTGCTGTTTTCCCACAGGCCCGTGAGGTGTTGGGGAGGAATGGGGAAGATGTTGACAAAGTTGTTGCCACAAGGCCAATCGAAGTTGAGGGTCAGGATGTTTCGTGGTCCTGGACACAGGTTGATGCTGATGTATTCTCCGACAATGTCTGTGCTGTAGATGGAGCCGTCCACCATGTATTGTGTTTCGTTGTGGGGTTCACTGTCGAGACGCACCCGCCTGGCTACGGGGTCGAAAAACAGATACTTGCCGTTCTGGGCCCGGAACCCGTCTTCGGTCACGTTGAACGCCGTGGGCGGGTCGCCGTTGGGGATGGTCGCCACCACCAGGTCGTCCCCTTGCGTCGTGACCACGGCCGTGATGAACGGCATCGAGGACACGTAGTCCCACCGGGACACCACCATGAGTCGCACAAAGTTGGTTGGCGTGTACATGGGGTACTGGCTGCTGGACTGGCGCATGGTCGATTGCTCGGGCGGCGGCGGCGGCATCGCCTGGGTCGCCTGACCGGCCGCCTGAGCTGCACTCAGTAGTAGCAGCGTCAGTATCAGTTGTGCTGGTTTCATGTGGACGATGGAGATGTGTTATGTGTGGCTAGTGTGGACTAGAGATGTTGCCGTGTGGAAGATGTTGCGTGTGAGATGGCGGTTGCAAGTGTGAGTTTGAGTCTGAGTCTGAGCTGACTGTGTTGTGATCTTGGAGCTGACGAGGCCGGTGGTGTGTGTTAGTACTGGTAGTGTAATAGTGTGGTGGTGATTGCTCCTCGCCTCGTACGAGCCAAACCATGCAGCAGGTTTGCACCATGCACAACAATTATACCGGTGCCAAAAATAGGACACGGCGGGTAAAAAATGCCGGGTCCGGTCCGCTGACATCTGCCAGAGGGTTTTTCGCGGGTATTGTACGGGAATTAGATGGGATCCGGTTCCAGCAGGCAAAAATGGCTCATTGGGCGACACACTCCGTTCACTATCGAGGAGTCCAGTATGCGTCGAATTCGAGGCACGCGAATTATGCAGCAAAAGATTCTGGCGATATACGAGATGAGACGGTAAAAAAGGTAACCAAGTATTTATGTCAAAAGTTGGGCTCGAGAAGAGTCGATTCTTCACCTTCTGTCACGTGATACTGCCCTAACCACCCCTTCCAAAGCCCCTACAAATCCCTTCACCCTCGGTAACAATACCCAATCCCGCTAATGCACAGCAGCCGCATGTCGAATGCTTCTGTGCAGACTGGAGGCTGGTTCAGAGGGTGTACTTGTACACGATTGGCCACTGTCGAGTAGACGACTATTTATATCTCGACAAAAATCTTTCAGGGTTGGACTGTACCCATAGACAGGGTGTTGCGTTGTGCATCGCTACATCTGGTCTATATTTACTTGGGCTATTTTTGACATGGCCAAAAAAGACAGACCCGTACGTACATCCGAGAGGTGTCTCAGCTGCCAAATGACAGGGGTCTACAGCTTATCGCGTCATTGTTGCTGACTCAGAGGTGTGCAAAGAGAAGAATCTGAGATCTTGCTTCATCTTGGAGTTCTCCTAGAGCCCTTAGCCCGTGTAGCTTCCTGTGCTTCCTCAAAATCGAACCGTGCTCTATTCTGACTCTGTCAAATACTTCCAACTAATCGACAACACTCTACCCATAATCACCCAGCCTCTACAGTCTCATGACGTTCGTCAATTCAATCCGTTTGTCAATAAATAGTCATAGCCATACTCATCCCATCAATCAATCAAGCCCATGAGTCTCAGTCGCAGTTTCGCCTCGAATTCCGGCGAGCCCTCGACTCCCTCGCCCACCTTACCTCCACCCGCCAAATCTCGCTTCTCAACCGGAGCCGTGCCCTTTTTGGACGCCCCTCGATCCTGAGCAGACCCAAACGGAAGCTCATCCTGGCTACCGGTCTGTCTCTGAATGTACGACAACAAATGCCCCGGGCCCACAGCTCGAAGCTGGACTCGGTGACCACCTGTGCACGAAGAGTTGTATTCGATGGACCACTGCAGGGGGGTTCCCTCGATAGGACAGGCTGCCAACGAGGCTCCGTAGGTGATGTTGTCCGCTTCCCCAAACACCTTGTACGCCACCGTGCCGTTGCGCCACACCACCTCGGGATGAGGCACGGGCTGCAGAGTGACAGAGCGAGCGTCGGGGTCCAGAAACAGATACTGGTTGTCGTTACTCATGAATCCAGACTCCTCGCTGTAAGAGAAGTAATGCTGGTAAGCGCTGATGGTGACTCCGGCTCCGACCTTCATTTTGTCTCCGATGGGCACCACCACAGCCGACAGCCAAGGACAGGGCCACGATATCGAAACGGCGTAGAACCGAATGCGACCGATGGGCTCGATAGACCGGTCCACGGGCGGGATGAACCGCGTTCCTAGCGCTGCGTAGGCCGTGCTGATGACGTAAGCCCAGAGAACCGCGCTCAGCAACGCTCTCCAAAGCCGTATCGTCATTTCTCAGAGTGTGTCGTTAGTGCGTGAAGCAGAAGTGTTGTGTGTGTGTGTGGTGCTAACGCCGAGATGAATATATGCACGGATTATCCGTTTCATGCATGTCGAGTTTCGTGCAGGAGTATATTTCCGTGGTGAGACAAATCACGTGAGCTAATGACCAGCGTAATAGACGGTGTCTCAAGGGTGGTTTCGTTTCGCTCTTTTCCGCTCATTGAACGGCACTGGGTGTGTATTTTCTAGTTGACATTACTTGACTAACCAAGTATCTGCTGAACAATGCCATCTGACAACCCTTGTGATCAATGTTGCATCAGGTTTAGGTGTAGGGTCCATTGTGCAGGTGTGAAGATGCGGGTAACGTTCTATTGAGCCGTTGTGGAAACCATTTCTTTGCAGCCATAGAGCACGATCCTTCTACGCTTGGAAGCCAGCCAGGGTGTGTGGGTGGGGTGTTTGCAAGGTCATATTGTAGGATCTTTGTCGGTTGAGACGATATTTTTTTCTAGCCTACGCCCATCCTTGCTCTTCGGGCTACGAGTTCAGCTAACTGTGTCATCAATAAATATGAATAAATAATAAATACTACTGCTCCTTATCAGCCACTTCATTGACCGCCTCTTCATTCTCGGGTGTTGCCACGCTTCTCCTCTTGTGGCAATTTTGATTGCTAGAAATGAAAGAAACCATCTTGAATTCTGGAATCCAGGCCCTCTTCCTCCTGGGCTCTTCAGTTTGAAACGGATACACTTCCTGAAGGGGGGGCCTGGACGGCAAGCCTGCTCCAGGCGGGGGCTGGAAAGACAAAGCAGGTGGGGGTCCATAGTATCCTGGGGCGGGTCCGTAATACCATGGGGGAGGAGTGGGGAGTCCTTGAAGAGGCTGGCTCTGTGCATAGAGATGAACTGCGTAGGGTTGTGTGGGTGACTTGGGTGCCATCGGTGGTGGCTGCATGGGTCTCTGCAGCTGAAGTCTCGACGCCTCCTCCTTGGTAAACACCACCAGTCCGAGTTGAGCTGCCATCTCACGGATCTCGTCAACGGACGGATGCAGGAGCCTCTCGTATTCCTCGTGAGGAACATTGACATGCGGCTGCGACTTCATCAGGCTCCTGGGTGTCACCGGAGGCAAGAACCGAAACTTCTCGGATGATGCGGTGGTCCGTGTGGCGCGTGGGGCCGCGTCACCCTGTTTGTCCAAGTCAGCTGGCTCAGCTGGATCATCAACAAGAGTTCGGTCGTTTGTGTCGTCATCAGAGTCACTTACAACGACGACCGAGTCTGCTGCTGTAAGTCCCTCTGCCCGCTTGGTGGCTTCTTCGGTAGCACCGAGCGCCAGTGGTGAAGTTGACTGTTGTGCGGGTGATTGCATGGGCTCATCATCAACAGCAAAATCAAACTCCTCTTGAGGGTCAGGTGGCCCAGGTGTCTGGGGTCTGCTCCGTGCCTGAATCACGTCTGGCCCAGCATCTTGAGATGGTAGAGTCACCCCAGGCTGTGTCGTTGGTGTTGGTGGAGCCACTTCAGCTCGAATTGGTTCGGGCTGGGTCGCCATAGACTGAGCAGCGGGAGGCTCGGCAGTTTGAGATTGAGCGAGCTGATTTCGTCGCGGTCGCTTCGTCTGGAAAGGGTCAAAGAAGATGAACTTGTCTTGCCCGTTCTGGAAAGGGTCAAAGAAGATGAACTTGTCTTTCCCGTTCACGAAGTCGTACCGCGGAGGGTGAGGCACGAGACTCGTGAGGGGCTCAGTAGGCTCAGCAGCTTCAGCAGATGCGTCGGGATCGACTGCCTCAGGAAGTGTCTCAGGTTCGACAGGCTCGTCAGACTCGACAGACTCAACAGGGGCAGCAGGTTCGGCAGGCGCAGTGGGTTCCACAGGGGCAGCAGGGACAGCATGTTTCTTGAGACGACGCACTCGCGTAACATGGTTGGGATCAAAGACCATCATTCCATTCTCGTCCTCCATCATCATTGCATCCTCATAAATGATGTTGGTATCCACCTCCACCTCACTGTCAGAGTCATCCTCTGAGTCAGAACTTGATTCATCTGACTCCGTTTCCACATCCCCCTCTTCTCGTCGGCTCTGACGCAATGCCACCCGATCTCTCTGTCCACGCCTCTTCATCTCCAGCTTTCTCAGGTGTCTAGTATCAGACATTTTCTTGATCTGTCTGGCAACATCCTCCTTCAGAGCATCCTCTCCAGGTGTGAACAAGTCGTTGATGGTGAGCTTGCGCAGATCATCGCGCACAGTATCAGGGGTAACAACGTCCTCGTGCTGGCCAGCACCAATCATTCCAGTGTCTTGGCGGCACGGAGATCGCTGAGGAAGAGAAATGCCTTGTTTGAGAGCCTCATTCATCTCAACAGATTTGTTTGATTCAGCAATGTCGGGCAGTGGGAAGCCGTCGTGGAAATAAAACAAGGGACTCTGGCTGAAACTCTTGGTGATCATGTCGGGCCTCAAGTCAGCCCACGCTCGAAGGAGCCAATTCAGTTTGTGACTTAACATCACATCATCCCTTTCCGACAGCGGCCTGATTCGACCCTGGAACATGCGCTTGTGTTTGATGAACAATCGCCTGATCTCCTTGACAAAAATGGATCCCATTGGAGTTGTGTATGGAGCAGACCCTGCTGGAAGAAAGACGACTTCGACGTGTTCCATCTCGTGCCAGAGTTCGGGCATGTTTTTGACGATCCTGACAGCTGTGTTGTAGAAGCCAATGTTATCGAGAACAAGCAAAGCAGGGCTCTCCTCTGATGCACCAGACTCAAATGCAAACTTCCGAAGCCAATGCACCAGAGTGCGAGTGTCCATCTCTCCGTTTTCTTGCTCCACACACCGAAAGTCCATCACCATTTCAGGTCCAGTTAGATCCTCCACTTCAGAATCGTCAGAATTATCTCTGTGTTGCATGTTGGCATCCAAGTAGTAAGTGGCTCGATCTTCGTCACTGCAGACCTTCATGTGCTCCACCATTTCCCGCAAATTGCTCAATCCCGCGGGAGCGGTTTTCAAAACCGGCAGTTTCAACCTCCGGTCAAAGATGAACTCTCCGTCTTCGTTCTGAAAAGGTGAGGGCTTCCCCTCGGTGAGCAGACGTTGCCTAACTCGCTCTCGGCCATTCTGGTATGCTTTTTCAGCCCTCTCCCAACCCTTGAGTTTGGTCTCGAGAGCCTTTTCGGACGCTTCGAGCTGTTTCTGGAGCTCTTCACCATTTTGGGAGCTCGCGTCAACCCGCCCGAGTTTCTCCCATGTCTCCTCGACCTTCAGTGCAGCTTCCTTTCGTCGCTTGTCGGCCGCGTCAGCCTTCTGCTTGAGCTTTTTCGTCTCTTCGTCAGCAGTAGCTTCCGGCTTCCTCCTCTCCCCGTCGGTCAAGTCAGGGTTGTAGTAGTCCTGAAGGGTTTGCTCGAACTCGGTAAAGATTGAAGTGAGGAACATCCAAGGAGACACCTTGATAGAGCCGTCTCCATTGCAGCACATCCACACGTCAAAGTTGCCGACTAGCATCTCCAGTGTTATCTTTTCCGCACTAAAGATTCTGTTCTTGGGGTAATGGCCAATTTTTCTCCAGGTGTCGTCGAGACTGTCGATAGCTGCGAATTCGTCCTTCACATCACGCCCTCGCGGTCCAGGGATCATGCGTTTGTTGTAGGATCCTGCTTTGAAAGCCCTAATCAGCCAGGACAGGCTAGGCATACCCTCAAGCATGAATGCACGCCGGTAGTCGTCGTCGAGAAGATCCATACATGCTTGGCAAATGACATGGGCCATCTCAAGGCTGTAGGGCACACTGGGCGCCACATGGTTCCGCAGAAGGGTCACCATCATCTCCTCCAGATGAGGATAACTAGTCTTGTGGAGATAGGTCTTGTAAGACGTAGTAATCCAGGTTTTCCTCCGCTCCTCCTCCCTCGCCATTTTTTTACGACGTTTGGAGATGTTCTTGAAGTTTTTCATTTGGCGTTTCATTTCTGCCACGGAATTTGCCGGCTCGCAGATGCCGTTCTTGACAGCGTTGTAATAGAGGGCCAGGTGAATATTCTGGTTACCCACGCGGTATTCCGTCTTCAAAGTGTTTTTGAGCTTCATCAGCTGTATCTGTTTCTCCCTGGTCATGGCTGGTCGTCTTGTCCGTTCAGCCGCTGGTTCGTCGTCCTCGCTGTCAGACTCAGGTTCAGGAGTCTCATTTGCTTCAGCCCAGCAGTGATACAGATGCACAATCAGGTATTTGATTTCTTTCGAGCAGAAGCTGTCTGCTCCTGAACTGGTCGCATTCATTTCATGTGTTGTGTGGAGATACTACAGTGCAAATGCCCTTCGTCAAACTGTTTGACAAGTCTCGACGCGTTCTTTGTAATTAGCCCGTGCCCTTTATTGCAAAACTTTAAAGTCGCGTCGCGTCGTGACCATGGCGCTTTAGCTTTTGTAAGTAGACACCTTGATCAAATTCATGTGTCATCAAATCCGCAATTTGATGGCACTTGGATATCTCAGCAACTGCTGCTTGTGTTCCTTCAACTCGGTTTCACGTCCACTTACGGAGTAGGACTCAAACAAGGTCTCTGTCATAAAGCAGAACTTGCAGCAGCCGACTTTCCTATTCCCCAAAACCCTTCCAGTTTTCGATGGAGACATTTGGCCCCATCGGTTTGTAAAGATCATTGGCGAAGCGCGACAAGAGGTCCTGGCTGAGGAGAATGTCAAGGAGGCTTGGTCCGTTACGGGTTGCGGCCGGTTGACGAACGCAAGGTTCTTCGCCTTGAAGCAAGTGTTGGTACGAGAAATCCCAAAGGTTCCAGGTATGTCATTGTTCCTGCCTATTGGTTGTGAGACTGCACTTTGTCTCGACACGTTAATGCCCATTTTCATGTCTACTTGTAGTTGCTACATAAGTTTTGCGTCTATAGGCTTACTTTCCATGTGTCCCTCCTATGAACAGCTCTGCTACAAGTGAGTAAAGGTGCTTGCGCATCAACATGATTGGAGAAGTCATCAATGGTGACCTGTCCACCGACACTGAGAATCTCCAGGCGCATGGTCTTCTTAGGATCCCGGTACTGAGGGTCCTTGATGGCTTGTCGCCAATCGTGCTCAAACAGGAAAACCTCTCGCTGAGGATCTTCAGCAAACTCCAGGTGACCTCGGCACCGGTCCTTTCTGTCAGATCTGCTATTGAATGTTCTTTGCTACTTGAATCATTTGATCCATTTTTGAACATTCTGATTACATGGAGCACTCGTGGTACTTCTTGTAGTACGTATGGAACACTCTAAATTAATGTATTTGTATTATGAAAGACAGACGTTCTTCTGCTTGTATCTATAAGTTGTATCTATATTTCTAAACCACCTTGGAAGTGTCAAAGTACAGCTCCAACAACTTCATCTCTTCCCATCCCCTGAACAGGTCCATCTGAGCCATGGGATTCTTTTTGGCAATCCGCTTGGCAAAGAGCTGTCTCAATTCCTCGTGACTGGCCTCTCTAGACCTATCCCAACCCAGTAAAAGGTCCTCGAGACAAGTCTTATCATCCACCAGTGTTTTGATCTGCTCTGCAGCAATCTGTCCTAGCTCTGGAAGAAGATACATGTCGGACAACAGCACCATTCCGGTAGCTTCGTCAAACGAAAGCTTCAGCGGCTGTTTGTAGATGTGAGCAACCATCAGCTTGACCCAGTCAGACGGAAAGTCGAGTCTGAGCGTTCTCTCGGTCTTCTCGATACACTCGTTGGTCATCAGACCCTTGAAGAAGGGCCAGAAGGTGCTTAGAACGGCTCCGTGGACCTCCACGGACACTCCGTCTTGGCACAAGATGGAGTAGTCGGAAACTTCCGTGTTGGAGTAGATTTCTCGAAAAGCCGACTTGAGATTTGCGTTTTTCAGCTCCTCAGCTAGCCCCTCGAGCACTTTTTCTGGAGTCCGCAGCATCTCTGTTTTCAGCAGCTCGTAGGTGACGAGATCCATATTCTGAACCACCAGTTTGTCCGATTTCGACACTCCCACCTCGAAGGAGACGGTTTTGTAGTCATTGTGAATCACCAGAATATTTCCGCGGCCAAAGTATTCCCACTTTTGGGCGTAATAGGAGGCTGGCAGCGGTTTACCCTTTGGAAAGCTGACGCTGAGAATCGACGCCTTTTCTGTCGAGTCGGCTCGAATGGTTTGTCGAAGAATGAAGTACAGAACATCATTGACATCTGCCATGACCGTCAGAATTGCATTGGCGCCGATATCCAGTTTGATGTGATCTCCCACAGTCGTGCAAATGTCGGCTGGATATTCAAAGGCGGTAGTACCGGTACCGGTAGTAGTAGCTGGCATCGTCGAGGATGAACATTTCTCAAAACTGCGCTCAAGACTGTATATATACCGTACAGTACACAAAGATCACCGGAATCGATGACGCCACTGATTACACCTTGGAGCTAGTGGAAATTCAAAGCTCATCTGAACTTGTGAAAAAAATAGAACGTTTCTCGGGTTGCTGTGAAGGGTGTATACAAGTGTACATACTGACAAAGTAGTTAGTGTGACAAGACATTCCGTGGACTCGGCCAGTTCTGGAGTACCTCAGCCGCACACGAACAATAAATTCTTGTGAGCCGCAGTCTCTTTCATTCTCGTTACTCTCATGAGACATTTGAAAAGCGAGGCGCATGGAAGACTGTTGTGACAGTTGAGGAACAAAGGGAGAGAATCCCTCGGCTTATCTTTTAGCAGCCAAAGGATCTTTCGAAGCTCAAATCAACGCGCTGGATCCAACCAGGCCCACTCAACCGGCTCCCCAACAGATAGCGCAATCTATGAGTGCGCGTACAGTAGCTCCAAGTCTGGCACGATCTTGAAGCTAAAGAGTAGCCCCAACGGTTTGATACTGGTACTGTCTCACAGATAACGGCATGATAGCTACAAGTAGTCTCTTAATATGGATGTACTTGTAGCTAGAACACTCATGAGCAGCCTTGGACCAATTATCAAGCCGGTGGAAGACACAGATCTGAACTGACAGGCTCCCAAAGACTCTCCAAACCCAAGTAACAATTGAAACACTTTACTGAACTGTCAAAGGTTCAGAATTCACTTCACAGCCTCGGAAAAAAGACAAGGGGTTCAGAACACCCCCCGAAGACACAGCCCACCTCCCGTAGGTGCAAAAAAGGATTCGTTCAGAGATTGTTCACAGTTTATGATCATGTCCATAATCATCGTTTATGCGTTAAAGTTCTAATCATTACGAAATTTACAATCAAAAATAACTAGGTCCCACCGAGATTCGAACTCGGGACCTTAAGATTTGCAATCTCACGCGCTACCGCTGTGCCATAGGACCGAAGTTAAAATCTGGCGTTTTCGTGGCCACTGCACTGTGCTCTATGGGTTAGGGTAGATTTCCCTAAGGGGCAAATAAATTAGGGTACATTGCTTTAAAAGTGTAGAGGGTAAGGGGAGGGAGACTCCCAATTAGGAAGTGTAATTGAAATGTGGTGAAAAAAAAGGAGAAATCAACGATGAGTCTAGGGAGAGTGATAGGTGATAGTTGAGGGGCATATACTAGAGACTAACCAGGAACGTCTGTCAAACGACGAAATAACGTTCCATCACTTGAAATGTCGTCTGTTGTAATTTTAGGCGCCTCGCGCGGTACCTCCTACATTCTGACAAAACGCTGTTACTATGATTGACACATGTGTGCGTCCCGATTTGTCGTGGAATGTGAATGTACACGTGAAATGGAAGGTCGTTCTGAGCTTGTGTCTGTTTGTGTGCGTCTGTTAGTCGTGAGCTGAGCCCTTTACATCCCCATCAAGTTTTTGAGCATGTGATCGTCGACATGTGCGTTGAAGATCCATGTAAGGGGTGTCGTTTATTTCCCCAAGGGCGCTGTTCCGCTGTCAATGCGACATTGAAGTGTCTGTGCTAATGTATTGAAGCGCGTGTGTCAGCTATGGATCACAAGTACAGTAGAGCATTCGCGTCGGTCTATACAAGTGTCTTGCATTCCTCAACTCATGCAAGGGGAGTGTATCATAGGCGGTGTTTCATAGCTGGGCTTTATCACGCTGGGGTGTCACATGGCTACAATGGACGGGCATGTACCCCCCCGGCAGTAACCGCTCTGAAACAGCCACACAATGGCAATGTGGTTGTCCCCCCCCCTACAAACTCCCTTTCTTTGGCCAGGCACAAGTCTTGCTCTCTCTCCAGGGGCAACCTACGTCTGACACGCTCCATGCAGGGCTCCGCAACTCGGTTGGACATTATTTTTTGCGCTTGAGGTTGCCAGAGAGTTGGAGAGTTGGAGAGTGGCCCACATGTTCTTGTGCGGCTGTGATACGTGGATGGTCTGGTTGTTATCATAGTCTCTATCGTAATGCATTAGCTACTTGTAGTTGGAAGCTAGGAGAGCTGGTGAGGAGGTGTTTCATAAGAAAGTGTTTCACTTGACAGACGTGAAGGGTGACGGAATGTAGTCCGGCAGTCCAGCAGTCCGGTATGTACAATCACCAGAGTTGAACTCGCCAAACACCTTGTACAAGTCGATCTGAGGATCAGGGTGAGAGTGTATCTGGAGAGATACGATCTGTAGTGGAGAACGTGAGGAGAGAGCGCTATTGTCAATCGGTCAATCGGTGGAAATTGTGCGCTGAACAGTTGCCAGCATCGTCAAGATCTTCACGAGGCTCTAGCGAGAGAGTGCATTAGTTCATTAGTTCATTAGTTCACGTGGCTTAGTGATACGACTATAGGTGTAGAATGCAGTGCAAAGTCGGTGAGAACGAGCAAATCGAGAATAACCGAACGGTCGACAGATTGAACAGACTCGAGCCTGTCTACTTGTAGTTCCCTCGCCCACCACCTCTAGCTCACCAGACACTAGCTCACCTGACAAATATTCCCATTTGGACGAGACAGCTAACGATCTTCGGCAGCCAATCTCTTTTGGGCCAAGCTTTTTTTTTTATTTTTTATTTTTTCAGGCCGCTTTTCGCCTTGAAGTCTGCACAAAGCCCATCTTGCAGTTTGCTCTCCACGGATAAGCAGAGAGGTGCAGGTGGCGGGGAGGAGCTCGAGTATAGCGTCACATGGTCTGTGTCGTCACATTCGGGTTCCGCTCCAGTCTCATATATTGGCTGGGCTAGTGTCTTGGTAGATTGTGGAGGTTGCAATAAATAGTTTTTTTGAGAGCGGGCGGGTGGATTCCATGGAAAGGGTTATTTAACGTTTAGACCATTTGGGACCTTTCTTTTTGGCTTTTCATACTGTGGGGCGGCGTGAATCTTGGAGAGATTGTACGTACAGTATTCGTACAACAGCCGTGAGACGTGCCAGACTTATGTGGAAAAAGCAAAGGGAGGGATACGACAGACCCCTGTCACGGATGCTTTGTAACGGCCCTGGTTCCTGTCCATCTGTGTAGGGGTGAACTACGAATCGTGCTTGCACTCGTATTGTACTTGTGGTAGCTCATATTATACCAGACAAGCAATGGCTCGCACTATGGCCATCTCACCAGTGCGATAATATGTCTCACCTCTTGGATCACCTCTTGGATCACCTCGAGCAGATCGCGACCACATCAAGGGATGGATGGACAGATTGGCGAGCCTGTTTGGATCGAGCTCCAGGCAGGGACGCGATCTGGCCACGCAGGTGGCATGTGCCTACATGAACGCGTGCCAGGACTATGAGTGGCACATGTTGATGTGATGATGTACTGGCTATCCTTAATAGGTCCTTAATAGGTCCGCAATTGGTCCGCAATCGTACCATGGCGCCAGACCAACTGGTTATTTGCGCACTTGTATAGCTGGTTATTTTTGTATCATGCAATTTCCAATTTCTCAATTTCTCCAATTTCACCCTACTTCCAAGCACTCATTTTTAGCTCAGAGTCCTCTCATTGTCCTCTGTTCAGCCTCCATTCTTGCTGTTTCATTTTCGCTGTCAACCAGACGCATGAACAGTCTGTATTGTAGGGGTCACGGTAATGTGATTTTATTGGTTTTTCGATTAACCACCACCACCACCTTGTAGTCACCACCCAATTCGCCACTTCTTCAACTCGCCAAACATCCCTCCTCTGTGCCCGTGTATCTCTGCAGTGTCGATCGCAGACCAGTGCGCGCGCCTTGTCCTTAGGCTTCAGACTTCCATTGTGAGGCTATCAGCAAGGGTCACCACGGCCGAACAAGGAACCCTTTCTGGGCGCACTCTCCAACGCTAGCTCCAAACTCTCAGACTTCGTATTAGTACCGGCTTCCCGCACTTGACCACCCACTAGTGTCAGCGACGTTACCGTATAAGAAGCAGACGCAAGAAGCAGACGCAAGGCGCACGGCAACGAGATAACAGTTGACAACCATACGGACACTCACAACCGACAGTACGGGTACAGCACCAACACCAACACCACACTACCAACACTACACTACAGTACCAACACTACCAACAACCAAGACTACAAGTACTGGTAGTTTCCTAGCAACAGATTTTTCACCGCACTAGTACATCTAAACACGGCTCTCGACACAGACATGGAAATCAGCCCAGATAGCATCGAGTTTTCCGGTGAGTATGAAGCGCTTGAGCGTACGGTCCAGACGAGTATGGGTGAGGCACATGGTGAAATTACCTGTGTTTGGTGGTAACACTACATGTGTTTGGTGGTAGCGGTGTCTACCTACAGACTACAGGCTCCATCTCCAGTACTCGTACACTTGCCACCACCCTTCTCGACCCCGATAACACTTGGTTGTTTTTATCGGTTTTTTCATGCGATATATGATGCGGGGTATAATATCGTCCTGGTCCGAGTGACTAGTTCTGAGATTATTCTTGGCTTCCACTATTGTGCTTCAGCGACAGTTAGACCAGTCAGGCCAGCGACAGTCAGACTCTGGACATTCAGGACGTTCCTAGGCATGCAGATGTTGCCAGACATTCAGGTGTTCGACCGTCTGTTCGACCGTCTACATGATGTTGTCCGCTCGTGACCTACGGCCACTCGCTACCGCCTTACTAACCCAGCCCCCTTCACAACCCGCTCCACGCGGTTCATGACGCTGGAAAACAAGTCACCAACCACCCTGGCGTTCAAAATCAAAACCACAGCGCCAAACACCTACTCGGTCCGCCCAAACTGCTCCATCATCTACCCCGGAGAGTGCCAGAGCGTGGCGGTGCACCATCAGGGCTTCACCGAAGAGCCCGACCACGACTACGAGTGCAAAGACAAGTTCATGGTGCTATGGGCGCCCGTTCTGAACCTGTCCAAGCTGGACGAGCTGGATGCCAAGGAGGCTGAGGCCAGCAACTCCCCCAAGGTGATTTCGGCCTCTCCTTCCGACAACAGCATCGCGTCCAACCGGTCCTCGGCCTCGTCGACCCTGCTGGCTATGATCGACGACATTTCGGGCTACTGGAGACGACTGGAAGAAGAGTCCTACGACGTGATCAACAAAAAGAAGATCAAGGTGCTGGCACACGTCTTTTCCAAGGCCCACGACGGAGTGCAGCTGTCGTCTGCCTCTTCTGCTGCCACGGTCAAGGAGGCAGGACCTCTTTCTGCTGCACACAACAACACCACCCTATCTCGACGAAAGACCAAGCGGGAGACTCTCAAGGACGTCAAGGAGTCGCTCAAGGAGGTCAAGTCGACCACTTGTAGCCCCGTTGTGGATTACAACGGCTCCACACCTCAAATGACCCCCTTCATTGCTCCTCCCTCCGCATCGTTCCAGACACAGTTTCCTCCCCGAAGCATATCGCACCCTCAGCTTTCGGCCTTCACCAGCCCGTACCCAGGCGTGGGCGGCTCTTCTCCTCGCCCGGAAGATCAGCTTCTCGAGGTCAACCAGCGGCTGGCGATTCTGATGGCAGAGCTGGACGAGTTGCGACGGAAGCCTCAGGGGGGAATTGAACCCAAGGCGCATACTCAGGTTCAGCCCCAGACTCAGACACAGACACAGCCCCAGACACAGCCCCAGAACCAGACCTCTCCCCTCCAAACCAACATTCTTGCATCTCTCAACAGTCCCTCGGTTGGCGTCCTGGCGCTTCTGTGCTTTGCTCTGGTTCTGTTCTCTCTGAACGCTTCCAAGATGGGAGTGTTTATTGGCCTGGCCCAGACGTCTCTGTTAGCCGGCATTGTTTACTTTGTGGCCCAGAACCAGCTCCAGAAGGTCTGAACACCGCCTGAACACTTTCTCCTCCTCTTCATCCACTCGTTCTTACGACTTTATTGACTGACACACTCCCTAACGGCTCCACACGGTGGAGCCTCAAAATGTCCTGCTTAGACTGACAACTAACAATGTATTTTTATTCTTAGTGTGAACTGGTAGATTCGTGTCGCATGACATCGGCAAAGATGTCGTGGACATCCTTCTCTGAAAAAGCGCCAAAGGGAGAAACAGGGGCGCCCTCGCTCTCCAGCTGCTTTTCGACGCGCGTCAGCTTGGAAACCATGGCTGCTACGAAGAGCTCCTCGTTCCTCTCGTATTCCTGGCTGTAGATGAGTTTCCAAATGCTCAGCAGCCGTCTGGCTCCATCTTCCCGGGTCTTGGTTGCAATCTTTGAGGCAGCCTCTTCCAGGTCTTGGAGACCGTACAAGGCTGCCATCTCCGCCACCTCGGCAGCCTCAAAGACCAGGTTCGCTTCGATCCCGTAGAGATACGCCACGAACACTTTGACGGAACCGGGAGAAAAGACAAACGTGAGCTTCTGCTCTGCCGTTTCTTTGCTGTCATGTTGCATCAAGGTCTCGAACAACGGCCACTTGGCTTTCAGAACCGACGAGTGGACTTTGATGCTGCGTCTGTCATTGCATCGAATAGAAAAGTCCGGTTCCTCTGGAATGGCTTGTATTTTCGAGCGCAACATTCTTGACAGGTGTCGAGCTTCATCTGGAGGAGTGTTTGAGGCTCCAGGAGCTCTTCTCAATAAGACGTTGTGAGGATCAAGAATTCTCCTTGTTCCCTCGTAAACCTCTGTGGAAATGGCTTCCAGATTCTCGTCTCGAACATTGTAGTAGAAACAATCCCAGGCCAGGACTGGGATACCGCGATTTCCAGACACTGCAAAATAAAGCTCCGTCGTACTCCAATTGGTGTAGAAGTGCCACATTCGATTCTTCTTGTCTGGTAACGACTTGAGGTTCGGGCAGGAGATTTCGGAGACCGTTCTGAGAGAAGCGGCTGAGTAAATGCTCACTTTGAGAGTCTCGCTTTCCACGCTCACGATTGCCGCCTGGCCGTTGTCAAGCTCGATACGAAGACGGTTTCCGTGATGGCGTTTGTGAGATTCCATTGTTGGAGATGGTGACTTGACAGGAGCTTCGTTAGTAGGACCATCAGCCTGTCTTATATACTTCCAGCTCTGGGGCTGATGTGCTTGTACTGTACTTGTACTTGTATTAGAGGCTGATGTGCCCCTTGTATTCCGATTTTACCAAATGCACTCCTGCATCAATCTACAATGGACTCGTACTCCATTCGTTCTGTATTGTACCCGTACGTATCGCACCCGTTGTTATATACCTATTTCACGGTTTGTTGCACTCTCCACCTAGTAATCGTCGCCTCGAGACAGAATCTCCTTGCAGGTGGGTCGCAGATAAATGGTGTGCTCGTACTGGGCGGTCTGGCAGCCCTTTTCGTCCACCAGAGGAGGGTAGTCCTGAACCACGCCGGACTGGACCAGGTTCTTGAGAGCAAGCAGATACTTCTCCTCTCCAAGGCGGTCCAGGTACCGTCGACAGAAGGGCAGGGTGCCAAAGTTCTTGTCGATGGTGGCCAGCAGCTGCTTGGCCTTGTTGACTCGAAGAGGAACATGGCCAACACCCACGTTCTTGGCGTAATGCGAACACTCTCCGTCGGTGACCACGTATCCTCGTCCAGTGGAGCCGAAGGTCTCAATGGCAAAGGTCTCTCCTTCCTCCATCTTAGTCATGTCGGCAGACTTGACGATTGGCACGGACTTGCCGCCATGGATCTCGTAGGGAGCAATGTTGTGGCCGTTGAGGTTTCGAATCGATTTGACCTGGTACACCTTTCCGTCCACCTCCACCTCGTGCGACTCCATCGTCTCCTGGATGGCCTCTCCAATGTCTCCAAGACGCACATCGATACCGGCCTCTCGAATTCCGGTTTCGGTCGCAGCCTTGACGGCGTCCAGGAGTCCCTGCCACTTGTCGTTCTGCACATGGGTAAAGGCGGAATCGATGATCTTTCCGTTCACGTGGACGCCGAAATCGACCTTGAGAACGTCGTCCTCCTTGAGAATGATCTTGTCGCCAGCGTTGGGGGTGTAGTGGGCAGCGCAGTGGTTGAGAGACACGCCCGTGGGGAATCCCTGGCCTCCCTTGAGCGAGTCTTCCTGGTTGGACAGCGCTCGCACCGAGTCCTCGATCATCTCGGCGATCGACGTCATGGTCATGCCGGCCTTGATGTTGTCTCGAGCGTACTTTCGCACCACCCGGTGGATCTCGGCGCCCTTTCTCCACTCGTTGTGGACCGCCGCCTGCTCTCGATCCAGGTACCGCTTCTCCTCGTTAGTGGTTCGCAGCCGGTTGAAATCCAGCGGGTCGTCGGAGCCGTGCTTGGCGTCGTCCTTGGCCCGCTCCTCGGCAGCGTCTCGCTCGTCCTCAGAGTCCGCAAACGGATCCACCATCGTACCCTTGGGCTTGAACGTCTTGTGGGGATGCTCGCAGATCTCGCCCTCGGGGAACACTCCCGAGGTGAAGAACCGGTCAATGGGCACCGTGGGCGGCTCCGTCTGGACCGCGGGACCCTTCTTCTTCTTATTCTTCTTCTTCTTCTTCTTCTTTTTCTTCTCGCCGTCGGCAGGCTCGCCCTCGTTCACAGCGTCGTCGTTGTCGTTGTCGCCGTCTTCGTGGTCGGAGGTGGTCTCGGGCTCCACGGCAGCAGGCTTGTCGTCAACAACTAGGTCGGCGACCTTGTCAGCGACCTTTTCGATAGCTTCAGCCATTTTTTTATTTTTTTCGCGGGAAGCTTTGGATGGAGTGATTAGTTGCGTTACAGATAAAATCTCACGTGAGCTTAATTGCAAAGTGCGGTTATCGAGGGTTGGGGTTGGAAGGGTTGTAGGGGTGTATGAGAAGCGCCGTATCTGTATGTATGACAGACGGTACGAGTAGGAGGGGAAGCCGTCACGTGACTATTCGGATTACGTAAGAGGATCGTAGACGCTAGACTCCCTGTTGTCACCCTTATTTTCCTCACCCGAATATTTGCTCATACTGAGAGTGATCTTAGTAATGCAACTCTGGGGCTGTTTCTATAGCTGAAATTACGATGGGTGTGTGAAATGAATGACTACTAAGGAGGTTAAAAGGGTTATGGGTGGGCTTGAAAGATTGCCGCGAGGTTAGGAACTTTTTGTGCTTTCAAAAATCAGATCCGAGTACAGGTGGAGACGCTGAGGCTCTTTTGGCTTCAGTTAAAACCTAGTTGAAGTTATTACTTGGAATTAGTTGAAAAAAAAATTTGACTGGGGGTTCAATCCGGTGTTAGAGGAGTGCTAGAAAAAAGCTAGAGGTGTCAGTGGGTGTGAAAAGTGCGATTAGCTGAGTAATGTGGAAACGGAACATCTTTTTGACACACACTTGCTACGTTATTAGAATATCTCTGAAATCAACCAACTAGAGCCAGACGGGTTTATAGTTGATGATGCAGATTGCATAGTTGTGGTCTAAAATCGGGATTTAGAAAAGATATCATCCTGCTCCATATCAGTGCTACAAAGATGTGGAGTGGATCGTCGGAGCCATGGAAACCAAGCAGTCGATTTGAAAGAGGAAAATTTGTCTCATGTCGAATCAACTGCTACTTGTACGGTATCTATTGCTTCTGGTGGTATGAATCAAGCAGCTGAACAGTGTAACATCAGATACGATTCTGAAAGAGAGAATACGAGCCTGAAACTATCAAAGGGACTGTAAAATGGTACCGTCATACTCTCCATTAAAGATTTCAAACGGTAAGAGAGTGTACTGTACGATGAAAAGGTCACCAAAGTCAGCAAAACCAGCAATGACACATTCTCAAGAGAGCTGAATGTCTTTTTATCACCTCCACAACCACCCCAGCTAATCCCAACTAATCCCAACTAAACCACCCCTCCACTCCGCTTTGGGTTAGGGTCCGATTAAGTTGGATCCTCCCAACCAACTGTTAATATGCTCACTGGACCTGCTGCTCCATTCTCATACTCTACTGCTGCTGCTGCACACTGCTCCTTTGACTACACACCCTTGGAACGTGTTTAGAACCGGTTTCCCCGCGACCTGCTCGACCCCTCTCCCCTCTTTCGGTATCTGCTCGTTAAACACTCACCACCCCTCCCCTCACACGCCACCTGTCATGCCTGCCGGAAAAGCTGTGCCTGCCCACCACGAGGCCGGAAAGGTCAAAGGAGCCGTCGACGAAATCATCACGGGCTCGCTCATCGGCGGAGTCCAGGGCGCCATCTTCGGCGCAGCCGGCCACTTTCTCTCCAAGATGTACTGGCCCCACTACGGCAAGCTGACCAAGCAGTTCAAGCTGTTTTTGCAGCTCTCTTGCATCATCACCGGCGGAGTGTACGCTGCGGACAAACGGCTGATTCGGTACGAACACAAGCTGCGAATAGACCAGCGGAATCTGATTGCCGAGCGCGCCGCGGCTGCCGAGGCTCGAGGCGAGTACATTGACCACGACGGCCATGTCAGAGACTCTTCTGGTAAGGTGATTCGAAAGTGATCACCAATGAAGCATACAACAACAGCCACCATTTTACGACCCTAAAAAAAGTTGCTCTCAATCGGGATGGGTTGCTCTCGAATTCCAGGGACGGCCAATGCTATAAAATCTCCCCGATTCCCACCCCCTGTACATATTAGATACGATTTTTTTGACACACCCCCAACGTGGCTTATCCTATACTGTAGATAGTCTTATCTGGACTTGGTGCCTGCACCGAGGTGGCTGAAAATTTGTGGCGGTGCAGCTCTAGGTTCGAAGCAAACCTGGGAGCTTATTTAGGAAGAAGAAATGTGATCGAGAGGGATGAGGTCAAATCGGGGTAGATGAGGTAGCTTGTCATTTAGTTGGAATTTCCTGCTCGAGACGGTTACTTTGATACTATTAAAATTCTCATCGAATCCCTGTAAAGTCTTCTGGGGCGTTTCTGGAAGCTAAAAAACAGGCCGTGTGATAAGTACTCCTCCAGAAGGTGATATAAATATGGTAAAGAGACGAAAAGTAGACCATTCGAATACTAACAAGAGGGGGAACAGAATGGTGAACTTCTCTTTTCCATGCGATTTTATTCTGGCGTCAGTTACAGTACACTCTTATTTTTAGCCTGTACAAGTTTCGAACTAAAGAGTGTATCTTATCTGATCAGTAACTGTTTCCAGAAGTTGCACTACAGTACCGTTCTATTTGGACCCAGAAGAACAATTGTAACCGTTTAATCCCGCTGACTAATCACCCTTCCCGCTCAATCTCCCCTAGCCACCCCCGATCACACAAGGCATCCTGGCCGAGCGGTTAAGGCGAGAGATTAGAAATCTCTTGGGGTTTCCCCGCGTAGGTTCGAATCCTGCGGATGTCGCCATCTTTTTTTGCTCTTCTTTTGCCTGTATTTCTCCGTTTCACGTGATGTGGTAGATTACTGTGCTGGGCAGGACGGTGCATTGGGTCGACGTTAAAGGGGGTAAACTTGGCTGTGGGTGGTGGTTTTTTTTGCTCACGTGAAGTAATTTACGGGTTGAATTATAGATTCGAAGTCTCGGTGTTGTTTCATCCGTTTTATTCATCACAGTGTGCTGTGTTCTGTCAACATGAGTCTGCCTGTATGTTTACAGACTAGACACTCCATAGTGCCATATCGATTTCCCTGTACCAGGTAGATATAAAGGCAGATGAAAAGGAAAAAAGAAGATATCTCATTCTAATTGGTAACCCTCAGTGACTATCTTGATGTGTTGGTTCGCTCATACGGCTTCTCTTGAACATTGCTTTCCTCGACAGGTAGGGCCAGTACGTCTGCAGAGGCTACTTGTAGGTATGTTAACAGCTAAAGTGCGACATTAATGAAATCAGTAACTGCATATTAGCCACTGACAAGGTCTTCTCACAGAGAAGAAGCACTCGTATTCTTCGTTGTGCCAACAAACCTCCATCTAAACGCGTCCTTACAAGCATAAGCTACTTAGCAAAGCAGCACCAAACACACTATTCTGTACGACGTCTCAATGACGCGAAAGCACCAAAAATTCAACCATAGACACATAAAGACCCGCTTGTCACAACCCTTGATTCCACATATCTGTGTACTTACTTCTTCTACCCATTTCAACCACCTCTCCCCTACTTACCCTCCCTTCGCGTCTACGCGGTTTTGGGTTTCTTAAAGTTCAATTTAATTACACGCTCTGATTTTGATCTGTTCACAGCACCGCAACACCATTACCACCACCATTAGCATGCCCGAAATCCGCTCGAATTTACCCGCGACGGCGACGACGCTCAATGAGGGCTTCACAATGCCTATTACTAAGCGAAACTACAACCGACAGTACGCGCCCATCTACTACATGCGACTGCATCAGCTCATGAGCCAGGTGCTGGACTCTGCGGCGGCCAAATGGGCCGACAAAAACGTCAAGTATCTCAACAAGTGTCTGGACGTGGACGTGGGCGACACGGTGTTTGTGGTGGGCACGCTGTTCAAGGACATGAAGTACAAGCCCAGCATGTTGGAGGAGGTGACCCGAAGCCACTGGGGAGCGCCTCCAGGCAAGAAGCCCAAGTACGTGGACCCTCAGGGCGATTCGTGCGACGATGACGGACACAAAGACGACTCGTCGATCCAGCTGGAAGACAGTTCTGGCCGAATCACGCTCGTGGGACCCAAAGTGCAGGAGTTCATGCTCATTACTGGAGTGGTATGTGCGGTTCTGGGTACCGCTGGCGAAAACGGACGGTTCACGGTTGTGGACGTGGTCTGGGCGGGTTTTCCCGAGCAGGCCTATCGGCCTTTGAGCGGAGTCAAGGATGGTGGAGACGAAGAAGATGTTGAAATGGTTGATGATGAGAATGACTCTCCAGAAGATACATACATCTGTCTGGCATCAGGTCTCTATATTGGCCAAAAGAAGACGGATTACAAGCACGTGCTTCTGGCAGAATATCTCCAGGGTCTGCTGGAAGAGGAGGGAGAAGACAACGGACAAGTCAAGGCGAGAAATATTGCTCGGTTCATCATGGCTGGAAACAACTGCTCGTTGGAGTCCGAACGGCCCGTCATCGACACGTTGTCGCGAAACGTGGATCTGGACGCCTTCAAGCCCATGGCCCGGGTCGACGAGTACATTGCGCAGCTGCTGCCGTCGATTTCCGTCGACGTCATGGCCGGAAACGACGATCCGGGCAACATGTCGCTGCCCCAGCAACCTCTGCATCTGTCCATGTTCCCTCAGAGCCGCAAGTTCAAAAAGGCGACTTTTGGGTCCGTTACCAACCCACATTGGTGGGACTTTTCTAGCCAAAAAGAGAACGGTATGCCTCTCAAGGTCCTGGGAACCTCGGGCCAAAACGTGTCGGACATTTACAAGTACCTGATTGAGGGACGTGACGACGTTTTGGATATCATGCAACACACTCTGGCCTGGCGGCATCTGTGCCCCACGGCTCCGGATACTCTCACCTGTTACCCCTACGGAGACGACGATCCGTTCATCATCAAGGAGACGCCGCATCTGTACTTTTGCGGCAACCAGGACGAGTTTGCGACCAGCGTGGTCCAACAGGATGGAGTGGCGGTGCGACTGGTGGCTGTGCCTCGTTTTGACGAGACTGGAGAGGTGGTGTTGGTGAACATGCGGACTTTGAAGGCCGAGGTGGTGAAGATTGCGAATGCATCTACGAGTGCGTAGCACGAGTAGATGCACGAGTAGTGTAGATGCATTAAGAGATGACACCAAGAGCACCAAGAGGATCAAGAGGATGGCAACAAGAGAATGTGTATTACCGGTATTTGATGCCCATCTAGGCACTAAAACGAAAGACTATAGACTAATGTATATACACCTGTATAGTGGCAGTTGTAGATAGGCGTAATTCTCAGCACTCACTGACCAGATGAGTACTACCTGATGAACTCGCTACTACTGAGGCAGTCTGTGGCACTGTTCTTTCATCTAGAAGCAGTAATAGTGTACTGTATGGTAATTAGAAGGGCTTGTTGGATCGTCAGAAATGTACCGGGTTTTTTAGCCAAAAGAGGTTCGATTCGAGTGGTAATAGTTTCAAACGATTCCCCAGAGAACGACGAGTCGGTGTATCGACTTTCTAACCTGTCTCTGTTTTATTGACGTGCGAATTGGCAGATGTTTGATGAGCTCTGAACTACAGTATGTACTGACCCATTAGTCCACCCTTTGGTATGGATACTGACTGTACTACGGAGTACTAGGACTCACCGTCACTCTACTCATCTTTCACGCTACTCACCGTCCCTCTACTCATTCACTCTCGCTGACTATATACATGTATCTAAGCGGTTTGATTAGCTACTCCTTAGGAGCGGGAAGAGCCAACAGTCCCGATGGCGCAGGAAGAGCCTTGGTAAAGTCCCGCACGACAATGGAGCAGTCGACTTCCCGACACAGATCCTTCTGCTTGACGGAAATCTTGTTGAGAAACTCGACGCCGATGGACCGCTCGATGGCGTCGACGGGGGTCTGGAAGGATGTGAGCTTGGTGTCGTTGGGAATCACCTCGTTGGGGAGCACAAAGGCGGCGACGGCCACGTCACTGGTTCCGGGGTTCTTGACGGGCTTTTCGGCCACGAGAATCTTGAAGAAATGCGTGGGGACAGCCACGTTGGGGGGGTTGCCAATGACCTCGTACGAGACTCGGAACTTTCCGTCGGGACCCTTCTTGGGAAGGTACAGCGGGCCTGTGACAATGTAGATGCTGGCGTACTGCTTAGTCAGCCGTCGGCAGAAGTCTTCCAGGTGGGCCCAGTAGTCTCTGTTGAAGCCGTCTCCGACCTGGGGTGCGATGTTCGTCAGGAAAAACGTCTCGTCCATGGCCTTTTGGGAGAACTTTGCGTCGGCAGCCGGAGCCTGGTGTCCCCGGTCGTAGCCCGATCGGAAGTAGTCTGCCAGACGGGCTCGGAACTTGAGCGGCACCTCCTGGTCTTCCTTGAAGTTGGAGAACTTTCGATCCGGCG
This sequence comes from Yarrowia deformans, assembly GCA_900519085.1. Lineage (NCBI taxonomy): Eukaryota > Fungi > Ascomycota > Dipodascomycetes > Dipodascales > Yarrowia > Yarrowia deformans. The sequence goes on along the minus strand of ULGY01000008.1, from coordinate 460,733 downwards.
CTCCCTCGCCCTTGTTGGACTTGAGAGACTCCGGCGTGATGTGTTCCACGACCCACATGGGGTTGCGTCGTTCGCGGTCGTAGCACGACACAAACTCCTGGCGGTAGGCAATGTCGTGGGCTGCGCCAGGGAAGCCGTACTTGAAGAACTCGCCCGGTTTGACGGGCACGGCAGGAGTGGAGCCGTTGTACACGTCCAGCGAGGCTCGAGGCGAGTCTGCCCACAGATGCGCGGCCAGCCCGGTTCCGGCAATGGCGGCGATGGAGGCTGCGATTTTGGACATGTTGAGGTGGTGTTTTAAGTAGTGTGTAGAGGTTCGCTCCAGTCTCGGATCAAGGGTTTATATGTATGCTCCAAAGTTTGAAGGTAGAGTTTGGGCGCGTCTTGTAGGCGTAATTTTGGACCGAGTTGGAGGAGGTCTTGTGGTGATAAAAAGAGTAGCTACCTGTAGTACAAGTTGTCACGTGGTAGAGATGAGATTAGCTACTTGTAGCGTTGCACGAGGTTTGTGGTCAAATTAAACATGGTATGTCTTCTACCATGGTACGCTCTTTCCATTGGTGGATGTACTGGAACATGCATGGTCATCATACCTGAGATTGTCTTTATAATAACATCGTTCGATTTGGCAGTGCTACAACCGTCAACTATCGTACAGTAATTACATTCTCATAGCCAGTATCTATTGAGCTAACTCACAAGTTGTGGCTACTATAGTACGGGTATCACTGTCGACCTCAGCATCGAGATCTGGGGTGTACTGCATGCAGGGGGAGGGAAAGGTGTACCAGTACCGGTACCCGTACTTTACATTGTACTGTACAACAGTGGAACTGTCTGAGATTATAGCGGTTGTACAGGTGGTATACAGTTTTCAACCAGTTGTTTAAGCAACTCGAACTATTTTCAACTCCTCCCGTTTAGTCCATCTCATCAAGCACCCTTCACTAAACAAAGTAAACCAGAGTCATATGTTGATCTCAGCCAGTTTCCCCAAACTACCAACAACCAATAAAAACCCTTGAAAAGATACACACACCGAAACCCCGTGATACAAGTACCCTTCCACCAGCTCACATTACCTATATATACACCTCTCGTGGCTGATAGATCACCGGATCGCCCATGACCAAACCTAACGCTAGATTCGAGATGATGCGAGATTGCAATACTACAAGTACGTAGGCTACTAGCTGTTTTAGTTGGTGAAAGTGTACAGTCGTAATTTCCACTTAGCCGCTATACAGTATAGACCCTTCGTGTAGTCTCAATACGCCAATCACATGACTCAATATGAATGCTCCCCTGAATACAGCACAGAGCAGTAATTACCGATGCTGCACCGAAGCTGTATCCACACAATCAACCACGTGACTAATAGGAGCCATACATGATCACGTGGTCGATGCTGAACACAAGACATAGAGAAGGAATCTGGGCTAACAATAATCACACATCTCACCGTTCTACAGTAACATCCGTTTTTTTCCCCAGCCTCAATCCCAAACCTTAACTCCATTAAGGCCGTCAATTTCGACAATTAATTCGTCTCGCGCGGGAGTGAGCCGTTAATTGCACAGGCGCGGTTTTCCTCCGTTCTGCAAGGCTCATGCAAGTTTCCAACCTTATTGGTTTGTAAACCTTATTTGCGCCTCACGATTATATGTACCTAGCCAGCCAGATCACCATTCATCTCTACCCTACTCCGTACATGTGTTTCATCGTAAATCATATATTTTAAATTGTTAATGCCATCCTACTTGGTCATCCTCATTAGCCCACCCGCTCACGCAAAAGACTTGAGCTGGATCTGGGGCTCCTCGTACTCGCCGTCATCGTCATCGTCATCGTCATCCTGACCTCCTCTCAGGGTCTGCTCCAACACCTGCTTCTGGCCGGGACTCAGGGACTGTACAACAGACCGGAAAATCTGCTGGTCCTTGCCGGCCAGCTCTAGAAGCTTCTCGTTGGCGTACCGAGAAGACGTTGAAGCATGCCAAACAAGAATCGGCATGATGATGGAGAAGGAGCCTGTGGAAACGTGGTTCACAGAGTAGTTGAACAACAGGTCCACAATCTGAGCCCGAGACTCGGTACCCTCCAGACGCTTCACCAAATGGGGGATCAGTTCCAGAGTCAGGTTTCGAGCGGCAGCAGACGAGTTGGACACACCCATCACCGCAGAAATGCAGCCCAAAGCAGTCTGCATGTCTCCGCTATCCACCAACTCCATGTACCGGTCAGCAATGTCAGAAATGGTCGACTGGTTGAGCTGCACGTTCAGAACCTTGGTGATGACGGTTGTCAGGGAAATGACACTCTGCGAACCAGTGTGCTTGGACACCAGCTCTCGTGCAAAGCCGGAAACAAGAGCAGCAATGTCCTCCTGCGCACCGACGGTAACCATGGCGTCACAAATGTCACGCAGGAACTGAATGTAAGCCAGAATGGGGGTCTCTGCTGTTGAGAGAATGCTCAGGTATATGTGAGCAAACACCTCGACCAGATCGGCCTGCACAATAGGAGGGAAGGCCTGGAGCATGGCCGACAACGACGTGAATGTCTCCTGAGCAAACTGGGCGAGCTCGGCCTGAGGGTACGACTTGACGGGAGTCTCAGAAATGGGCAGCACTCCGCCCAGACCGACCATACACACTCGCAGCAGCTCAAACAGCTGAGTGATGTGGTCCCAGTCGTCGGAGGCAGAGGTTCGGGAGGCCCCAGACACACAGAGACGCATGCAAATCTTGGCCAACACGGCCTTTTCCTCCAGCGACACCGTCAGCATGAGTCGATCGAAGAGATCAAGCAACTCAGAGAAAATCGACGGCTCGAAAACACGGTTGCCGGCGGAAACACAGACGTTGTGGAGAGTGTGCAGAATCTCGAGATCGGACGAATGCGTGAGGTACTCGAAACAGATACCAAACAGCACAAAGAAAAAGGACGCCTGCTCGTCGGGCACAGACGAAACAGCATGCACAATCACCTTCCATGTATCCTTGTAGGACTCGAGTCTGGACTGGCCCGACAGAGACGAGTAGAGGTTGTCGAACCCGGGTTCGGGCTCAAACTTGATCTGCGCGTACTCCTTGATGGCGTTGATCCACAGGGGCGTCAGCTGCTTCTGGTACTGCGCCACCAGACCGCGCAGGTACTCCTTGTGGTGGCTCTGGACCTTGATGTCTGCCCAGGCGGCGAGAATGGCGAGCCGCAGCTTCAGCTGGTTGTTGGGGCCCACGGGCTTGAGGTCGCCCACGCACTCCAGCGTGTTTGTGTCTGTCAGCGCGGTCGTCAGGAACTTGAGAAGACGCAGACGGTCCAGGTTCTTGACAATGCCGCTGCTGACAAACTGGCCACAGACACACACGGCCCTGGAGGCGAGCTCGGTGGTGGAATCGGCGCCAAAGGCCGGCGACAGCGCCGACGAAATCTGCGCCTGGTACTGCTCCAGGAGGGGAACATCGGGGAACTCGGGATCGGGAATGTCACCGATAGACACGACCACAGAAAGCAGTCTGATGCCGAGCAGACGCAGGTTGACGATGTCGGAGGTGGAGCAGGTGAAAGCCAGTCGGATGATGTCGCCGATTTTGGCCAGAATGGGAGGCGTCGACTTGGCGTCCTCCATAATTTTGATGAGCGACTCCATGGCCAGCGCTCGAGTCTGCCATCTGAGAGGCTCACCAGTGGTGGACTCTCCCACGGTGATGGCAGCACTCTCGTCCTCCGTGTGCTGGGTCTGGCCGCTGGAAGTCGCATTCAGATTCAGAGTCATCAGACGCTGGATTCGCAGCACCCAGTGGATTCGGCCCGTGCCGGAATCGGCAGCAGAAGCTTCCACCCACGCGGAAATGAACTTGGCGACCTCGTCGGACAGCGTGGAGTTGTACACCAGCCAGATCTGCAGCTCCTTGCCGGACAGATCGATGGTGTAGATTTTGACGAGCTGATGCAGAGCCTGGACGGCCAGATCACGCACAGCAGACGACTCGTGGGTCAGGTAGGCCAACAATCGTCCAGTGACCTCCTGAAGGTCGAACATGGACACGTCGAACACCAGAGCCTCCTGCACAATGGAAATGGCGTGTGTGGGGTCCTCGAACCAGAGCGAGTCGCACAGAAGCTTGATCTCCCGGTGTGCCACAATCTCGGGACCCATGACCACCACCAGACCGTGCAGCACCTCGGCCAGAACTCGCACGTTGTTCAGGTCCGCAGCAATGTTCTGAGAAGCAATTGAGGCAACCTCGTCGTGGTTCTCAGCCACATAGAGACCCGTGACAGTCGACAGCAGCGACGACGCGGAGCCAGGGTTGAAAGACGACGAGTCCACAATCAAATCCACGCCCTTCAGAGCCCAGTAATGGACAATGGGATGGGGATCCTTGGCCAGGGAAATCAAGATGCCCAGGACGGTCTTCAGGTTGGCATGGCCGGGCTGAGAGAACCGGAAAATGTATCCCAGAGACAGAGAGCATCCCGAACGGGTGTGCGGGTCGGTCTCGGCCACAATCTGGTCGATAATGTGCTTGATCTGGGCTGTGACGAACGAAGCTCCGCCGTAAATGCACAGCAGACCGAGATTTTCAGCCGCCAGACGTCGAATCTGCGAGTCCTCATGCTTGATGGAGCCCTTGAGAAGCTCCAGAAGCTGAGCAACCACTCGAGCGTCCATGGATCGGGCCTTCTTCTTCAGTCCGAGGTTTAGAGCCACCAAGCAGTTGACCACGACGGCCTCGCCTCGAAGCTGCGAGGTGGCCTTGTTGGAATGAGAGGCCATGTGGGTTCGCATCTGCTCCAGCAGAGACTCCTGGACCTTGGCAGGCTGAAAGGGGAACAGATTGGAGAAGAGAAGAATCGAGTTATCCACAATACCGGTGGTAGGGGGCACAGGAACCACTCTATCGTCAAACAGAATTTCCACGTCATGTTCCAGAGAGGGCAGAGAAAGGAAAGGAGTGCCAAGAAGCTTCTCAATGCCCTTGACCACATCGTCTCCTTCGACCAAAGAGGCCACACCAAATCCACGTGACGTCCACAGAGAATCACACTTGGCGGTCTGCAGAATGTCCTCCTTGTAGTCGGTGCCTGCAAAGCACGATACTGCCTGGGGAAGCAGCGATGCATGTGAATCTGCACGTCCCAGCTGCACGTAGCACTGCAAGAGACGTCGCTTGACGCCCGAGAACTCGCTTCCCTGGCCCACCTCGACGGACTCGGAAATGCTCTCCAGGAACGCCCAGGTGTAGTTGAGCATGATGGCGACGCGTTTGGTCAGATCCGACGTCATCAGCTGCTGGTTGCACTTGAGGAACGACAGCACAGCTCCAAGGGCGGCGTTTTTCACGCACAAAAGAAACTCGAGGTCCTGGGGAGTCTTTTGGGCAAGCTGGTCTCGCGTGAAGGGCTTGGGAAGCGCTCCCTTCCACAGAAGCAGCATGTGTGAGAGATGCACCTTGACAAAGGCGGGTCCAAGACACATGAGCGACTTGAGCAGCAGCCAGGCAATCTGGATCTGGACCACGGCCACCGAGAGCTCCGAAGACGACGAGGATTTGAGCAGGTTGTTGGACAGAGAAAGCACTCGGGTGATTGTATCAATGTTGAGAGACTCGGGAGTGGAAGAGGCAATCAACGTAGACAGACAGATGCCCAGACCGATACTGGCCTGGCCCTTGTTGAGCAGCGTCATCGTCTTGGCTGTGACCAGATACAGCTTGTCAGGAAGCAAAAGACACACCTGCTTGATTGTTTGGGACGTTGCAATGATCACAGCTCGTGACTGGTGCGACAGAAACTTGTATAGAGGCTCGATGATGTCTGGGGTGGCGGATCCGAGCTTCTCCACAAGCCCCTGAACGACCAGCAGACCGGAAAGGGTTCCGTCATGTGTAAGAGGGCCATCGGGGTTGGAGTTGGAGTTCTGGGACTGCAGATACTCCAAGACGGTCTTGATGGCGGACTGCTGTGCGAATTCAGACAGCGGCGGCGTCAGCAGAAGGTAGAGAGCATGTTCTCGGGTGAGCAACAGCTGCTGAGAGCCCACAGACTGCTTCGAGGGAGGGTAGACGTCTCTGAGGAAGGTTTTCAGGAGCAAGGGGAATTGCGTCTGCTGCAGATTCTGGGCCACAATGAACCGGTAGAGAGCATGGACCAGCCCCGTCTGCACCTTGCTGAGCTGGCCGGCCTTGATGTATGCCGACGTGAAGATCTGCAGCACCTGTTCCAGATTCAGCGCCAGCGTCTTGTCCTTGGGCTTTTCCTTGGGCTTGTCTTCTCCGTCTTCGGGCACGTAGATCTTGGACAGGGACGCCGCCAGCAGCTGCGACGCTGCCAGACGGGTCTGTGTGGTTTCCGACTCGAACGTCTTGACGCAAATCTGGCGAATGTTGTCCATTTCGCTCTGTTTCATCGCCACCATGCCTCTCTCCACGCACGCCGACATAACTCCAAACGCGGCCTGGGCGATCCGGTGGGCCTTGAGCTCCGCACTGCCGCCCTTGGCCAGCTTCCAAATGTCCTTGCACAGGCCCTCGTCGAGAGTGTCGCCCGTAGAGAGCACCACCTTTTTGAGAGCGACCAGGGCCCGGTACCTGTAGCCGGCATGGGCGCTCTTGGAATCCTTGGCAGCCGCCAGAAGCGACATTGCCGCCAGAGGAGTCAGCGAGACCATGCGGCCGCCGGCAACCTCAAACAGAGCGCCCACGCCCTCCACAGCCATGTGCTTGGCCTCCGTGTACTCCTTCTTGTTGGTGGCGATCTGGTTGGCGAGATTGGTGGTGACGTCAAAGAGGTCTTTGGACGACTCGGCAAAGTGTTCCTTGAGCGCCTTGGAGAAAAGGTGGCGGACCGCTCGACCGGGCTTGTCTCCGATCTTGGCCTGCACCTCGGCCAAGGTGTGTTTTTCAAACGGCTTGTCTGCCAGGTAGGCTAGAGATTCCACTAGGTTAGCACGGAAGAGAGTGGCCGTAGGTCACGAACGGACAACAACAGGCTGGAGACGCGAATACCAGAGGTACCTGTCGTGTCATTCGATACCAAATGACATGTTCGATACCGAAGAAGAAGACTGTACTCGATCACCGTGTTCTCAGTAGGTTGTATAACACTCCCTGAGTTCAGAAACGGCTCAATGAGTCTTGATCAAACGCTGAATCGGAGTATACCTGAATTGTCGCATCAAAGGGTGCCGTCCCTCTTGATCAGTCCCTCTGAACTTCACGTGAGTCGACAATATCGATAAGTTTTCGCAGTGACACCAGTGTCAACCCGTATCCCCCCTACCATACTCACTGCTTGATTCGGTTCAATGCGTGCAAATCCAGCTGGTTCCGACTGATTGGCAATTCGAGGTGTTCGGTTCCAGAGCGCTCTCCTAGTTACGTGTAGACATGCATACGCATCACGTGCTTGGCTGGGAGGGACGTAGCGTGAAGTATGCGTCAGTTCGATTCTGGTGGGTGTCGAGAATATGTGGTGTTGAAAATATCGAGAAGTGGGAGACGGTTAACGCATTGGCAACAGACGAAAAAGCTGGACTTGTGCAATAGTTTGTAATTCGACTGTTTCAGCTTTTGCTCATTGTATGTCGCAGTGCTCTGCTGAGATGTTACATGATGATACTCGTACATCTCACCACTCCGAACTTCGAGCTCTACTCCGCACTTCATTTCTCCCCCACTTGAGGATACATGTGAAAAAAGCATACCAATATGATCAGCGCGTTTCTAGCTGCTCATAAGTCTGGTTTATTGTCTCAAATAATGACCGTGGAGGTTGTGCGGAAGACATTAGTGCGAACGTTAGTTGCAGAGGGGTCGGAGGCGAGGTATTTTTGAAACATGATAGAAGAGAGGTTCCTCTTGTTGCGCGAGAACCTACGAAGACGCAATTCAGACGAATTGGGTAGTTTTTGATGTCTTCCGTTTTGCTTGTCCTTGCCTACAAGTAGTGTATTTTTTCATTGTCTGAAGCCCTACCAGTAGCTATCCTATAGTACCTGGTACATACAGTACTGTACCAGGTAGTCGATTGTAATGCGTATGGATGGTGTGACTATTATCATTCGTCGTTGAACAAAGACGTCTATTTGTATGCAACGTAGCAACTACACTTGCTATCTATCCCCGTATCACTCGTAAAGCTGTTGCCAAGAAGGTACCAGGCACGCCCACCAGTGGATCCCGCGAGCTTGTGTTTATCGCAGCAGGTTTTCTCGGTTTGGAAATGCAAAAAGCAGACTACTATCTGTGGAAATCGTCGGACAGTTCTTAAGACAATCAGCCAACATCCACGGAGAGGCTGGAGGCTCTGGGGTGCGTCATGTAATAGTGTCTCATCCTCCACAACTCCCCCATGGGTCCTATGATCTGAGTGTACAGTTGAGAAGACGCATGATATCATGCTTCCGAAACGATCTACCAAGTCCTCAATTCCGATTTGCTCCTACACCGCTGTCTGTCTGTGACTGAGCGATTCCGCCGCAGCCCTAAGAAAACTATCAGCACCAGCAGGGTTCTGGTGATCGACCAGGTGTACATTTTTCTAGCCAAACACTGTACCCACGTATCTGCAGATAACGTCTGTACGGTACACCGGTACGATCTCGTTTATCTTTCGAGATTGGTGATTGCGTTTGCGGAGTGTATAGAAGGCTTGCTCTTTACAGAATTGGAAGTGCCACAGTAATTGCAATTCGAGGCTACCATGGTACAGTCAAGATCCAGGTAGCTACCTGAACTCGTACTTGCAATCTCACACCACTGCTGCCCTCAATTATTGCTTTTTGCAAGTGGAACGTGTTTCAGATGGATCGCATGATGGGGGACGCGAAATGAGGATCGGAGAAGGCGGAAATACAAAAGAGAGACGGGCAGAAAAAGCAACTTTCTGCTGGCCGAAATCGGCGTCCGACACAAACAAGATTCCACACGTCTCTAAAGTCACATGCCCTCTATCAGCGTTTGACACTTGCAGTACCTGCCAATCCTGCGCATCACTTACAGCCACAATCCTATTTTGGCAGTGAGCGTTCGAAAAAGGGGAAAAATAGGAGAGAGAAGCATGTCAACGTGGATGGGCGGGGTCATTAAAGATGATTGGCCCAGTCCCGCGCTTAGGTGCAGCGATTTTCGCCTTCTTCCGGAGACGTTATCGTATTGCTCACGTTGGGGCTACTTGTAGGCAAACTAACAGCACTAAACACAAAACGAGAGGTGTTGGGTATGTACAGTAGAACTCGAGTGGTACTGTAGACGAAGACAGAGCCCACGTTTCCAAGCGTATATGAATCATTGTCGGAGAAACCAATGTGTGGCTTGTGTGGCAGACGTAACTATATGCTTACCGTTTAGCAGGACGGTTGTCTTTGGAAGAATGTGCCGTCTGTCAGGTTTTTTTAGTCGGGGTCTGTCTGTCTGTCTGTCTGAGATCTGCCACGGCTCCAAATAGACATCACGGCTCGACAAGATGCTACGCTCATAGTTTCATTTAATTTCTAGATCTTCAGGGTGGACTCAGTGCCGTGCGTTGTAACTTTGAGAGGTCCTGGAGATAACAGTTGAGAGAGGAGGAGCGAGTGCGGGAAGTGTTGTTGATGGTTGACCGTTTGGTTTCCGGTTGGTTCCGTTTGGATCCTCTTCAGGGTGGAGGAGGTGGAAAAAGGTGGGCAGGGTACTAATTCCAGGACGTACAAAGACTACCCGTCGACGGTCATACATAAGTATATATATCTATCAAAGTACAAGGGGAAGTATACGTTAAGACATTAAACTAAGACACAAGAGTGGGTCTCTGGGGGATTTGTCGACTCTGGTTACATCTCTTACATGTCATCTGTGAGGGTTCGAGTGTATCTCTTTTTTGGTTGGTCCTTGAGTCGATGATAGAGAGCGTACCTGATCGATCGCTCGAAAACAAAGCAGCCACTGCCAAGTCCCTGGCTGCTTCTTTTGACATACGTAGGAAGCAGTCAGTTACGCAATTCTCAACTCGCTTCAGTAGGCACCAGGGTATGTACAATACGTACCTACGATACGGCTCTTCGCATTCCTCGATCCTTCAAAAAGACAATACACGCAAGTGAGAACTCTACGGACAAAGAGAGAACAAGTTGATTGATTACACCTTGATTGATTGCCTTTTAGCACCCGGTGTACGTGTCCAGCAGAGGTGATAAGTAGCTTTGGTCGGCAAAGTTTCGACCCCTGTATCGCCAGTTGTGCCACGCTATAGTTTAGCGCAGGGATGGCAACAAGAGAGCTACGGTACCTACTTGTACACACTACAGCTATATTGTCTCAGCTGTACGCACATGCCGTACATAGGCCGGTCCTGGTGTTGTTCGGCTTAAACTTGCCCAGGGACTGAGACACGTAGAGGAAGCGGGCTCTTAAAAACGTCTATTATTCGCGAAACGCTGTTGACTGTTGCCTGTCGTCTACATATGTCCCCCCTTGGGTGCGTGCGGGGAACTAAAAAAAAAGAAAAACAACAGTTGGAACAAGTACGTACGGACCTACTTCCGGTCTTTTCGGGCCTGCGGATGTGTCAGTGAGCAAGTTAAGAGCCCTGTTTGGTACCCAGATAACCAGGGACGTGTGATAAGTGGCACCGCCGTAGACTCTGCAAAAGTAGACTCTGACAGCCCTGACAGACCGACAGCGCCCCTCCACAGACCCATGTCTCATTGTCGATGCAGGGAAGACAATAGGTATGTGCTTGGCTTGTGTTCCAACCCAGAGTTTGAGCAAAAAGACAAAAAGACTATCTTCCATGTATAATGGTAGCTTCTATAGTTCCATGGACCCGTCAGCTCTTATCACGGGACTCTTCGGAGATGTATCGGAGTCTCCCTTAGCGTGAATTGCGAAAGCTGTGCTTCTGTCTACTTTTCCATCTCCCCGTAAAGGAATTTCCCTATACGGCCATGTACATGGACAGCTGCATAAGCGAGTCCTTTGACCGGCTTGCTGATACTAATGAGAAGACAGACAATAGCAAGTGTCAGTGGCCGTGCGGAAAAGGTCAGAGACAAGCGGAAGAATAGGCGAGCTTGGAGCGCTGGAGTGCTGAAGCGAGTGACGCAAGGCAACAGGCTATACGGGCGAGGATACGGCTTCGAGTACCTACTTGTAGTGCCGCCCATCTTTGTATCTGTAATTAGTCACTCGCACTGCTCTTGCTCTCACTCAGATACACGATAATCCACTCACGGTCTTGTACTCTCTCACCCCCACTCTTCACATGCTTATCGCCACTACATGGATACTGCACCGAGAGCCTTTCGCATCGACCAACTGCAATGGCTCTTCGCATCGCATCGCAGCCATCGTGCCCACGGCAACCGGCTAGAGCGTGTGCGGCTCGACAATTCTCGAGTGTGAAAAAAACCGTACCAAAAAGCAACGACCTAAAAACCAACTGTCTCTTTTTTGGTCATGTGGTGCCGGCAGGTACAGTAGATATCGCTGAAGCGAGCCACTAAAACCGTCGCCAGCGCCGTTATCTTGGTTTGTTCCAGAAAGAAAACACCATACATACGTTGTATCTATTATCGACGTCTGCCAGCTGTCTGTGTGGACCTCGGCTGCGGGGTGCGCATGTACAGGTACCCCAGAATGTCACTTTCGGACCAAAGGGACGTGACACGTGGTCTCTGGAGTTGAAAGCCCGACGCCGTTTGCGCAGAGGAACCCAGCTGAGCCCGCTCTTTGACGCCATTTGCCTGTTTTCGATTTTATCGCGAATTATTCTGCTTTTTTCCGCCCCTAGTCTACAGGGCAAATCTAAATTCAATGTTTCACACCAATCTGAGAAATACACACCAATCTGAGAGCTCATCTGGCTTGGTTCTAAGCCTCCCGTTTGAGTTTGAGCTTCGCTAGTCGGATCAAGGCTAGTTTAACCGATAACTCAAATCATTCCAGCCAAGAGCGCGCAAGAGCCATGGGTGAGGGAGGGAGGAGGGTGCAAGTTGTAGGACAAGAAGAAGACAAGACGGTGGTTTGATAGATGTCAACAAAGAGCGAATATCACCAGCAGCTTCAGAGCTCGGAGCCGTTTTCAGAGCCAGCTTCAGAGCCAGCTTCAGGACCATCAATTTTGAGAATATTATCGCGAATTTATCCGGCGGTTGCTCACCCCCTCCAACCACATTGGGCATCTGCCAAACCTCGCGGAAAAAGTCGGATAGCCCCGCAATACAATACAATGACGTATACGTATAACGTATATTTCCGCCACATGACGTAGTTCACGCACACATTGCACAGCAGTTAGGTCCATGCACTCCAGCACTGAGCAAAAACCGGGGAGAGCAGCTTCGCAACGTACAAACGTCTTCTTTGTTTCTGCGGGGCGGATGAAGCAGCAACAACGTGAGGGCTCAAAGCCGCCAAAGTGGCTTGGGGGACTAGTCTACGGTACACACTCTACTGTACTCTTGTGGTCGAAGAAATCATAGTTTGCGAAATGAGGTTTGGAGGAGATTGGAGTTGTGAGTCAGTGTGTGTGGTTGTTGGTCACCAACGTTTAGGCCACACTTAACTCATTCCACACCTCTCTCATGTGGACCTCAGACAAAGATAGGAGTCGTTGCTGCTGCTGCGTGGGTCGAAAAGGGCTAAAGGGCTGGCCCACTATGCCTGACTACTGCACCGGTCGATGCTCAGATAAGAGGAAAGGGCCAAAAGGGCGAAAAGGGCTTGGAGGGGTTATTTTCGCCGCCGTTCCCGGCTTGTCCCTTTGCCAAGACGCTTCTTTCATCTTACTCTTGTTCATCGTGCAGTACTTGTACATAATAGATCTGCTGTGAGACCAGGATATTATGTGCCTGGATTGTTGCAGCGAATCAGCCTGCGAACCTCACCACGAATCCGGGAACCTCGTAGAACCCCGTAGAACCTCGTAGAACCCCATGGAGCCGACTTGTCGTGAACAGCAACCGCCGATACCGCTGTCGTGGCTTTCAGCTCTACAAAAGCCCATTTCCAGCTGCAACGTCTATCAATGTCAACGGCAGATATCAAGGGCCAATGAGCGTACACCTGCAACTTTAACCCGGTGAACAGGATTCCAAATTTGACTCAATTTACTCTCTTGGGGTCCACTATAGGTTAAGCTCTCCCGCTTGCACTTGTTCTAACAGCAGCTCTGACATCAAAGTACCAGTAGACACGCGCGCGCAAAGCTCAGCCCTGTGCGGGGACTATGTATGTATCGTACAGGTTAGTATCGTATGTACATACGAGAGTCGCTCCGAAGAAACACGTCTTTGGGGGTCATGTACGAGATTCGAACGCGGGCGTTTAGGCGAAAGAGCGGCCCGCTAGTCTGGGAATCCGCTCTCCAGAGCTCAGAGTGGATCTCTCGTGGCAAGGCCCGTTCCAGCTCTCGTTCGGGCAAAGGGAGCCGAGACAAGATTCAATTCCAACTGAGTCCTGCAAACCGTGTCGTTCTCCAGTCGAGCTAAGCCCTGCCCTGTCACTCTCTCTGTCTCTGTCTTGCTTGTCAGGGACGTACGAGTTTAGGCTACAGTAGCCCATCCCGTACCGTTGAGGGAGACGATTGCGGAGATGTCTGGGTCGATCCCAGTCCAGTAAACTTTGGGGTCTGCGAGCGAGCTGACGGACACAAACAAGCGACAGACAAACAATCGAGAAAGAAAAACAAAAAACAAGCAGAGCGGATACTCGCCCTACAAAACTTGTCAGACAAGAATACGTTCCAAGGAAGATACAGTACGATCAACGAAGAGTCATACGAGATGGAGGAGAGGGGGAGGAAAGGAGTGTTCCAACGAGCGGAAACACTGTGGCGATACAGGAAGCTTCTTCTCTCATCATCAAACAAGCTACACAGGTACAGCAGATGTACGCATCATGTGCGTCAGGTACTAACCAAATGTGTGTGTGTGAGTGTGGATGTGAGAACGGAGTCTGTTGGGACCAGAGCGAGTTGCGTCGTTGAAAAATCGACTCTACGATGCGTCTCGCCTGGGTTTCTTTCACCTGCTATCGTTGCTACATTTTTTCCACTTTCCCTCTGCCGTCCAGCTTTTGTTTTTTTTTCTCTGTCTCTGCCCCTCCCACCGCCCCTCATATCTGACCTGTCGAATCGTCGCTAGACTGAGTTTGGTGGAAAGCTTGGCTTGAAGCCAAACGTCTAAATGACAAGATTCGGGGCCGAGCTCTCTCGATACTAACCATGAAGCTTAAAAGCGGAAACCTTGGAAACCTTAGAACGCTCCCCCATTAGACTTCCAACCCAGAAACCCTTTCAGACTTTCAGACTTGGAGCTACGTGCAGGGTGCATAATTGACGTTGGGTTCTTTTGGTGATATATAGCCACACGTCTGTTGCCCCCCCCCCTCGTGGGCCCTCTCAACCTCTGGTATCCAGGTATTCGTCTTCGTCGAGCCCCCCCTTCCCCCCTCTTCCGCCATGTCCGACGACCGGAAATTCAAATGCAAGCACCCGGGGTGCGAGAAGACCTTCAACCGACGGGACTATCTCATACGACACAGTGCTAACCGTGAGTGGCGACTTGACAAGTGGTAGACAGAGGTGTGCAAGGCCCTTACTAACCCAGACCTCGACACGCTGCCTTTTCAATGTCCGCAGTGTCCCATGAAGTTTGCCCGAGCAGACTTGTTGCAGAAGTGAGTAAGACAACACTGAGCACGTAGTGCGAGGTGTTGTGAGAAGATGGCAGGGTATCAGGATAGCAGGATAGCAGGAAAGCAGCGACAACAGCGACAATAGTGACAACAGTGACTACGGCGAAAACAGCGACAAAACGACAAAACAATATGAATTTGAATTGGCGCATTCTCGCTTACTTGTCCGGTTTTGTCGTGGCTGTTCTTCCTACTATATCTTGGCTGCGCTGCCTAGCAGTTCTACTACAAGTAGGCCTACTCTGCTGTTACGCGCCACCTCAATCCAGACCGCTTGGAGACGCCTAAAGGCTTCTAGGGTGGTTCTACTGATTTAACCGCCGGCTGCTGCTCTAGTCCACACTAACACAAGACACCTCAACACACGATCGCACGAACGACGCAAGAAACGGGAGGAGAAAGAAAAGGCCAAGATCGAGCGCAAGCACCGGCGCAACTCGATGAAGTCGCAGAGCAGGAGCAACTCGATCGACATGAACGCCAACATTGTGTCGCCCACAACTGACAACTACACATGGCTGTTTGGCGCGCAGTGGCCCGAGTCCGCTACCACGGCCGAAGACACGTTCAAAATCAAGAGCGAGTTTGTGCCGCACGCCGAGGTGGCGGCGCAGCAGCAGCAGCCCGACAAAAACACCACCAGCGAGCTGGACTTCATGCACATGGTGGAGTTTGAGCAGCAGGGCCAGGGTCGCGCCTTTTATGCCGGCATTAAGACCGACCTGGACAACTCGGACACCACCAGCGACTGCTCCATCATGTCGCAGTACTCGAACTCCACCCAGGGCACGTATCCGCGTTCTTCTGGCGTGAATATGCCCGACCTAACGCTGCCTCCTCACATGAGAATGCCCGTGGCCTCAGTCACTTCGGCTCCCTCCATGCCCCATGTCCCACACATGCTCCAGCAACAGCAGCAGCAACATCAACAACAACACCCTGGAGACCTGCCTCCACCTCACATGATGCAGACCCAGCACGTCCATGGAGTGTCTCCTGAGATTCTGAACCCCTCCCTGGGCGTCCCACCCGTGTGTCTCAACCAACAACAAAACACCATTGGCGATCTCACGCCGCCCGCAGAGCCGTTTGTGGCCCGAGAAGACAAGCTGGCGGCCCCACAGCCCAACCAGCAGCATCTGCCGACGCCACAGACCGCGCACATCCAGCCACAACCGCTCTCGCCCCGAGACAGGTACCTGGGGCTCTTCTGGAGCAACTTTGACCAGCTGTACCCCATCATCCACCGACCGTCGTTCAACCCGGACACGGCTCCCGAGGCTCTGGTGACCACCATGGTGTGTGTGGGCATGACCTACGACCCCGAGCCCTCCGTCTACCAGGAGGCCATCCGCACCATGCAGCAGCACGTGCACCAGCTGTACTCCAAGGCTGCTCTGGCCCGGGGCAGCAATGCTAGCGAGAACCTCTGGGTGCTCCAGGCGCTGGCCCTGGCGGCCTACTTTCACCGTCTGCTGGGCTCCAAGGACCAGTGGGAGCTCGCTGAAATGTACTCGTGCATTGCGCTGGTCAAGGACCAGATGGTGACCGAGAACGCGCCGCAGCTGGGCCCCGATGTCGCTGCCTTTTGGCAGGAGTGGATCAAACACGAGGCCCGAAAACGGCTGCTGTGTTTCTTCTTCATTCTCGACACCCAGGCCGCCATTCTGTTCAAACACACGTCGCATCTGTCTGTGTTTGACACCGACTTGGAGCTTCCCTGCACCGACGCCGCCTGGAGCGCCCGAGACACCCGAGAGTTCTACATTGTGTACACTCTCCAGCCTCGGGGCCCCAACAACCTTCGGCCTGCTCCCGACGTGACCGAGACGCAGTCGTACCCCAAGAACAAGCCGTCGTCTGCCTCGAGACGGTTCGACAACGAGTGCCATCGTGACTGGCCGTCGCTTTTGTTTTGTGTCAAGCGAATCATGAGCGACTACGAGGAGGACCAGCAGGAGTACCCCCTAGCATGCTTCTCGCAGTTTTCGCGGCTGCTGCTGCTGCACGGCATTCTCAACATCTGCCTGGATCTGCAGCACCGAATGGTGTCCAAGAAGACGGACTACAAGACGAAGATGGTGGTCGCCTTCATGTCGTGGAGAGGCTACTTTGACCGGCAGCTTCGGGAAATCAACCGCGAGTTTCAGCTGACCAACATCATGGCCGAGAACGCCGCTTACCTCAAGGACGAGACCAACGCCAGTGCTCTGCTGGGCAACATGTCTGGCAACGAAGACATTACGCTCCAGTTCAACAACTACGGCAACACTCCCTTGCTGTGTTCTAACTGGTCCTTGTTCTCCGTGGGTCTCATGACTCTGTTTGTGGACACCCAGATGCTTCGTCAGTACACTGGCACCGCGTCATCCCCCTCAGAGCGAGTCACGGCCACGCTGCGACAGTGGGCCAACGGCCATGACGTGACCTGGGCCGTCTGGTACGCCAACCAGCTTCTTGGCCGGGTTTTCCAGAACGAGGCTCTGCCTTTCCTGGCCGACCACGTGGCCTGGGGCATGTTTTCGGCCTGTCTGACTCTCTACACGTTCGAGTCGCTGCGACGGTCTAACTCGCCGCTGCAGTCGCCCCTGGAGCCCATTTCGGAGTCTCCCCGAGCCGAGAACACCCAGAGCGAGGCTCTGGAGTACATTCGGCTGGCGTCGCAGACTCCTCCGGAGGCGATTGACGACTTTGTTTCCGAGTCCGCGGCTACGACTCTCATGCGGCAGAAGTATATTATTTCTGTGCTTCGACACACTGCCAATCTTCTGTCTCCATCGAGCAGAGAGCAATGTGTGTACATTGTCTCGCATCTTAATGGCATTCTTGCCCGTGTATAATAGCAGAAGTCCGCTTTTGCAAATATATTTATTTATAGATTGTTGTGGAATTGTAGATGAGAGACTAGGGAGGGATTAGCGCATGGCGTGCTTGTGAAACAGGCCGAGATTTTAATTATGGAACAAGTCCATAATTTCTGGAGCCGGAACAATTCGGATCCGGAGAGAGTCTACGTTTAGGAGATGTGATTCAAAGCGGTACTGTTGTACAGTCTACGGGCACGAAACCTGATTGGTTATGATGCGATATCGGTCGACGATCCTGTGGCTTAATGTGGTCGTATTTCGGTCGTACAACGAACATTTCTTTTGGCTGGGTTCATAGGCAACTGGGTTCATAGCTGATGAGTTATCAGATATCTTAGCCTTGACTCGGTTCACTAGTCTTATCAGATAGCCTAGAGGGGAGTACTACGAGGTAGAGAGCTACTTGTAGGCGGACATTGCGGAAGGGCTGAAAAGGCAGACCGAGAGACCGACAAGTGTATACTCCGTATGTGTACACTTGTGGCTGAAGACATGCACTCGTATCGTCGATTGCTTCGTCTTGCTTTACACCGCTTGGTGTACATACATCGAGATCTATCCGTTTAACCGCAGGCAAAAAAGAAAAGATGCTGTTACACTTGGACGTCTGTACTCGTACCTGGTAGCTACCTCACCAGGGTATATCGAGGAAGTGGTCGTAGTCCAAACCCGTCAACGTCGTCTACTGTACTTGCCATTAACTCCAGTCTACTGTCGCATGGTGCGCGTAGACTTGACCGTTTTTTTTTCCTCTGGCGCTTTGCTTTTTCCAGCCCCAACCTGCGTCTATACGCCAAGGGAAATTAGATACAGAGTTGGATCGACAAGCCCATCAGTCCAACGTGGCCAACGAACGAGTCTTGCGAGCAAAACCGTAACGCTATCAGTATTTGGCCCTGTGGTTGTCGTTCCTTGTACCACGTGTGGCTTTGGAGAGAGAGCAGGAGATAACAGGGGCGGAGATTTACCGCCCCAAAAGCAAAGCCAAAGGTGGGAAGAAATCCAGCAAGAGTCAGATCCCCCGAGCCAGATATAGATTAGACTGGTGACGTCAGGGAAGAGAGTGGTGAAAAGAGTGGTGAAAAGAATGGCAAAAAGAAAATGACAAATTAACGGCGAGAGCGGTATGAAAACGGCGACAGATTTACCGTGGCAAAAACACCGGATGACGTTCACCTGGCACCACCACTCGCACCACTTTCTTTATACCGTATTGAGTCCACGGAATAACAGCGCACGCCGTGGAATAGATATAGATCCAACGGCCGTTGCCTTTCATACATACCTTGTGCAAAGGCTTGTCCAGGGCTTGTTCAAAGGTCGGGCCAAGGCTTGTTGCAAAGTCCAAAGCCTCGTTCCCTTGTCTTATCTCTGGAGGTTCAGATGAGGTTTCAGGGTCTAGCTGCAATCCTGCCCACCCGTTGGAAGATGTGCGTAATAGCTATACTATAGATAGGTGGGGAGAATGTGTGGTTGTTGGTTGAGCAGGAGACTGATTGGTGCTGTCTGTGAATGGTACTGGTTTTGTGTACGACGTGCTAGCTAAACGGTATTGGTGCTGACGCTACAACATCGTCAACTTCAGCCACTCGTCTGCCTTACGGTCGGCGATTAGAATTGCCAATGGCTGAGCTAGACGAGAGCCAAGTTTTATCGGTCCATCCCAGGCGAGCCAAAGTCTGAGACAGAGCGAGTTGGTCGGTTGAACGTTGAGGTTTGCCCCGGAACGAGCCAAGCGAGCAGAGTCTGAGACAATGAGTTGATACTGTAGGTTGAACGTTGGTGTCGATCTGCACTAAACGAGGTGAGAGAGGAATCGTCATGGCCACAATTACTTGTACGACGTAGTCGATTAGCAGAATACACCTGTAATTGTAGTAAGTAGCCCTTGGACTTCATTGACTCAATGACCCAATCACTGAACATGTACTCTCAGCTCTGCCTCCTCTCACCGCACCTGGACTGACCGTACCCTTGCCTGACTATCTACTCAAGGTATCTACGTATAGCTCTCCTTCTCACGTACGAACCTCAAACACTTGACACACGGGCCGTATCCGTTCCCGCAAAATACCCGCATCCGCTATCCAGCCAGGGTCCACCGGCTTAGGCTCTCTAGCTTTGCACTAGTGCTCCCGAATCCGTCGGGTGGGCCAAACCGTTGCACTATCTGCCAACGGGTGGGGATGTGATCAACGTGAACGATATCGTCTTACCACGATAGCAGTATGGCTGCTCACAGAACTGACTACTGGTAGACGTGTTGTCAAAAATGAGAAAGAAGCAATGCCTCTTGGCTCTTTGTTCAATCGCTTGTATCGTACCTGTAGATAACCAAAGTTCAACTCCTATCATACCTTTGGCGCTATGATACAGCTGATACAGCTGATACGGCAATACGGCTCTGACACCTGGTACAGCTGATAGCCGTGCGGAAATGTCTCAGAAACGCCTAGCCACGAGTCGCGCCAGATAGTCATCTGCAGAGTCATCCTTAGTCTGACAGGAGTCACCGGATTATCCCCTCTTCCGAGATTGTAATCATAATCGTTTCATCACTAATAAATACTATATACACTGAGTCTTGAGCGCCACGCATCGTACCGGATGAGCCCGTGGCGTCAAGGAAGACGGACGAGTCCAGAATATCCAACAGGGCTATTGCTGCGCCAGGGAGAAGGGCGTAGAATCCGGATTTCGTAGAGTCCAGACTAAGAACGTGAAGTTCAGATTTCGTAGAGTCCAGATTTCGTAGAGCCCAGATTTCGTAGAGTCCAGATTTCGTCAAGAAACCGTAGAGCCCAGAGTGTTCAACAGTCCTACTCACTTCGTTCGTAGCTCTGTGGCGCTGTCTGCCGAATTCTGATCCACTCACTTCGTTCGTAGATCAGAACTCTGGGGACAAATTCACATCCATCCAGCCCAAAAAGTCATCGCCCTTGCCGTCCATCCAGTCCTGCATAATGTCCATGACCCCCAGATCCGGTGGAAAGCCGAAATCGTTAAACTGCTCGTCCTTAACCACCGGAGGCGGTCGCTCGAGCTGGAGGGGCGCCATAGACGGATCGTCGGAGTCGGTTCGGATGATTCCGTTGATTGGGGCAGCTCCAGAAATGTTAGAATTGGCAGCTGCAACCCCTCCTCCGTTTGTAGCAGCCGTAGTTTGGCCATTGCCGTTGCTGTTGCCATTACTGTTGCCGTTGCCGCCATTGCCATTGCTGTTTCCGCTAGCAATCACAGGAACACCTCCAAGACCCCCCTGGGTAGGCGTGTTCCTGCCGGTTCCACTGTTGGAAACGCCCTGAGAGGTTCCGCCTCCGTTGCGTCGCTGGGCTTCATGAATGATCCAAATAAGTTCATAAAACAGCGACGCCGACAAGTGCGACCGCATGCGCGAAACAATACCGGGGGTCTTGAACAGCTCCGGGTTGGTCACGATCGTGCGGTTCAGCTTCTCCACGACCTTGGCGATCCGCGAAATGTCGTTGTCCACGGGCCAGTGCGTCACCATCTGCTTGAACTTGGCGTGCAGCGCCACCACGGAGCCCCGGGCGGTCTCGTGGTACTTGGGCAGCAGGTGGGGGCTCAGATGCAGCCGGAACAGCACCGTGGCGGCAAACGACGCGCACTGCCGCATCCAGATCGGGTACTGCGTGATCTGGTAGGGCAGGCCGCACAGAATCGCCACGGCGCGCGTCGCGGCGTTGTACGCGTTCATGATGAACCGCGTGTCGGTGCCTCCGATGAACGAAAACACCGCAATCATCAGCCGGATGTTGAGGTAGTACATCTCTGCCGACGGCTCCGACAGGTCGAGCTGCTGCGCCACGAGGTCCAGCTCGTTGTTGATCACGGCCAGCACGTTGATACGGTCGTCGTAGGGAATGAGACCGTCTGCTGAGGTCTGCGAGTTGCCTACAAGATTGATGAGACGCGAACAAAACGCCGACAGCTTGATGAGACTCGAAAACGAAAACGACGGCAGCTTGGTGGCGGCGTTGTTGATGAGCGAGTCCGCCTGGGTGGTGGGAGGCAGGCCCAGCGACGAGCACCAGACCTGCTCGAGAAAGAAGATGGCCATCCACGAGCGGGTTCGCCACTTGACGGCGTCAGTCATGCGGACCTGGGACCGCGAGAACTCGGACACAAACTCGCCGCGGTGCAGACCCAGCTGCAGCGAGATGTTTTTCGCCAGGCCAATCAGCCGGTAGCTCCAGTCGTCGAGAATCTTCATGTTGGGCAGAGGCCACGTGGCGAGCACCAGCAGCGCCTGGACCACGTGGGTGGACCGCGGCGTGTGCAGCCAGCACGTTTCGATGATGAGGTTCTTGACGTGGGGCCACAGCTGGTTGTACTGCTGCGGGTTAGGGTCCGACTGGCAGGCCGTAACCATGACCGTCCAGAACAGCAGTTTGGACTGCTCGTAGAGTTCTTCGGGCGAGTGGGTCTCGAGGATGGGCAGGTAGGGCAGGTAGCGTTCCACAAACCGTTTGTGGAGTCGCAGTACTCGTTCGTTGTTGAGCGTCACGCCGTTGAGGGTATATGTCGAGGACGGGGATGCCGAGGTGGTTGTGGTGACCGGTTTCGAGGTGTGGTTCGGGTGGACCGTGATTGGCGGGAGGTGGGTGGGTGTTTGTGTAGGAGTCTGTGTTTGTGGAAGCGGAGGCAGCTGTGTGTGTGGATGAGAAGGGTAGGGGTGGGGTAGCTGAGGTAGGTGGGGGTGGTTAGGCATGTGTTGGGTGTGTTGAGTCGTGTTGTGAGGTGGAATCATTAGGTGAGGGTGATCCATTTGAGGAGGTGCCTGGGGTGGAGCCTGGGGTGGCGGAACTGGCGGTGCTGGGGTGGTTTGGGCTGTCGCTATCGCTCCAGCCGGCTGCCTCAACAACTCAATCTCCTGCCGTAACTGGTGAACGTCGTCCATCAGCGACTTGAGCTGCGAGCCTTTGGGCGGCTTGTACAGCGGGTCGACCACGCAGTGCTTATTGAGCTTGGCGCATCGCGTGCACGCGTTGGGGTACATTTTGCCAGCGTCACACTTGACCTTTTGCTGGCGGCACATGGAGCATGACGTCACTGGGCGCGTTTTGAGAGGCGGCTTGGTTCCGTCGATTCGGTCGAGTCGGTCGTCGCCGTCGCCGCCGTATTCCTCGGGAGAGTCTGTCGCCGGTCGTTTCATGGCGTCATCAGGGCAAACAAAATGTGGGGTGGAGATATCGCTGGTGAGCCGGATAATTAGGTGGTTGGGATGCAGCGAATTTTATCCAGAGTTTGGCCAGGGGGTTTAGGTTCGTGGGGAATCTGGGGAAGCCGACTCGGGTCCGAACGGCAGTGACTGGCCGTAGGTCAGAAACGGACCGCAATTATCTGGTTGGTAGAGACCAGAATAAGGCTGTCACGTGCCCAGCACCTACTTATAGCATGTTCGATCACGTGACTACACCGTCAGCTGACTGTTGTACCGTCTTGTTCAGTCGTCTACTCCTTACGCCTCGGCTCGTACGTTAAATCATAAGACGGAGAGGGCCCAAATGAGCTGCTCTCAAAGGGTCTAAAGGTCAAAAGGAGGCTTGTTTGGTAGACAGGTTTGTGACTAATATTGGTGGAGGGGTAGTGAGTCATTATTGCGGTAGTTTGGTGGTTGAGGAGGTTGGAGGAGTGACTCATGATAGTGGCTATGGAAGGATCCACCTTTTACAGTAGCTATGGAGATCTTCATGAGTTGTACGAGTACGAGTAGAAGAGTGTACTGTACGGTATTGCAAGAATTCAATGCTGCTGAAACCTTCAGTCGTTATTCACACGTGTCTGGCACGTCTGGGGAATGGATATGGGTTCTACTATAGCGTGGTGGTAGCTGTTCTGGGAAGGCCAACCTTAACTAAACTACCAAGTAATAAAATCCTCGACCCATTAAAGTCAAGTAAGGTCTGAACTACACCCAGCTCGCCCCTGGCTCAAAAACGGAGCAGAAAGATTTGCAAGGCATCAGAAGTGCAAAGAAAAGCTGTAGAATGATTGGTTCAAAGTCCCCATGGTCACATGACTTCTCTAGCGCTTTAGAGAAGCTAAGGAGCGAACCTGTAGTCCTCCAATGGAGATGTGCTAATTGTTACTAAGCCTATGAGACAAGAGATCACAGACAATTGAAGATGGTTTATAATCACGCCCTATACAACAAGTATCAGAGTAGACAGCTGACTTTCATCATGGTGATTATACTGCTATATATAGTGTGTGGTTGTACAACAGGCCTGACTCAGAACGCTGCACTTGAATACCAAGGTGCTTAACAGTAAGAGCAAATACAGCTCTGACTTAATTGACAGTGACTGCCATCTCATTGTAGACAGCCCTTACAACTTCAAAGCGGCTTAAGGACCGAGTCACCCAACCATCAGGGACGAAGGTGTCCAAGGACTCTGTTCCGATAACAGCACGGGCATAATCGAGGCATGAGAATGATGACAAAGAAGATATCCGTATAATTTCAAGCTGTTTGATTCGACGCAGTTATCGGAATGGACTCAGAGATGAGATTCGGAATTGTAATTCGGAGTCGAAAGTCGAAAGTCGAAATTCCGAGATCAAGGTTCATGGAACGGGTAGAACAGATGTCTCTAGCTCTTTCAGATTTGACGGTATCGATCTGAAAATCGAGCAAGTCGTTATTATGCTCTTCAAAACCAATCTCCATTTCTTTCCAACTCGATCTGACCCCAGGAACACTCTCAAAAATCGATCTTCGACATTCAACCCAATGGCCGCACTCATCAGAGACGGAACATGAAGCGGCTACTTTTGCCGCAATTTGGCCCCGTTATACCTCCTGTCACCGATGAAATGACTCATAATCTAACTCACCGTACCCTTTCAGCTCATAATCTAACCCGGCTCTTCTGATGACTAAGCAAGTGTCCAACCGCTTTTGCCCTTTTGCCCCAACGGTTTTAGTTGGCCCGTTTTTTTGTTGACCGCACCCTACAAACACTACCGTACGGTCACGTGACCCATGAGGTAAGCACACCTGATCAACCTCATCTATTTATTGCCCCTTTGGGAATGTGGAACTTGTAGTCTTTTGCAGTCCTTTGCGGTCCTTTGCCCTGAACAAAGATGATCTGAGATGTGTGTCTTTGTCACATGTTTTTTTCCACACTCTGAAAAAGAAAGTGTGAATGTGGGGAGACAGACGCAATGGCGCCAAACTCAACAATAGCACCACTGTAATTAGTACGAGTAGGCGTTGGGTGATAATACTAGGACTATTCTGCGATGGTTGAAATTGAGAGGTGCTAGAGCTTACGTAAGCGACTGGCAGGATAAATCAACAATACCGCTTTGGACAACACCCGTTGATGCCTCCTCTCATGGTTCCATTTTTTTATCACATTCTATACTGCCAAACTCTATCCCAATCCTCCGTGCGTGTCACTCGTATAAAGCTCAGCGTTCATCTGCCCTCCCATGCGATCCCCCTCTACACGACAACCGCAAATGCAGTCCTACTACGCCATCGCCACCGTGTGGGCGCTCATTGTCGGCGCCGCCACGTACTACTTCTTTTCCAACTCCAAGCCCAAGGCCGTTTTGCAGCGAGGAGACACGGCCTTCAAGGAGTTCCCTCTCATCCAGAAGACGGTTCTGTCGCACAACTCGGCCATCTATCGATTTGGCCTTCCTCGACCTTCTCACGTGCTGGGTCTGCCCATTGGACAGCACGTGTCGCTTTCGGCCAACATTGGAGGCAAGGAGGTGCTGCGGTCCTACACCCCCACCTCGTCCGACCTGTACGACAAGGGCTACTTTGACATTCTCATCAAGACGTACCCCCAGGGTAACATCTCCAAGTTTGTGTCCGAGCTGGCCATTGGCGACACCATGAAGGTGCGGGGCCCCAAGGGCAACTTTGTCTACAACCACGGCCTGGTGGAGTCGTTCGGCATGGTCTGCGGAGGAACCGGCATCACCCCCATGTACCAGATTCTGCGCCACATTGCCGCCGACCCGGCCGACAACACCAAGGTCAACCTGGTGTACGCCAACGTGAACCACGAGGACATTCTGCTCAAGAAGGAGCTGGACGCGATTGCCGCCGAAAACGACAACATCAAGATCCACTACGTGCTCAACAACGCCCCCGAGGGCTGGAACGGCTCCGTGGGCTTTGTCACCAAGGAGATTCTCGAGAAGCACTGCCCCGCCCCCGGCCCCAACACCAAGCTGCTGCTCTGTGGTCCTCCTCCTATGATCTCGGCTCTGAAGAAGGCTTCC
This sequence comes from Yarrowia deformans, assembly GCA_900519085.1. NCBI lineage: Eukaryota > Fungi > Ascomycota > Dipodascomycetes > Dipodascales > Yarrowia > Yarrowia deformans. The sequence goes on along the minus strand of ULGY01000008.1, from coordinate 434,914 downwards.
GTCGAGCTGGGCTACGAGAAGGCCCGACCGGTTTCCAAGCTGGACGATCAGGTTTTTGCCTTTTAGAGAGCGCACAGTTGGACGAGTACCGTACTCCTACCAGCATGGTCTCAGCAAAGTGTCGAAAGCCACACCTAGACTCATGTCATAGATAATGAATTATGTTAGCAATGTGGGGTAGAACAGCGACCGATTGCCACTCTCCCAGTGTATTCGTGAAGTCACAGTATCGTGACAATTGGATCAGGAAAGTCAATTGAGTGTGGAATCGGTCAGAGAAAGAAAATATTGTATACAAAAAGATGTATGAGATACGCTCACTAACATCGCCAAACAAAACTGTACGCGTTGGACACACTCCATTTCCATCAATATTCATCAGAAAGGGACGGAAAGCACATAATTGCATCCCCCGTCCGTGTCCACTTTACGGTACAAATGGACCGTTGGTTTGGTCCTGTCTCTTCCAGGTAATCAATGATTAGAGTAACCTCATGGTTAGTGCCTGTATAGACAGTACAGCCGGTTGAACATATTGACCAAGGAGTTTCAAAGTCCGTTTATCTCAACATGTTTGTACTACAGGGATCACATTTATCGTCTGTCTTCCGTTAGCCAAGTTATATCTCGTAATGTCCATTTCAGAGAGAGTTATCAAGCATACATCAATTGGTTCACTCTGCCTCTGAGACGGTCTTACTTCCACTTGCTCAATCAAATATGTACATTAACTATCTCGTAAATCGTGTTCTCTGTCGTCAGGTTATGGATGAGATGGGTCGACAAAAGCATTCTGCTCAGGTTTCGGTTGTTTGAACCTGTTTGAACCTGAACCTCCTATCTAGAACTGAGCGAAGAGAAGTTCTACATCTTCCGTCTCGGACACAACAACCCCTGATGAATCACATTCAACGCCTTCAACGCGTCATTCTCCTCAATCACACACGAGATGTTAATCTCGTTGGCTCCCTGACTGATCATCTCGATGTTAATACCCGCCTGGGCCAGGGTGGAAAAGAACATGCCTGCACAGCCGACCATGGCCTTCATTCGGGTTCCGATCAGCGACACAATGGTCATGCCTCGCTTCACGTCCACGGTTCCGTACTTGCGCAGCTCTTCCACGGCCTGTTTGAGGTTTGTGTCGGGGGCATGGAAGGCCATAGAGACGTGCACCTCCGAAGTGGAGATGAGATCCACAACAAGTTTCTGCTGGTCCAGCGTCGCAAAAATCTTGTTGAGGAAGCCATGGCTCTTGGTCCGTTTATTCGAGTGAACGTTGAGCACGGTGATATTGGATTTCGTAGTCACGGCGGTGGGTTTCTTTTCGTCGTCCACAGGCGCAGACACCTGGGGCGTGAAGGAGCCAGAAGACAGAGAAGTTAGCGAGTCGGTGGAAGAGGCCAGATCCTGGGCGTTGGTCTTGGACTTGAGGTTTCCAGAGCCGTCGGCAGAAGGGTAGATGATGGTTCCGCCTCCGAGGGGATTTTCGACGTTTTTGATCCGGATGGGAATGTGCGCCTTGATCACCTGCTCCATGGTAAAGGGATGGATGACCTCAGAGCCGTAGTAGGTGAGCTCGGCCGCCTCCTCGGGAGTGATGATGGGCAGCAGACGAGCGGTAGACACCTTTCGAGGGTCTGCAGTAAACACTCCGTCGACCTCCTTCCAGATCTGCAGCTCCTTGGCCTCCAGACCCACAGCCACCAGAGCAGCGCACAGATCGGTGTATCCTCGTCCAATCTGGCTGAGTAGACCGCCCTTGACGGGGCCAAAGAAGCCAGTCAGAACGGGGACCATGTTGCCCTTGACAGGAGCCGAGTCGGCGCTAGGAGATCCGGGTAGAGTGATGATCTCGCCCAGAACGCGGCCCAGATCGGCGTAGAACTTGGGATCTTCGGCGTTGGTGGTGGTGACCACGTGAGACAGATCAAAGTACCGCGCGTTGACGCCAGCGTCTCGCATCACCGCAGTCATGTACATGCAACTGAGCTTCTCTCCAATGGCCATGATGGAGTCCAGGGTTCGGGGCGAGATCTCTGAGATGATTTCGGCGGCAGCCAGGATCCGCAGAAGCTGGTCGCACTCGCCGTTGATGTCGCTCACGAGGTTTTCCAGCAGCTCCGCGTGCTTGACGTCGCGCTTGGCGGCAGAAAGATGGTCTTCTCGCACCGACTCGATGATGGGGTTGTAGGCGTCAGATCCAAGCAGAGCTGAGTCAGCAGCCGCAATGAGCCGCGTGGTGGTGCCCTCGGCCTTGGTGCCCGTGGATCGGGCCGAACACACTACCGCCACGTCGTACGACTGCGAGTACTGCTGCACAATGTCGTTGCAGATGTTTTTGGGGAACTTGCCCACCGAGGTTCCTCCGAACTTTTGGACGATCCAGGTCATGTTGGGGGGTGACAAGTGGTTGACTGAGAGAGTGTTGGTGGTGGGTTGAGAGTGGTATTGATTTGGAGAGTAAAGCTTTGTGGATAATGCTGTTGAATAGTATGTCGATAGATCGTGGCTAGATCAGTGGCTTGAAGATGTAGTGTTGTAGTACAAGTCCTTGTAGAAGAGATTCAAGTCGTTCAGCTGAGTAAGCAAAGGCCGCGGTCTTGGTTGGTTGGTAAAAAGTCGTTTGGTCGAAATCGCAGCCAGATCAACAGTCTTATACCAAGGTCGTATCGCTTGATAGCACAAGAAGTTAACAAGTCAAATAGGTTATATGCGAGGTTGGAATTTTCAAACCTTGATGACTCATTTATATCGATGACGCAACTGAGCCGCACGGGATTTTGAGGGAGTGTTTTGAGGCGGTTATCAGAATGGGAGAGGGTTGAGATTTTGAAAATCAGACGAAAATATACGGATCAGCTTATTTCTCGAGTTTTGTAAGGATTGACCCCCTTTTGGCCGAAATACACCCTCTCCAAATACTCTCTTGTCATGCACCGTCACGTGCACAGTTGACTCGGATATGTGGCATGGGTCGGATTAATTGGAAGGGTGAAATGAAGCAGTGCCAAACCAATATAATTAGATTTTTCGTGGGTGGAGACTTGTGGAATGCTGTATTCTGATGAGTACTTGAGTATTGGTGTTGATTGGTAAATAACAGTAATACTGGAGTTCACCGGTACACGTAGCCAGAAGTACTCCTAGATAGATAGTCAAGCAAGTACAGTATGTACAAAACACTTCGAACATACAGCTTGTCCGTGCACTTTGGACACTCTCGCTATCGCTCCATCAATACTTGGCTACCCCGGTGCGGCTTATTAAACTACCCGGGGTAAATGCACTGGAGTGTCTTGGTTCTCACCACTCGAGGCTCAGGAGAATTTGAGAACGGGAGAATGCAGGGACGCGCGACAAAGAGCCGGTGTACGTGCAAGTCCACATTGTGCGTGTTTCGCGTTACGTAATCAGTTCACGTGTATCATTACAATGATTCTACCACGGCTCAATCAGGAGGGGAAGGCTCACTAGATCAACCTTATGAGCCGTGCGATCCGGGGTCATCAAAGAGGGGAGTCTGGAGATTAGGATCGTGTTGACCCGGAGATGTTTGAATGAGTCAGTTGGAGAGAGGGGGTGACAATCGTGGTTGCTGTAGTTACGATGGTTGGGGTGAGGAGAAGGACAATAGTCGGTGTAACGGAAGCTTNAGACTTCAACAGTTTACACAATCTGTAACAGTTTATTATGAAGGTCTGATTCAAATGACTGTGCTCATTTCGATCCCCGTAAAACACATATTCCATCCCTTGACACTGCACTTAGTAAGACAGTGTTAATTATAGACTGTATTACAAGATCACGCTTGCACGACCTAGCCATTCAATCACAAGCCAAGTCAACATCAAGTCTTCACTGTCACAGTAGAGCTCTATACCTACCCCGTACCTCTATAGCTCTACTCCGTACTTGAACATGAATCTTACTCCAATTGAACACTCAGAAAATCACATTCAGAAGCAGAAATTAGTGCAAAAGTACAAGCACCGGTAAGCGCTTGGTACAGTAGACCCCACCAACCTCTCTCGTCTCTCTCGTACACTTTAATAGCGTGTATCTTCACAAACAGCCGTATTCACCGTTCTAAATCTCACCCTAAAACTAGTGTCAACTCAATCTGCTGAGTAAGCCGTCTTTCCAGAGTAATTGACGCTTCCACGGGCCAAACATCAAGTCTCGCAAACACGTCTATCCTTCTCCAACCTTCTCCAACCTCCTCCAACAACTTCACGCCTTGTACTGTACTGTGTCTATGGGATTATCGTCTGTGAGACACAAGGTGTGAGTAAAAGATAGGGTTCCGGTAGAGGTGTAGGGGGTAGTATTAGAGGTGATTGTAGGGGTGGGTAGAAGGGGGATTTTCGAGCAGGAAAAGGTGTCCCCATTCGAATCACGTAATTGAAATACTATTCAGCCCATCTTCCCACTATTTCCACCCCTCCAACACAGCTTCATCCTCCCCCCCCTCCTCCAACCACCTCTACCTGTCCTGTGTATGGGCAAACCTTACTCCTTTCCCAATCGGGTCGCAAGCCTTGTTTTGGTCCCAGTTCCCAAAGCCTAAAATCCAAAACAACAGTTTAGCTTGCAACGACAAATTAAACCACCCGTGCTACTTACTACCCTACACACCTAAAGAGTCTGCATCTCCCAGTCCTGCACTTCCCTCGGAACCAGCTCTGAGTCTCATCCTCTCTGTCTGTGTCTCTTCCGTCCTTCCCCCACACCAGGCTCAACCAGTCTACCCACGCTCATTCGGCCAGTTTGCAACCTGGCAAGGACTAACGACACTGTACGCAACCAGCAAAGGGAAACGCAACGCAACAACGCAACGACACAAAACGATTCACCTATCGCCCAAGACGTATCACCCTCGCGACCTATTGATCGTGATTACACACAGCATCAATTCGACCGACCGTTATCAGCATTCGACCGACCGTTAAACATCATTAATTTGACCGACCGCTAATTACCATCACACACCTAATATTACTCCCCCATTATCACCATTCCCCCCCCATCTAATTTCTAATGACCACCAAATACCACAAACCCGACACGACGTCGTCGGCGTACGGCCCCAATGCCGCCACCTCCGCCGCCCAGAGAGCCGCCGCAGCCTCTTCGGCCGCGTCCACAGCGGCCACCCCGACACAGCAGTCCCCAGCCGTGTCCGCAGAGGTCGGCGACATTTCGTCTAGACCCGTCTCTGGCGTCGACTCGCTGTCCCCCAGCAAACCGGACACAGACGCAGAGCTCCCCAAGGCAGTGGTCACCGAGCCCGAGCCGATCGCAGACGTCAAGCCGACCCCGGAAGCTGTGGTTGCACCAGCCGCACCAAGAACGACCTCTGTACCAAAGACGGCGTCTGCACCAAAAACGACCTCGGCACCCAAGGCTGCCGCCCCCCAAACGTCAGCTGCTACAAACGCCGCCGTGGCAGCAACGTCCGGATCTGGACCCTCCACCCCCCACCAGCCGCCAAAACGCCCCGGACACAAGCCACAGAAAGCCGCGCCGGCCGACGGAGGATTCATGTCCAAGCTGTGCTGCTGCTTCAGCTCGGCCGAGCCCGAGTACGACGCGCAGACCCGGCCCCAGAACGCCGCAGCCGCCACCGCATCCGCCTCGTCGTCCACAGCCTACGAGCCCAAGGTCATGACCAGGCCGGCCGGCAAGGAGGAGCACCAAAAGCAGGCCATTCACCACCCCGCCTCTGATAAATACGTTGGACCGGGAGGCGCGATCGCAGGAGGCGCGGCTGTAGGCGCTGCTGGAGCAGCTGCTGGAGCTGCCGGTCTGGCCGCAACCTCCGCCCACACCACAGCTGCCCCCTCTCAGGCAGCCCCCAGCCTCGACCCCCACGACGCGCACGCCGTCGTCCATAGCTCGGAGGCCCAGGCCACGCAGGTGGACAAGCTGGCGGACGACTCGTCGGCATACGAGCTCAGCGACGTGATCCCTGCCGGCGCCGGCTCCGAGTTCTCCTCGGACCCGCGCTACTTTGTTCCATCGCAGGGATGGCTGCTGGACCCCGTCAGCGACCAGCTGGCTGGGCGAAAGTGCCTGGTGCTCGATCTGGACGAAACGCTGGTGCACTCGTCGTTCAAGTACATCCACCAGGCGGACTTTGTGATCCCCGTGGAGATTGAGGGCCAATACCACAACGTGTACGTGATCAAGCGGCCCGGCGTGGACGAGTTCATGCGGCGGGTGGGCGAGCTGTACGAGGTGGTGGTTTTCACCGCCAGTGTGAGCAAGTACGGCGATCCTCTGCTGGACCAGCTGGACATCCACAACGTGGTGCATCACCGGCTGTTCCGAGAGTCGTGCTACAACCACCAGGGCAACTACATCAAGAACCTGTCGCAGCTGGGCCGGCCTCTCAAGGACGTGATCATCATCGACAACTCGCCGGCATCGTACATTTTCCACCCCCAGCATGCCATTCCCGTGAGCTCGTGGTTCTCGGACGCCCATGACAACGAGCTGTTGGACATGCTGGACTTTTTGGAGGACATGGCCAAGCCCAAGGTCGAGGACGTGTCTTTGGTGCTGGACGTGAACATGTAGGGCGTGGTGAGAGCGCTGACGAAAGCGCTGACAAGAGCGCCTCACGAGAGCGTACCAAGCGCATGAAATGGAAGCGTCTGTCACGACGGCGTTCACCAAAGGATAGGACGTGGCTGTGGAACATACCTCGTACGAGTACAGCACAGCACGTGCCTAAGGCTACAAGTGGCTGCATTTAGCTAGAAGGCAGTAAGTAGATGCTGCCAAAACTATATATACATCTATATATATCGCCTAGAGCGACTCAATGTAATTAATTTAATTTATTACCGGAAGGAGGGAGGGGAAGAGACGGGCTTTAGAGACATTCTGTTGGTGTGTGCTGACATACAGAGGGTGCAGCTGTGGTTGTATTCTTACCTCTATACACACCATAGCAACCAAAGATTCAATGCGTGTTAGAGAGAGATGTTACAGATCCAGTTTCATTACTAATTGATTAAATATACAGTGAGTCGGAGCTCAAGGTGTTGTAGGGGGTTGTAGGGTTGTAAGACGGTTGGTGGTATTGTTCATGGTGTGTCGCTGACTGACTGGGCTTGTTAACGTCGTTCACGTCCGTTCGTCAATTTGCCACCCTAGTTAGCCTCCTTGGACAGCTGGTCGCCGTTGACAATGACCTTCTCCTGGGCAATCTTCTCGAGACCTCGCTTGCCAAGGTGCTGGATGTTCTTGAGCTTGTCGCCGTTGACGATGGCGTTAACAGGGGCAGGAGCAGGAGCAGGAGCAGGGGCAGCCAGAGCCAGGGTGGTGAGAGCAGCAACGAGAGTGGTGGAGAATCGCATTGTAGTGAGAGAGTGTGAGTGTGAGTGTGTGTGAGAGAGAAACGTCAGAGAGACTCCAGAGTTACAGTGTATATATATATACATGTTTATACCGTGTCATTAGCCTGGGTTAGAGTTGAATATGAACGCTTGGCTCCTGCACGTCATCCCTTGGAGTATGTAGATCCAGGGGTAGTGAGAGGACGGAAATGGGGGGTAGATGACGTGACCGGGGTATAGTTGCGGTCTTTTATTGGTTGTATAAACCGATTGCTTGAATATTTGGTTTCTTTCGTGTCACCAGTTACTGTATCGCTTCTCTCTCATCTGTTTACATCTATTCTTAGCATTCTTCCTTCCAACTTTATCACAAAGTTGAGACGGAAACAAGACGAGGTTGCGAGACGTGAAACGACGTGTTTTTCGTGTCAGTCTAGAAGGGACAGGTTCTCGGTCAATTTGAGGGCAATTGTCCGTTCCAGCTTTGTGGATAGTGTACATCCATCGCCTTACTACTCCATGTTTGTGTCCACAAGGAGTAATATCATGGGCTTGGCGCTCCCGATAACGCACGTAAACAATGAGTGCATATAGACTGGTGCACGAGGGGAGGCAGTCAATAGGAAAGAGACCTTTTCGGGGGGAAGGAAATGTTAGTGGCTTTGAATAATTAAAACGGATCTCGCTTCAATCGTTGCTTCATTCGTTGCTCCAATCAGCTGCTCCATGTCCAAGCATCTGGCATCTGAGAACTGGAATGTGTCACAGCAATCCCATTCCTCTGACACCCCCTTCTTGCTGTCAGTTGCTGTCACTTTCATTGCTGACACTCCCATCAACGTCACCCCTTGATCAGTGTTCCAGAAGAGTCCCAAATACGGCCAAAAGCGTCTCTTTCGGGGAAAGGCCCAAACTTACGCGTGTTTCAGAAAGGGGATGATGGTGATGCAAGTACCAGGTAGAGACTGTCCAAAGCCATCTATAATGTGGTAACAGTACAAGTATGTACCTCATTTTTGTTTTGGCTTCTGCTAGAGCCGCAAGACTCCCTTCAGGTGCTTTGTAGTCGTTCCGCTTGTGTGGTCCCCCAAAATCTCTCACATTTCAGACGGACGAATCTCTTCTCACTGGTCTCTCTCTTTGCTCGACTGCTTACTAATTGCTTGTAGCCAGTTACGCTTCCCCGTAGCAATGATTGACTCGCTTGAACTGGCTAAACTAGACGATCCGGGGGTGTATCAAGTCGTCGGCTGTGCTCAGTCTAGCTACGGACAGTTTCATACGCTTCAATTCCCTGGACAACAATGATAATAAAAAATGCACTCATATATATATGTTATATCTTTTTGGTAGCACCGACATGATTGTCTATGTGCTCTGGTCCGTTCTATACCTAGCTGGAGAGGTCGTTGTTGATCCTCACCTCTCTCCACAGCGTTTTCGTCGTGCTACGCACTCCTCAAACGCCCTCCTCAAACGCCCTCCTAAACGCTCTTCCAACCACCCTCAACACTCTCCTTATGCTGCTTCTTCTCCTCCTGGATCCGCTTCCACTCCTCAATCTTCTTGTCGTCCTTGATGGCCACACCAACAATATGCTGCTGCTTGAGATGAATGTCCGGCAGGTTCTTGTTATGCTTTCTCTCATTGTCCTGTCGTCGCTTGAGAGCCTTTCGCTCAATACCCTTGATCTCTCGGGCATTTTTAACAGCAGCAGGCTGGTGTCGATGCTTGGCAATGGACCGAACCTCGGGCATGTGTCTGTATCGCTCCTTGAGAGCATCGGTGTATTCTCGGGAGGCCTTCTCTCGAGACGACTTGACGCCAGCCTTCTCGGAGGCCTTGGCTCGCCACAGACGCACGTTTCCGTCGTCTGAGCCCGACAGAACGTACTTGTTGTCGAGAGTGAACTTGGCCGAAAAGACTCGCTGCATTCGCTTAGTGTGGTAAATGTCTCTGGAGAACCGTTCTCGCACGTTGAAGAGTCGAATGGTCTTGTCGTACGAGGCGGTGACAATCTCTCGGCCAGTGGGTGAGTAGTCCACGTCCATAACCGCAGCCACATGGTCCTGCAAGAAAGACGTGCATGCAGACAGGTTTCGCATGTCGTACAGGTAAACGTTGTGGTCTTCGTTAGCGGCGCAGAACATGAACGGCACCTGGGGGTTCCACGAGATGGCGTTGTTGTTCATGCTGGTGACCAGCTTGTTGATGGGCGAGTTGGTTCGGATGTCGTAGAGAGTGAGAGCTCGGTCGGAGCCGGTGGAGGCAAACACGGCATGCTCTGAGGGCGAAAACTTGAGAGAAGTGATAGTGTCGGCTCCCCAGGACAGAGAAGAAAGAGGCTTGGATCGAGTGGTGTCCCAAAGCTGCACCTTTCCGCATCCAGTGGCAAACTTGGAAGTGTCGGGGCCTCGCTGATGGTCGATACAGTTGAAGCCTCGGTCTCCCAGATACACCTGTTTGGGGTCGGGGTTCTTGTTCTTCATGTCCCACAGCTTGACGGTCTTATCGGAGGCGCACGACAGCAGCCGTCCCTCGGGAGTCACCGTCAGACCTCGCACGATGTTCTCGTGAGCCTGCACAGAGTACGTCTCCTCCTGCGAAGACAGGTCCCAGTACTTGATCACTCCGTCAGCCGAGCCCGAAGCAGCAGCGTTGAGCATTTTCGGGTTGAGAGCAAGCGTGTACACGGCGTCGATATGGCCTCGGCCAAGCTGGCCCACAAAGGGCTTTGCAAACATTCGTTCCAGCTTGGTGGCCGTCAGAGCCTTTGTGTACTCTCGAGCTCGCTCAAAGGGATGGAGAGCAGGGTCGAGGTTTCGGGGCGTTCGAGAGGTCTCGGAGGCCCGGTCGGCGAGGTAGGCGTCCGTGGACCGCGAAATGGTCTTGATTTTCATAGCGTACTTGTGCTGTGTGGTTTTGCGGGTTGTGGAGACAGATAACGGGCAAAATAATGTTAATCGAAAATATTTTTTTAAAGTTGCATGACAAGGTGTGATTACTAAGCGAGGAGGGCAGGGATAAGGAAAGTGTGATTATGTAAGAATAGGCCATAAAAAGTGACCCTGTTAATTACTTGATGATTAATCATCGTTTGTCGGTATCACTCTTGGTCTTTTGAGGGCTTCTAAAGAGTGTATGATTGTAGTGAGGCTTGAGATTGTTTAGTGAGGACTAGAGTATGTGTAGAGAGGTGTACATACAATGGTAGCTACTGTATGACGTAACGTACACGAGTGGTATTCAAGCCCATTCGTTAGCCAGTCACCTTCATTCATACTATCTCTGAACAGCGCTTTTGTTAAATGTCGATTGTAACGTCTGGTCATTGTACCGATAGCAAGGAGAGACGAGTATCTCAGTCAGAGTGTCCGAGTAAAACATGGATTCCCACTGAAAAGCTATGCTGTTGCTATTTAAGTCTTTCAACTGTCCTATCAACTCCTGCCATCAAATCGGTCGATATTGCCTTCTCTATAAGCCATCAGGAATATACCAGAAGAAGCAAATCTTGAGGTAAGAGTGTTAAGAGCTGGAAGCGCCCGATCGAAGCCAGAAAAGCTCATTATATTCTCTTTGAATCCCATTAAACCCAGATCTGAGATCTAGAGCTTCCCATCTCCTCAGATATACAAAACACCACGAATACCACATAGCTGTAGGTATAAGAATCAAGTCTATTTTATACGACTTTCGCCACTCATGACAAAGGTATCATTTCGAATGTCAAAAGCTCCTCTATATTCGATTACTATGACGATGAGTATCACTTCTAGTACCATAAGATCTTCCATAGCCGGCTACAAAGGCGTAGTCAAATCTTTCTTGATTCAACTTTTCACACTCTAGCTAACGTTACTCTTATTGACTGAAAAGACAACGCAACAGTGTATACCCTCAAATACGTCAGTAAGCAAATCACTACTCTTTCATTGCCACCATAATGCCCGCATCGACTCCAAGGTCTTCCACCATTTCACACTCAACTATATCGTTTGCCCCAGAACGGCAGAAGCTCCGAACGTAGACCGTATTGGTATCATTCGGAAGCTGTTGCTCTGAATAATACATTGGTAAAGTCTTTATTGCTTGATTCCCACTAATTCCTCAACTCCTCTTATCCCCTCCATATCTGCTTATTAACGTTGCATGCGTGTGACTAGAGGTCGCTTCCAAACGGTCATTTCGAGCCTGATTTAGATGGAGGAAACTTCAGTGCCGTGGTCACTCTACTGCCATCGTTATTCAAGTCTTCTATCACATTTATCTCCTCCTAAACGCCTCCTACAACCCCCCTCATCTCTCACCCTGTAACTCTAATTGCCACCCACAGCTCCCAACACTATATCTACAGTTGTACCAGCACATCACCACACACACACACATCACAGCACACAACTCATCCTGAAACACACAGAATGCCAGGATTGTCTTTTTCAAACTACCAGCGAAACGCGCATCTGACCGCCAAGGGCGTCAAGGTGCCCACAGCAACGTCCACGGGAACCACAATTGTCGGATGCAAGTTTGACGGCGGCGTGGTGATTGCGGCCGACACTCGAGCCACCAGTGGCGACATTGTGGCCGACAAGAACTGCGAGAAGCTGCATCGAATCGCGCCCCACATCTGGTGCGCCGGAGCCGGAACCGCCGCCGACACCGAGATGGTCACCCAGCTCACGGCCTCCAACATTGAGCTGCACTCGCTGTCTGCCGGTCGACAGCCCCGAGTCGTCACCTGCCTGACCATGCTCAAGCAGCACCTGTTCAAGTACCAGGGCCACATTGGCGCATACCTGATTGTTGCCGGCGTCGATCCCACGGGCCCCCAGCTCATGTCGATCCACGCTCACGGTTCTACTGATGTTGGATACTACCTGGCTCTGGGCTCTGGAAGCATGGCTGCCATGGCCGTGCTGGAGGCCAACTGGAAGCGGGAGCTGACCAAGGAGGAGGCGATCCAGCTGGCGGCCGACGCGATCGAGTCCGGAATCTGGAACGATCTGGGCTCCGGATCCAACGTCGACATCTGCGTCATGGAGCAGGGCAAGGACGCGGTGCTGCACAGAAACTACCGAACCCCGAACGTGCGGGAGGAGAAGCAGCAGAGCTACAAGTTCCCCCGAGGCGTCACCGCCGTGCTCGACGAAAAGACCAGAACCTTTGACGTCGTTTCCACAGAGGTGGTTATGGGCGAGGCTTAGATGAGTGGAGAGTGAGGATTGAGCGCGTGGGCTGCAGAAGCCACAGGTACCCGAAATGAAATGCCGATGTCCACCGGTGTCATTCGAGCAGAAAGAGAGTATGAAGGATACTCGTATAGTTAATGATATACATGTTAGATGATGGCGGCGGAGGCTGTGGAAGCTACAAGTAGGGACATTGGTGGAGCTGAAACAACTTGTAGAGTGTGGTTATAGAAGATTACAAGTAGTGACTTTTGTCTGTAGCTGTGAGTGTTACAACTCATCGTACTCAATTCGTGTCCTCTCGACGTTGTACCCAGTACTAGGCATGACCATCAGGACATGAGGAACTACTTGTAGAAAAAGGGCATGAAAAGAAGAAAGAAGAAATGCAACGATGTGGAACACTTCTAGAGGCTCCCGTGGCTGCACGAAAATATTTTCTGTGGGCTTCAAATGGTTGATGCCCTTGACACTCGGTTCTACCCGATCCACATTTTTCGTAAGACAACCTCTAATGGTCTGCTTAGGGAGTGTGGTTGTTTTGGATGGGGGGCTTGTATCCCGAGAATGAACCGGCTAAGCCAAATAAATAATACATCAGTCGAATTCTACAATCTTATTTACTCCATCTACCCTCTTTTAATCACCTCTCTTCTCTCCTCTTTCATCCTCAAATCGCCTTTTCGAAAAGTCCGGTCACGTGACCTACCACTCAGATTTGCTACGCCAGATTTCCTATAATCGACATCTTCCGGGCTGTTGGTGTAGTGGTAACATATCTGCCTTCCATCGAGTTGATAGCAGGTGCCAGGGGTTCAATTCCCCTACAGCTCATATTTTTGGATCCCTTATGTTCATCTTTTTTGCTCCAATGAGAGGAGGGAAGGATGTGGATCGATCCCACGTTGATTTTTCATTTCCCGACCCCATTCTGCACAACTTTTCATGCTGCCTCACGGACGTTATGATGTTTCAGAAATGGTGAGGTTGTATGAGGCCGACGATGCATGTACTACTTGTAGACGTCATACTAACAGTGATACCAGTATAGATACCGATTCGAGATACCCAGACGAATACCGATTCAAGACACAAGTGCCAACGGTGACACGAGATTTGAATCAATTGTCAGCCTCTAGCACCCCCTTCATACCCCTTACTGAACTCCTCAGAATGACGGATCGAAAACGCACCTTTTCTTGAGGCTGAAATCTCGACGTGTTTCGATGCTGCAATGCATGGAGACAAGAACAGGAGTGAAGTGACGGAAGGAGGGCTCTCTGACAAACGTGTGGCACATATAAAACTGGGGCTGTCTGCCCGCGTACGGTATATTGCTCCTGTTGCTTTTCCTGCCTACACTACAGTACAGTTTATCGCCATGGAAGACAGCAACGCTCCTAGCTCGCTCGGGCAACAGATGCCCCACAGCTCTATGAAATCGCGCTTCTTCCACAGACTGTTTGCCTCGTCGGTTGCAAAGATGACCAAGGGCAACACTCACGCAACCAACACAACCAACACAAACACAAACACGTCCTCTTCTGGTCTGTTCCATCTGTCTCGGGTTCGACGAAGCGGCTCTGAGAATTCCATCGTGCCTCGACAGCACCAGTACAGCGACAAGACTCTGACGGGGGTGAGTCGCCATGTGAGTCGTGAAATGAAGGCTGCCGACAAGAAGCGCCTTTCGCTGGTTGGAGGCGAGTCTGGTGTTGAGTTGCAGGGTCCTGGAGACAGCAGACAAACCTCTGCTGGCCACCACAGTGCCCAACACCATAATGGTCTTGTCAGAGGTCGTTACAAGAACAAGAGCACGAACGCGAACACGACCGCAAACACTACCGCAAACGCCAGTGCGAACACCAGCACTAACGCGACAGTCGGTACTGTCACTCCTCACTACACTACCAACGACCCTCGCTACACCACCAGAGCCGCTCCTCAACCGTGGCACATTTACGACTTTTCCACCATCACCACCAACGCCAACACTGCCAACAACTTTGCTAACGACTTTTCCGATCACGACTACGCCGACAACGACTACACCTCGCCTGGTGACATCACCAACTACTCGCACAAGATCCGGTCTGAGGAAGACGCTCAACAGTTCTTCGAGTCGCGGCGAGAACAGCGGTTTTCGATGATCGATACCCGTGATCTCGAGGACCGGTCGTGGGCCACCAGCGCAGATGACCATGACGACGACGAGTACAAGGTTCTGCTGGTCAAGAGACAAGCTCCAGAGAAGTCGGAGCCGACTCAGAAGATGGCGTTTTCTCCGTCGACAGAGCCGAACAGGAAGATGACTTTTTCCCCGTCGTGTCCCTTGTTGAACGTCAATGGGGAGGTGATAGGTTCTGATGGGAGGCATACCGGGCTGAGATTGACGGAGTCTCAAAAGTTCGAGTTGAGACAGATCGAGACTCAGCAGGTTGGGATGAGTCAGCTCGACATGAGTCAGCTTGAGACCCAGCAGGTTGAGATGAGACAGTCGCGACAATCTGGGGAGCTCGAAGAGATGTACAGCAAGTTGTCTCCCGAGTGGACAGGGTTGGACCAAGCTTTTCCTGATGTGAATCGGTCGGACAAAGTTCCTAGCGTCATGAACAACCATAACAGATTCTCGACCTACAGCAACAGCGACATGAACAATGGCAGTGACATGAACAATGGCAAGAGATTCTCGAGCTACTCCATCGATAACGACAACAGACTATCCCACTACTCTATCGATAACGGCAACAGGCTATCCCACTACTCCAACGAGGTCCCTCTTGTCACCACAGCTCCCGCCAGCGCTCCCGTTGGCTCCACATACCACCCTCTCGATGACGTCAAGTCAGTGGAAGAAGATGTCAGCCAGGAGACAATGCAAGATCTCAGCCAGGAGATTGCAGCCGAATGCAACCGTGCTTTTTCTGTCGTGGAGCCTGCCAGTGACTCTGCCCACGTCGTTGAGTCTACGGGTGACTCTCTACAATTGGCTCCCCTCTACGCTCCTCGTGAGCCTCTCTCCTACAAAGACCTGGGGTTTCGCTTCGGCAGTGGTGGAGAGGATGGCGCTGGTAGAGTCACAGCCATCGCTCCTGTTTCCCGGACTACCCCCACTGCAACCCCTGTCATCCCTACCATCCCTGCCATCTCTCCCACTCGAGGACTAGACATTCCTGGCTGTACCAGTGCTAAGAATACGTTCAATGCCGCCAGTACAGATTCTGGTGCCACCTCTGGCCTTGCTTCTGGTGCTACTGCTGCTCCTGTCACTACCAACGGTGCTACAGATACCACCATCGCTCCTGTCGCTCCTGCTCCTGCTCCTACTTCTGCTCCTACTCCTACCACTAGCACAACCACCTCTGCTGCTCGAGGATGGATGTCTGGTTACTTTGGTGGCTCCTCTCTTCCACACGAGCAGCCACGTAGTTCTGAGCCAGCCTCCACCAACCCAGTCATCAACGTCAGCACTGGAAGAGTCTCTGGTTCAGCTCCAGTTGCGAAAACAACGCCTTCTACGCCCAAAGTGGCCAGGAAACCGGTCACAGGGAGTGTGGCTGGCTCTTCTGAGACGCCCTTGGTTGCCATTGCTTCGAGCCCAGGTTCTCCCCCCTCCAGACCAAACTCCTCCCCCTCCCCTGACGTGACTGTGCCCCCTAGAAACCAGTCGCGAGTCGTCAGTGGCTCGTCCGACCAGACCTGTGTGGATCCATCTGAGCAGGCTGAGCCGGCGGGCGATATTTCCACTTCAAAAGGTAAGGACAAGGGCAAAGAGGTTTCCAGCGACAGAGAAGATGTTTCAACGGACAAAGAGCGGCTCATGAAGATCAAAATCAAGTCATTTCCCGGCAGCATGCTTGAACGAGATGCACGTGACTTAGTGCGGCAGATTGAGTGGATGGTGAATCGGTATGTTGGCAAATCTGCAGCTGATATCGATTTTAATCTGCTCTACACCTACTTTAAGCTGCTTCTGGTGCACTGTCCTCTTCCCAGACCTTCCAAGCTGGGTTCTTGGGCTGCTCTTCGTGAATGGTTTATTGGGGAGTACTCTGTCTTTGCCAGTGATTTTATGCACCGGATGTACTACATGGCCCAGATCAGTGAGCAGCATATCAAGAACGGAGATGTATTCAGCTACCTTCACGAGATCCTGAGACTCACCAAAAGAACTGTGGATTTCACAGCCGACGACAAGCAAAACATCTGCGATACCCTCCGTCATCACATCCCCAAGGAGTACCACCACCTGATCGTTCAGGAGGACGACATCACAACTACAGTGGAGTACCTGAACACTGGACTCAAGAAGGCCAACGTGGTTCGGGCTATTTCTCGAATCTCCACGGTTCTCAATCCCGCCGAGGCTAACTTATTTTCATTCGAAACCCCCAGCATCGAATACGGATACGACAGCGACAACTCTGAGCTTTCTCCTTCGATTCGGCGCAAGGAGTCACGTGCGACGCTGCACAGGTCTCGGGCCGGGGCCAGCTCGCAGCACCGTCGCCTCGATGTCAACGGCGACTTGACCATTCGCATTTCCATGGCCAGCAAGTCGTAGCCGAAGCTGCACTTGAAAAACAGGCTGCACTCAAAAACGACACTCTTTTTGGCTCCAACGAGCCTGGACTAATAGACCGCAACTTTTGTAAGACATTATAGTGAATGAATTGATATATACTGACGTACAAAGATGCGTACACGTGCTTATCTCATCAGTCGATGCTTGTGAGAAGTCTTTGCAGCATTAGAGCCCGGCTGTGTAAACTGAATACAGGGATCTACGGGGTACAGCCCGACGAGAATTTTTGCTATCAGGTTTCAGATTAGAAAATATCTGTCAGGATTTTTGCACAGACTAAAGTTGACACTACTTGTAGTAGTGGGATCTGAAATATACGGTGATTTAAAGTGGTATGTTTTGCTATAATTCGGTATGGTAATTGCTATAGAGAGTGAATTAGGGTCAAATTCAATGTTCCAGAAACGATGAAGTCGTGATTTTTTAGCCAAACGACTTCAATTGTGAATTCCGTGGATCAAACACAGGATCTCCAGGTAATTATGACATTTCGAGATTTGGTTGAACGTTTACTTTTTCGAAGCTACAGTATACAGTAAGTACAATAAGCATAATGCTAGCCGTATGTACATACTGTACGTAGGGTGTACAACTTTCAATGACACTGACAGTTGATGACATTTGATCCGGATGGATTTTCTCGGAGGTGCAAATATTCAACAGTCGGTTGGGAAATTTATTCTTTTATATTCGATTTTTACTGATCGTTGGTAGAGTCAGTCTCACCATGGTCAACGTCTTACCATAGTCAATACTGTCAACTGACTGTACTTGGTCACATGAGTCCTTGCTCATACAGACTAAGAGCCCTATCGCCCGGTCCACGCTATCAATGCACTGCTGACCTATCAATGTGCTTCTACTCCATATCACCAGCAAATCCTTCCTTGATACGATAACAAGAGCCTGAGTCAAGCATACCGAGTGTATCGTCAAGCATGTCGGACGCCGAGTAAAGCTATCTGACGCCGAGTCAACGTATCTAACACCGAGTCAACGATCCAGAGGGGGAGAAAAAAGACAGGCACGTGCTCGGAGTCCGACTACTGCCCCTACTGCGACTACTGCGGACTCCTCACCTCCGTCTCCACACTGATAAGACAGGGTTTCGAGGTGTCTTCGCGCGTTGTCCCAGTCAGGGATGAACTGGTTTTGGGCCCGATGGGCGCGAGTTAAAGGGTGGTCCGAGTGGACCTGGCGGAGTCATGGCGGGGTCCGAAGAGGGCAGTCTAGAAGAAAAACGGAAAAAATATTGCCCACTAGCGATACAGAGTGCCCAATGCCATCTCTAGCAACATCACCATACAGAACTATTAGGGACTCCTCGATTGGACCAGGCGACATTTTCTCGGGCGACGTTTGCTCGACTCATTTTTTGCGACTCAAGTTTCTCGAGCGCAAAACATGTCTCATTCCAGAAGTCTCACTCCCGTCACACTAGCTTGGCAGACCGAGTCAAGAAGGTCAAATGTGGATCGTCCAACTCAATCGTTTTAGCTACGGCCTTATCTTAAAACAGAAGATAAGGAATAAACGGGGCAATATGAGTATCACGTGAGCGGTGGAGGGCTGTTGTGGTTACGTGATACCACCTACAACCACCCCCCACAACCCACACAACTCTCGCCTCGACCAAAGTCGACTATTCAACGCTCTGGCATGTCTTGTCGCCGCGCCAAGATCCTTGGTCTTAGGCTTTTAGCTTTCATAGAACATGCATGTAGATAAGCGGGGTCTGAGAGTGCATACAGGTCAATGTTGGTCCAAACGAGCCAGAACCAATTTCAATCGCTTTGTCTAATTTTGGGGAGTACACTGGAGTTTTTAAAATCTTGGCAACTCCAAAATTGACCCCGTTAGACCCACCTTACCCCTCTCAATAAAGTTCCCTCATCTCCACTTGATCCACAACAGAAGAAATATATAAAGCTGGATCGTAAGCAGGTAAAAATGAACCCACAATGACCGCCGTATTCCCACTTTCCCCCACCATGAGTGACCCTCAAGCTTTTGAAGACTCCGGGTCTTCTGAGAAGCACATCGACTCCAAGTCTCTCGATGACTTTGATGACAAGACTGACATTGAGATCGGAGAAGCCACCGATATCGTGGAGCTCGATGCTGCCACAGATCGACGTCTGCTGCGCAAGATCGATATGTTCATCTGTCCCGTCATGATGCTGGTCTACGCTGTTCAGTTCATGGACAAGCAGACCAACTCTACCGCTTCAGTGATGGGTCTGAGAACCGATCTGAACATGAAGGGTAACGACTACTCGTGGTCAGGCACCGCCTTTTACATTGGCTACCTGTGCTTTGAGTTCCCTGCTGTCTACCTGCTGCAACGGTTCCCTCTCATTCGAACCCTGTCCTCCTTTATCATTCTCTGGGGTATTGTGCTGTGTCTCCATGCCACGCCCAACTACCCTGGCTTCATTGCTCTGCGAACCATTCTGGGCATGCTGGAGTCCGCAGTGACCCCGGCCTTTGTCATCATCACCGCCCAATGGTACAAGAGAGAAGAGCAGTTTCTGCGAACGGCCATCTGGCTCGGATCCAACGGTCTGGGTCTTATTGTCGGATGTCTGACCGCCTACGGTCTGGCTATCAACCCCAACCTGCCAATTCACGGCTGGAAGCTCGTTTTCATCATCACCGGAGTCATCACCATTGCCGTGGGTATTCTCATTCTGTTCCATTTCCCCGACGACCCCTCCAAGGCGTGGTTTTTGAGCGAGGAAGACCGAAAGCTGGTGGTGATCCGAGTCCGAGGCAACCAGGCGTCGTTTGGAAACAAAGAGTTCAAAAGACACCAGTTTGTCGAGGCATTCAGAGACCCCCGAACCTGGATCTACTTTTTCTTCTGCGTCTCCTCCAACATCCCCAACGGAGGTATCACGAGCTTTTCCACGATTCTCTTTTCCGAGACGCTCGGTCTGGGACCCGTCCGAGGTCTTCTCATGCAAACCCCCCAGGGAGGAGTCGAACTGGTGGGCTGTGTGGTGTTTGGACTTTTGGCCCAGTACACACAGCTGCGTCTGTTTTGGTCGATTGTGGCCCAGCTGATTTCCGTGATCGCCATGTGTCTGCTGGCGTTCATCCCCGGAAACCAGTCCGCCGGTCTGGCCGGTCTCTACCTGCTCATCATCTACCCCGTGGGCTTCATCTGTATGCTTTCTTCCGTGGCCTCCAACACCACCGGACACACCAAAAAGGTGACCGTCAACGCCATCCTGCTGGTCGGATACTGCGTGGGTAACATTATCGGTCCTCAGACGTTCCGAGCGTCCGACGCACCGCAGTACGTGCCTGCCAAGGTTTCCATGGTGGTGCTGTTTTTCGTGGCTGTTGGTCTCAACACCTTGTTGCTGCTGGTCAACGTGTGGGAGAACAGAAAGCGAGACCGAGAAGAAGGCGCCTCGAATCCCTCTCCCGAGGAGCTGGCCAAGATCCAGGAGTCGGATATGACGGATATGGAGAACAGGTATTTCCGATATGCCATTTGAAAAAAGAAAATAGTTTTAATTTATTGAGTTTGTGTGAATAATGAGAGTGTTGTGTATGGATTGAGAAGAGAAAGAAAAGGACAAACGAGTCTAGAATGCTTGTTTTGTAATACATAGCAAAAAAGGAGCCCCAATTGCACGTGAGTATAAAATTTGTTGCAGTAATTTCTCCCTGCTCAATGGTTTCAGACTGGTGATGGTGGCTGTCAGTATAGATTTCTTTATACAACAGGGGCGAAAAGAAGTGTTCGCTACACAACATCACGTGATCAGATCAACTTAGAAACTTGAAAGATCAAATATTTGAATGAGTAATAGCCGAATGTTCAACTCCCCATTCTTGTAGCTCTTTGCTAGCAGAAGTATCTACGATATTAATATCTGCACAAGAGATGGCAACTATAGCTAGCCTGAAGGTACACTATTGTCTTTTATAAGTACTCGTACTCCAGCAACTGTAGTATATCTCTTAAAGTAATGTCAGGCTCGATCATTGTCACAGATTGACTCCACTTTTCATCACTGTAGTCCATCGAGATACACACTGGTGGGCTCTGTCATCAGTGCTGTAGATGCTTGACAGCTCTCAGAAGAATCTTGTAACTTGGATCTAAGTAAGTCGCATCTCTACCCATTCCATCCAGCCAGTACTAACGAGAGACAGCGGCCTTCAGACCAAATTGTTAAGCAGTGTCGTCTGACAGAGCTTTATTGTGTCCCTGTTATATCAGCTATCAGAAGACTGCATTAATACATTTCCCGAAATAAACATTTCCCAGTTGACCAAGTGTGTTTAGACAATACGCCCATCTTTACCACTACTTCACACTCGTTCAATGCCAATGCATAATCTATTACATGCTATTTTGTTATTCTAGTGTTGAAGTAGACCCTACTGTCTTGGTGTCCACTTCCTCGTTCACGACAATATAACTGATCGTATATCAGCTGCCGTGTGTAGTTCCTGTCGCTTCGCTCTAGAAACTACTGCTGTCTCTGATAAATCCCCCACAACGTCTCATGACTCTCCTTCAACGAGGCAAAACTGCTCTTTGCCTGGCTCAGCTCATTCTCCAGCTGAACCACCTTTCCAGCCAGCGAATCTCCTCCAAACTGCGCGCTCTCAACCATCTGTTGCAGCGTATCTTCATGGGCCACAGTCTTTTGTCTAGGCTTGATCTTAGTCAGCACGTCATGGTCCTCAGGCTTATCGTCCTGGACTCGTTTCAGCATTGGCAGCTTGACGGCGGTCTTGGGATTGTACTTTTCCGTGGGCAGACCGTGTGTGGTGACTGTCTGGACGTAGGTGACGGGGTTCATTTCCGCTCGGGGCTGTTTGATGGAACGAGACACCTGTCGAGAGGGCAGGTCCCAGACACAAAGCGAGCCCTTGTCGTCGGCAGAAACCAGCAGGGTGGCGTCAAAGGACATGGCCAGAGACGTGATGGGGCTCTTGTGGTGAGAAAGAGCTAGGTTTCCGGACTCAACCACTCCCGAGGCTCCTCCCACAGAAACAAGACCTGTACTGGGAGACACGTCATAGAGAGACACAGACAGAATCTTGCCGGACGCACAGCCCACGTAGAGCGCTCGTTCGAGCTGGTCAACGGCCAAGCAGGTAGGAGTCTCAGCAGCAGGCAGAGTGATGGTGGTCAGTAGAGCTGTGGAGGAGACGTCCCAGATTCGCACGGTTTTGTCGGCAGAGACGGTGAACACACGGGCGTCTCGTGCGGGTCCGCCTCCAATGACGAGATCGACCACGCCGAGATTGTGTTCTGTCCACGTGATGCTGGGCTGGCAATCCTTGGGATCCGACGCCATGGTCACCAAAGACCAGCCCAGCACACGGGCGTCCTTGGAAGTCGAGAAAAGCAGACCGTCGGTGAACGCCAGCTTGGTCACGCCCTGGTAGTGCACTTCTCGCGAGAAAACGAGCTTGCCAGACGCCAATTCCCACACAAACATTCGTCCTGAAGCGGAGCCTCCAGCCAGCCAGGTACCGCACGAACTGGCCGTCAAACAGCTCAGCTTTTCAGGCAGCACAATCTGCTGGTCCACAGACTCTCGGTTCCAGTTGTAAACGTGCATCATGGCTCCCTTGGTCTGAGCAGAGAACAGTAGAGGGTTTCCCGAGGGAGTGTTTGTGAGAAAACAGGACAGATTGGGGGCGGTTTCATCGTTTTTGAACTGCGTGATGATGTTGCCGGAATGCAGATCCACCGCACACGCGCCCTTGTTGGTTGTGTAGATGATGAGTTCTTCCATGGTCGTAGAGTGACGGTTAGTTGTGCGTAGTTCTACGGAATCGATCATCATGCACTCTTGGATAATTTTCAATAGCCTCGCACTGCATGAACTTTGTCCAAGGGTTAGTAAGCGATGGTGGGGAGGCTGTAAAATCAGGTGAAGTGGGTTTATTGAAATTAAAATGGTTTTTTTGTGTTTATTAAAGATTTTTCAAGTATCTGTAAAAACTTCAACCCCCTAGGACAACTTTTAAGCCCTGTTTGGAAGATCCATATTGATCAACAAAAGTTAACCATCATAGTTAACTTCACAGTTTAAACATGAGCATCACAGATCGTCCTTGTAAAATGACCAATAAAAGTGATATGAGAATTTCAAAAACTTCAATCGACTCCCCAAGTTACGACAAGCACGATTATACATTCAAATCCACCCAAAAAATGTCAACTTTGCTGTAAAAACAAAGTTCTATCTAAAATCAAGGATGTCAGGACTTTTTTTGAGATTAAAGTGAAAACTGCACCTGGCTCGTCTACCTGGACGAAAAAAATATGGCGACATCCGCAGGATTCGAACCTACGCGGGGAAACCCCAAGAGATTTCTAATCTCTCGCCTTAACCGCTCGGCCAGGATGCCAGAAAGTATAAAATGGCCTTTTTTTGACGTGTGCTATCGCTCATGTGCTTAGTCAGACGCGCGAAAATGGAGCTTGTACGGGGTATCCGACTATATGGGCATGTTGAGCATGCTTCCATTAAGCGCCCAACCATATCAATCTGCGCTTGGTATGTTCTGGTGGTGGTAATGGAGTGTCTTGTTGTGAAGGGACAGAGAGATTACTAAGTACCCAAGAATGGACTATAGAAGCAGATCCAAACGTCCAAAGAGTCCTCAGTTGATTCAATTTGGCTAAAATTGAACTGGTGGTATTAATAGATGTCTTACTGTGCCTTTCTGAGGGTCTATAGTTGCATGTCAAAGTACAGCCATCTGAATACCTCTAGAATGGCTCATGAAACAGCCAGGAGATCCACAGAAACCTGTTTCACTATCGGAACCTGTCTCAATCGGTTCATTGGAGCATTTTGAAAACTTTTAGATGTTTTGTATACACCAATGGTTCCTTTGTAGCTCCAAACAGTACAAGTGCTCCTCTCATAGTAGCATGGCCATTCTATCAGAGCAATGCTACTCGTACAAGTGCAAGTACCCTGGTAGACATCTTCTGAAACGACCAAAGAACTCTCATCGAACCCTTCCTAAACCGCCTCTTTCTATAAACGTTCATTTGTTGCAACGTTCCATGTGATAATCTTGCATGCCGATATCGCTTGGAGAGAAAGGGAGAAGGAGTATGTCTAAGACGCAATTTTGGGCCTATTCGAAAACTAACTATATCACGTGATTCGTCCCGCCGAGAAAATTCCAATGATACCACTCACTAACCCCTATCATCATTATCCAGCCCGTCTCGTCCACCAATAAAGTTATGTGGAGAGACGTTGCATGAGTCATAACCAATAGCTGAGAGAGAGACGAGAGCCTGGGGTACAGACGGCAAGCACGAGCTGCAGGTAGACAGGCTGGATCAGATAATATCTTTGAGGTTTGTGTGGTGATGTTGCTGGAGGAGGGGGTAGATCCCTTCTTTCTTTTCCATTAGTAATCCTATTTGGATAAAACCAAAACCAAACGAATCAGGAGATGCTGCTGATTCGAACGGTACCATTTTTACCCCCACAATCACCCCACAAAACACCCTCCCTTAGTGATATCAGCACTTTTTAGACTTGCCCAAAATAGGCCCAATCTAGACTAAGTTTATAAAGGGTCAAACATAGCTCTCCAAACAGCACCCTTCAACTCAACCATCTCTGCTCCGATTAGAATTTAAACTACACCATCCTTTTCATCACACCCCAATTACCCCCCTAAGCTGTTTTCCCCGCGTTTTCCACAGCTCCCCCACCAACCCTAACCCTGACCAACGCAAACCTGCAAAAAACTTCTCCGATATCGCACACCCATTTCGCAAAGCATACCAAGGAACCACATGTCGGTCAAACGTGAATCTTCAGAGAGCCCCGGGGTCCAGACAAAGGACAAGCGGCTTGCATGTGTGGAATGTCGGCAGCAAAAGGTGAAATGCGACGGCCTGGAGGGCTCCGACTGTTCGCGATGCAAGAGAAAGGGCATTCCGTGCGTGGTGCAAAAGGGATTCAAGCGGACGTATAAGAGAGCTCAATTAGCGAGTCTGGAGGGCGAGATGGAGCGGCTGAAACGGGTGCTGGACGAGCAAGAACGGGCGAAATCGGCCGCGTCTTCGGCCCACCAGAGCGCTTCTTCGCTTCTGGATCTCAGCAACAGCGCCATTCACTACGCGGTGCCTGTTGGCGTCGAGGAGGGTCTTCCTGAGCATGTCCACCAGGAACAACACCATTCTTCCAGATTGGGAAGTGCAGATCCCTCATTGGGTAATGAAGATACCAGGTTGGGAAGTGCAGATACCCAAATGGGACATCACCACCACCAGCATCAGCATCAGCATCAGCATCAGCATCTCCCGTCAGAACCAAACGTGGAAACGCGAAATCTGCCGTCGCCGAAATTCAAACCGGCCTCGCTGCCACCCCTCGAGTCACGTGACACGCCCGAGCAGGCTCCCATCCCCTCCTGTGTCAAGCCCAAGACGATTCATGAGGTGACTCTTTCTGTCCAGACCGTCAATGCCCTTTTCAAGGAGTTTGTCGACCATTATCATCCTATCCTGCCCATTGTCAATCTCCAGGGAGGCCCCGAACACATCTACAGACAATGTCCGTCGTTATTCTGGACCATTATGCTGGTAGCCTCCAGACGATACGCTCAAGACGATACTCTTTTGTTGCGTCTTACAGAGCCCGTCAAGGCTTGTCTGGCCGAAGTCACAATCTCGCCAATCACCCGCTACGTCGCCTCCAACTCCCAGGTGCCCATTCTCAACATTGCCTCGGTTCATTCGGTCCAGGCGTTTCTGGTTTATACAATGTGGCCTCCTGTGACCTCGTCTCTATCCGCAGACTCGTCCTGGAACACCTGCGGAGTAGCTCTGTTTTCGGCCATCAAAATCGGACTCCATTGTCCCGGTTACGCCCGCGATTTCTCCCGAATCAAAACCGCGTCTTCCAACTCGCTGTATCCGCAGATTTCGGAGCAGATCCGCACCTGGATCGCCTGCAACATTGTTTCGCAGACTGTGGCGACGGTGATGGGCTTTCCGGCGTTTGCCAACTTCGATTCGTCCATTTTGAGCGCGTGTTCCAGCGATTCTTCGGTCGTGGCGGTGCCTGAATCGCTCAAACAAATGTGTCTTTTGTCTCAACTCGACCAACAAATCGAAAAGACGCTTAACAGCAACTCCAAGGACCCCCTGGGACTCTGCCAAAGCACAGAACGGCTGTCTCTGATCAGCATCATTTCCAGAAGACTCGATCGGGTGGAAACTGAGGCCAAGGACTACGATCCTCTGCGTCGGTTCCTGTTCCTCAGTGTCCGGGTCAGACTCTACATTTACTACTATCTCGACAATATGGACTTTAGCGACATTCAGCTGCAAAAGGGTCTGGTGCAGCTGTACAACGCGAGTCTGGAGTTTCTGGACCACGTGACGTCTGTGCATGCACGTGACCCTTCCTTCATCAAGTACTTACCCGGAGTCTACACCCAGCAGGTGTGGCAGACGCTGTGTGTCATCATCAAGATCATCCACTCCAGCCTCAACGAGTTCATCGACACGTCTTCGGGCAAAAAGCTGTTTGACGAGTGTCTCAAGCTGCTGGAGAGTGCGTCCATTTTGAAACACGACATGGCCTACCGAGCGTCCGAAATCACCTACCAGCTGTGGCATCTGTACGCTACTCTGCACAAATCCGGCCGAACGTCAACCAAGGTGAATATTCGCACCCGATTGTCGGCCTCCGTCTTCTTTGACTGTCTCTGGACCATGCGAGAAGAGTGCGGAATCCGGTCCATGGCTCCCTCTGTTCTGACCCAGGTTTACCGACAAGGAGGCAACCCTCAGCCTGCTGCTGGCGTCAAACAGCTGTTTACAAACATCCCTCTGGACCCTAAACCTCGCCTGGCTACAGAGCTGCCCATTCACCATCCTCAGGGCTCTTCGACGTATCCGGTCCATCCTGCCAGTGCTTCTTCTGGTGTGGAAAGCGACGGAGACCAT
Source organism: Yarrowia deformans (assembly GCA_900519085.1). Classification (NCBI taxonomy): domain Eukaryota; kingdom Fungi; phylum Ascomycota; class Dipodascomycetes; order Dipodascales; genus Yarrowia; species Yarrowia deformans. Next base: position 407,821 of record ULGY01000008.1, on the reverse strand, counting down.
TCCCAGAGCTCTGCTGTTTCTGGAACTCGAACTCCTCACCTGTCGTCTTCTCCGTCGGAAAACAGAGCCAAACGAATCAGACTGAATTCGGGCTCGAGTGACGGTAAGGAGGGAAGGAAGATTGTGTCTGAGCAGCTGAACGATAACTCGGCCTGGTTCGATACCCAGGGGATGGACAATTGGGATCTGGACAGTATCTTCAAGGACGTGGATTCGATCATGAATGACTTTGGTTTTAGAGCGGATGAGGCGGGGGTGGCGGTGAACGAATAGGCAAAGAAGATTTGAGCGAAGCGAAGAATTTCTTTGGCTATGACTTTGAGGAAACCCTTAGCAAGCCAAGACGATTTGAGCAAAGCGGAAATGCCTTTGGTTGAGGGAGCACAAGTGAGTGAGGTCTGGTTGCGACAGCAACAGTTGGAGCCTTTAGGACTTCTCAGCTATGAGTTGATCGAGGAGACTTCGCTCAAATGATTTGGTTCCATTAAGACTTAGCTTCCATGACTCTGGTGCTCCAGCATAGGCTGGACATGTCTGAACGTTGGAGAGCCAAGTGGACTTGGCCTGTATGATAGATAATAGATGTACATTAGTTTTAGTGTTGGTAACTGGGTAAAGTCGGTTGAGCTGGTTACCAGTTGATAGCTAGTACGCTACAATCTAGCCTTCTCAGTTGGTAAAATTGTTCATAGAGATACACAGTCAATTCTGTAGACTGATGAGCTCAATGCTCTGGTCTAAATTGAACCGTCTACCTTGATTGAACGATTTGGCGGTGTTTCTCTCCCCACGATTTTCAATGGTTGTAATTAATGTACTCGCACTATTATCATGCATGTGAGATGCAAGCAGATCAATGCTTGCAGATATACTGAAAGTTGGTGATGAGCCAATCAAGACAGAATTGATTCAGAAATGTGTTCGTTTCGATATATCCATGAACCACCTCTATATGGAAGATACGCCTTGGTGGCGGACTAATCAAATAAGATTCAGGCTAGATGGTTCTCAGACCTCCTCACAGATAAGCCTTCTAATTGTAAGACTGCCACACACACAGTCATCACCATGTCTACCGCATTCGACTTTGGAGTCCAAAAACCATGTACCCCTCAACAATTGGTTCAGGAGGTGAAAGATCTTTATTCTAAATGCGACATCTGGGACATGGGAACGTTCTATTTCGTGTACGGCAAGGAAACGGGAGTCAAGGGCCGGTATGAAGTGATGGTCAAGTTTTACGACAAAACGAACCAAGTGTTGCATTCGAGCTCGTGCGAGATCTTTGTCGACATCAGGACGACACTTCAACAAAAAACTGTTGCACTTGATCATTGCACCTTCTTCATGAAACCAGGGAACGAAGGGTGTGTTGTTGTCGTGATGACTGGAGCTCTTCAAAGCTCATCGAGTCAAAGGATGGCAGAAGGAATCTGACCACGGCAATGCTAGGAGACTTCAGTCTTTCCAAGATCCGAACAGGTACTCCTGGAGACTTTAATCTCAAGAGTGAGGAGGGAGATCTGGTTCCAGTTCACACCACCGTTCTGAACCCTCTCTGGTCTTTTTTCTCCGCTGCCTCACAGGCTGGCATGAAAGAAGCTGCCGAAAAGATAATGCAACTGCAATGTCCGACTTCTACCGTTGAAGTGATTGTCCGTTTCTTTTACGACCAGAACCTGAACATGAAGTTCAATGATGCTGCCAATCTCGTGGTGGTGGCTCCAATGTACGACATTCCCAGCCTGCTTCTAAAACAAGCCACCAGTTTCATCAAAGACAGAGATATGACTGTGGAGGAGAATCTGACCGTGTGGGAAAAGAGCACGGAGGCCAAGAACGAGACTCTGAGAAAATACTGTGCTTCGAAACTCAAGGGAAAGATGCCAGATGTCGTCAAGGCTCAGGAGAGAATCGGAGAGTGGCCCAAGGAGGACATTCTGACCTTGTTGATGGACATTAGTGGTAGCTTTACTTGAGTGGTATTCTTGGTTGTGTCGGACGGAAGAGGGCTAAGCTGTCTACATGAACCCGCTTTGTAATGTGAAGGCCTCCGACCATTCCTACCGACCAGCTCTATGCTAATCATTCCAGCAGTGTGGAACTACATCACCATAACTTTTCTCAATATGTTTACACCTTACAACGCACGGTCTACAATCAATGTGACACTCATATCAAACTCATGAGATAGGTGAACACGTGCAGTCGGTGGAGCTGTACTAAAAAGTGCCAAGCCTGACAGAGACCCATCCAGCGTACCGGAGACGCTCAATTTGGGGACTCGGTGTGTCTTCTTGTAGCTTTTGCTAGATTTACATCTTGATTTCTGGTTTCACTTCTACTTGTACGGGTGTACTTTTAATTAGCCGAAATAGGTCCAGCCTATGCACTGCTCAATCTGTCGACATAACACTTCATGACAGAATTTTCAGCGTCTCCTCTCTTTGACAGGCACTTCAAAAACGACTTCAGTGTGACTTGAGATACGACCCTTTGAACTCCCCGTTATTATATCTGTTTGGCCTCATATTGCTTCAACTAGTAACGTATTGTTGTTTGAGAGACCAGACTCCTCAGCAACAACTCAGTACTATAGCCAGACAAAATTACCAACTCCAGGTCTCAGTAAACCACCAGTTCTCTATGTTTCTTCAAGACTCTAGCCATCCATAGCACGAGTATGCTCTCGTCCCTAACAGCTTTAATCATTAATCGTCCTGGACGACAAACAACCAATCAAGCACACATTCAAATATCAGGGAGACAACAAAAAGTACATCATTCGTCTGGTCTCCGTCTGCTGGTTCTAGCAATGTAGTATTCCTGCACTTTCGTTGGCAAATCATCTGCTCAACCTCTACCATCCAATGACTCTCTCCAACTAAACCCAACAAACTTTGTTGAGTCAACTATTGCTCACCGATTCCTGTTAGGCGGACAAAAAATACATCATTCCGCTCGTCCTTGTCTGCTGATTCTAACAGTGTAATATTATTCACCATTATTCTCCCTCAGTGCAAATATTTGTCAACACATGGTTTAACCTCATGCATGGAAGACTCCGATGGAAGTCCCGATGGAAGTCACTGTAGAAAACGCAAAACTGGCCGTTTCAGCCCGCGGGAAATCGTCCCAGTATCTTCGTCACGTGATCGGTGCGTTTGTGGTCCCACATTACCACTTACGCCAACCGTGTCCCACGTGTAGCCGCATCCAAAGGCCGATTCACCGGGGCTTAAATGGTGTTCCAGCTCTTGTCTAAAAACTGTTAGAAAACAACCCAAAAAATCACAAAACAGTCGTAAATATCACAGTAACAAAAATAGATCAATCTCCACAATCTCACCCTCCATCTCACTCATATACACCCACCCTCCGTGTCTCATACCTCCTTGATCATCTTTAAAGTCGTTACTATAATAACCTTTCTCAACGGTGCCGAATCTCAATTAAGCTTTCGTCCCGCATTAGGGCTAACCCTACCCTTTTGCCCTCCCATCACATGACTGCTCGACCGACTCTATTTCCCGATTGGGACAGACCTCCCAACCTGCCTGCGCTGGGTCCCGAGTTTTTTTGACACTTTCCGCTTGTTGATTCTCCAGTTCAGCAACATCATTAAAAATGCCTCCTAAGGTGAGTACTCGCGACTAGCCGAAGACGGCGACGACGACAGCGACGGCAACGACAGCGGTGTGGTAGCGACACGGGCAGACACGGGGAAAGTGGTGGATCGGAGAGTGGGCAGGATCAAAATTTTGACCGTGGAAATTTTCGACCAAGGAAATTTCTATCCGACTCACGACTTCCACGACGATTCCCTTGTGACTGTGACTGTGGCTACGGTGGTTGTGTTTGTGACACAGAAGCGTTTGCTACGAAGCATCTGTTGTGCACTGTTGTGTTGTGTCGAACAGTCTAGGTGGCTCTATGAGCTGTGTGGTCTTACACGCACACAGACGACGACGACACAAACGCAATCAGACAGCCTAAACAGTTCAAAAGCTGTGAGTTGGAGTCCTAGAGACGTTCCAGAGACGTTTCTGAGACTCGACAACTACAGTCACTTTTGTGATTGGTTGTGTCTAGCTGTCTGACCATGTATCTGTCATAACCACGCTCGTCATAAAGCCTACGGCTTGTTTACTTGCTTCCCTACTAACTCAGTTTGACCCCAGCGAGGTGAAGATCATCTACCTGCGAGCCATGGGTGGTGAGGTCGGAGCTTCCTCCGCCCTTGCTCCCAAGATCGGTCCTCTCGGTCTGTCCCCCAAGAAGATCGGTGAAGATATCGCCAAGGCCACCAAGGCTCACAAGGGTGTGCGAGTGACTGTCCAGCTCACCATCCAGAACCGACAGGCCACCGTCTCCGTCGTCCCCTCTGCCTCTTCTCTGGTCATTGCTGCTCTCAAGGAGCCCCCGCGTGACCGAAAGAAGGACAAGAACGTCAAGCACAACGGTAACATCCCCCTGGAGGAGATCATTGAGATTGCCCGAACCATGCGATCCAAGTCTTTTGCCAAGGAGCTGTCCGGCACCGTCAAGGAGATCCTCGGTACCGCCCAGTCTGTTGGTGCCCGTGTTAACGGCAAGCCCGCTCACGTCATGATTGATGCTATCAACAACGGTGAGCAGGACATCCCCGATAACTAAAGTTGTCGTAAAAAATAAATTTGTTTATTATGGCAGCGAACATTGAGCAAGCGAAGCGAAGCGAAATGTGAGCGACCTGTAGTGAGATTGATTGTAGTCGTTTTTTCCCGCCTTGGCGAGTTTTTTAAAGAAAAAACAGTCCTTTGTCAACAACCAATGATACCCCCTTTTCTCCGCTTTTTCCCGCTTTTTCAACAGCGAGTTTTTGTAAGCAAAAACAGATCCACACAACGACAATACAACATCGACAACAGTGATACCACCTTGTGATCTACACAGTCTGATTACACAGACGATATTCGAGCTGAGACCTTCGATCCAATCTAACGCTTGGTCTCTCTCTGAGCACGTTTGCCAACACTCTGGGGATTAACTATCAGACTTTCTTCCCCTATTTTGGCGCAAACCAGATCAAAAAGCCTCTACTCACGGTCTCTCCAGATAGTGGAGTTTTCCGTCTGAGAGTGCTTGACATTCCATCCAAATAAACGCTTTATAGTAATTGAACAGTGAATATTGAATAATTATGTATCATGTAAGAATATCTTGAACATGTGTGCTCCGTGAGACCATAATAAGTGCCAGAAAGACTGTCATGATGTTCAGTCACAACCTGTCAACCACGTTTGAGAGATGGTACACACAAAATACATTAACAAACCCGGCCTGGAATTCACCGCTGATTCGATTGCCGTTGAGTTTTTTTGCGATCGGGTTATTATTCGTTCAGAGTGATACGTTCAGTGAAAATGAAGGTCTTATTTGAGGACTTTAGCACAACTCTACAGACTAGCTTATATGGGAACTTTTGTTGACCGAAACGCGCTCTTTCAGTATACGAAGAGCTCGTGTCGATACGACCAATATTGCAGGTTTGAAGCGCTCGGTCTTGGAGGGTGCTCTAACCTGCCGCAAGAGCCTATGTCTATAGTTCGGCTCAGGATTGGGTCTCTTATCTGTGGAGTTCCAACTCCTGCCTTCTTCACCCGTCTTATGGGAATCAGACATCCACCGAGTCTTGTTGATTGGTGGATATCCTGGTCACGATTCCAGAGCCTTTAGAACCACCACCATTTCACTTCGCCGTCGTAGTCGTCCGGGGCTTTTCGATTTGGGACCCAAAAATTATACACCGGCAGCTCGTGGTCCTCAAAATGTTCGTAGCAGGATTCGTCGACAATTGTGGTTTCGTCTAAGATGAGGGCAGGCCGTTGGCAGTACATTTCTGGGTACGACACATCAGAATCATTGTCAGAATCGTCATCAGCACGAAGTTCAGCTGTATGATCACCGCCGCCACACTCGGATTCACCCCCATATCCATCTCTGTCTTCATCTGCAAAGCTGTGGGGCTTGTCGGCGACATCCTCAATGACTCTCGTGGAGACAGGATCTCCTCCTCTACCAATCTGGGGAATCACGGTCTCGTTCCACCATTCTGAGAAGTTCTCTCCTAATGAGCGGTCGTCCACCATCTTCGCCCATCGGCGGGGTCCAGTTGCGATCGCATACCGAGATCGAGCCATAGACGCAGGAACCGGCCATCAAAGTACAGGTGCAGGTACCCGTTGAAGACCGTGAAGAAAGGGGTACTCAGACGTAAACTGAGACCTCGTATAACGAATCGTAACGAGTGTGTACTGTAGTGTATCAGCCATGGCGTCAATAGAAGACTGTACCTAAAGGGTCTGATTTACAGTCTCAAGATAAGACCCAACAGGTCCACAGCACCACTGATACGAGACGTACCAATACCAACATTCTACAAAGACATCCTCTACCACACCCTACCTCCATCCTATCATGCAAATATTTCATTCCTAACTAACTCCATGTCACACGTCAGAGATCCAAATCGAGATCTGAAACAAGATTCCGACTCCTCTGAGTCTAGTAGGAGACTATGGTTGACTCCGTGAAGTCCCTAGTGTCTGTAATCGACCCCATAACGAGACTTAACAATCATCAACCTTCACCCTGATCTTGATCCGACCACGTGTTTCTCCCCATCTCCCCTAAAAGACCACCTCCCACGGTTTCACCTTGTGGTCTCTTCCGTCGTCTCGCACCGTCTCTCTGTTGACGTCTCTCTCCAACGCCTTTCTCATATCATAGGCATCCTCTCTGTCTCCATAGTAGCCCACCACCCGTCGGTAAACCGAGTAATCAAAGCCCTCGTACATGTCGATGGCCATCTGGTTGGTGGTACGCACAAACAGGTCCACAAAGTAGCAATGGTACGGCTCTGGAGCGGCGGTTCGACGTTCCAGCTCCGTGCACAGAAACTTGGCCAAACCGGCCCGTCTTTGAGCGTAAGCCACCGTGACGGCTGTAATGTGACTGTGCCACTCCATGCCCTTACCCTCGGCCTTGCCCATCATGTATCCAGCACACAAGCCGGACTTGTCGAGAGTCTGGAAAAACAGCGACGGCCATTCTGCCAGGTATTGCAGGTAGAAGGAGATTGTGTAGTTTTCCGTGAGCACGTCGAGGTTGACGGGGTTGGTTTTGAACAGATCCGTCGCGTGGAACGGCGTTATCGACGACATTGGTGGTGTTTGGTTGTGTTTGATGGAGATCTGGTTCTCATCATCTCATGTTGAAGGAGGTGATGTTGGGTGGTGCGCAGTTCGATCCGAGGTTGTGCAATTTAAAAAAATTGAAAGAGGCCTGTTGAGAGGTGAGAGACTCTGTTAGACTTGGTTTGTGGTGCTTTAGAAGAACTGCTTGCTTTTATTTCCTTCCTCAGAGTGGTTTTATGGTGCCTTCGTCGTCTTGTCTTAATGCAGTCTGAACTAATAAGAAGACTAGGAAAATCAGACAGACTCAGGGAGGTCCTCAGAAAGACGTTGCCGACTCTTGAGGTTTGGTGTCACAGGACCGAAAACTTCACTCACTCTTTCTCTGGTCGAGAAGGTCAGAATACTCCATCATCTTCGGAGCATCTATAACCACGTAGTCTGTAATTTAGGAGCCACTAGCGAACGTTGTACTCCTTTGGAGTTGTCTTTGGTGCACTTCCCAGATGTTCTAAAGGTACTACCAGCTCTCTAGGTTGATATTTAGCATTTTTTTGGTACTCTATGAGCTCTTGCATTGACCCTTGGCGCCTCATTTCAATCCTTTCTGTTCATAAACCTGTGCAGACTAAGAGTATGTCTTACTAACTGTCCAAACAAGACCACAGTCGATCCAGAAGTTGAAATTGACAATTGCATGAGCTGTGCCGACAATTCAAGCTATTTGGATCACACACCAACCAATCAATTTGTCCTGCTTTTTCTTGTTTTCGTTTGATTTTTTCATGTCCACACAAGGTTCAAATATGAGACGGTTTCTGAAACAGGGTCTGGGACGACTTGACTCTCTTCAACTGGCTTAACATTGGTGCGAAAGAGGATTTGAAAAAGCAGCACGTTCGTACGAGTCTTGTTATCACGCTCATCCCGTGAAACCAGCGAAATTAGCCCCTCATTATCCCCTTTTCGCCCCATTCCGCATCCCGTCAAAACCGTATACCGTTTAACGGTGCAGAATTAATCAATTAATGCGTCTCGAAATATGTCGCTGTTTTTAGGATGCTTGGGAAATGGTAAATAGAGTTCGCGAAATATCGTGAAATGGAAAATTGCCAACTCCATCAGATTTAGGCCGATCGGAAATCGGAGAGTTGGGGTGGGGTTGTTGCCGCCTGACGGGCCGGTATGTTTGGTCAGATCCTTTCTCCAGATTTATGTTTGCTCATCTTCCTCGAACCTTAACCCGGATAAGGACGCGTCTTGGAGCAATTAATCCACGGCGAAAGAGACATTGTTTTTTCTCGTTGACAAAGTTTGCACGGGTTTTAGCCCCACCTCGTGGTCCGCCATATTCTGTGTTTTAATTAGCCGATTGAGATTTTGAAAAGTTGTCTGGAATCGGCTGATCCCGTTGTATCTTTTTATGCACTATCCAACGCCGATAAATCACCTCAGTCCATTCCCTGACCCACCCCAAAAACCACCGTTTGACGATAATTTAGTCTTCGGGAAAACTCGTCCCTCGAAACGGCTTCTTCAAACCGAGTCTTGTGGAGGGGTATGTGTGCTACGGGTGCGATTTGGTTTGTATAAAAGGGTCGTTGTCTGACAGCGTGTTGTGCACGCCATGGTATATAGATCACGTGACTTCAACTGAACTACCTATCTGTCGTGTTGGTTACCATATACACTCCATGTAGGGTGTATAACATGAGGTGGTGATAGTATACGATTACTAATCAATAAGCAGAAGTTATAAAACAACGACACACACACACACGAAGCTAAAGCCACACAGAGATGCCCCACCGAACACCCTACTCTCTTTTCTGCCTCGGAGAGCTTTTCACACTCATAACTTGTACTGGTGTAACTGGACACTCCCATTTCAATCCCACCTAGGGCAACCAATTACCCTGCCTTTGGCGAGATTTGAAAGCGGTTTGATCCTGGGAACACCCCGTCTATATATATTATCCCCGCCATCACATTCATTGTGTCACTTTCAATTTCCATAAATACATCCACAAGCCCATTATCTCGACCACCTCCGCCCCCACACCCGGGTAACAGTTCTCAAACTTACACGGTTGCACAAACACAGAGCAGACGACTCAAAAAAGCCGACTACAAAAAACGAGCACCCCGCCGCGCAACTAACATGTCCCAGTTCATTGGAAAGACCATTTCGCTCATCTCCAACAGCGACATCCGGTACCTCGGCGTTTTGCATGAGATCAACTCCGAGGAGTCCACGGTGTCGCTGATGAAGGTGCGCACCTTTGGCACCGAGGGGCGAACTGGAGGGGCCAACGAGATTCCCGCCAGCGACGCGGTCTACGACTATGTTGTCTTCCGTGGCAGCGACGTCAAGGATCTGAAGATTGCTGTGAGTATTACCAGAGGAACCGAGGAGAATTGGTGGTGAGAGCTGTGTTGTGCTGTGCTCTTTTGGGCAGTATTACCGTTACGTTCTGATGTGCTGTGTTGAGCTGTGTTGTGTTACGTTCTGGTCGTGCAATTGCTACGGACAGTGATGCACAACAAAGTACAGCCAGGCTGTGTTTTCAGCTGTTCTACTACCCCACCCATCCTCCCCCCCTCCCCCACAATGATGAAGCACTAGGATGTAAACTTTTTCACCTGAGAGCGCAAAAAATCGTGCGGATATTTCCTGCCTTCCTTCTGATCTTGTGTCCACCGAAACGATTCGGTCTTGAGAACCCAACTAACCCCCAGGACGAGTCCGAACTCGAGCCCCAACAGCCCCAACAGCAGGAGGAGGCCAAGCAGGAGACCCAGAACGAGTCCCCTGTCGCTGCACCAGTCCAGGTGCAGCCAGAGCCTCCTGCCCAGGCTCAGCAGGTTCAGCCTGAGCCTCAGGTTCAACCCGAACCCGAACAGGCTCCTCGAAAGGCCCGACCTGAGCCTCGTCAGGAGCCTCGAGAGCCCCGGGAGCAGCGACAGCGACAGCCTCGTGAACCTCGAGAGGCCCGAGAGCCCCGAGAGACTCCCGCGCAGCCATTTGACTTCTCGTCCAACCAGATCGAGGACTTCAAGAAGGAAATGACCGAGGACGAGCAGACGGAAAAGTTCTACAACAAAAAGTCGTCGTTTTTCGACAACATTTCGCACTCGACCCGGGAGCTGCAGCGAGACCCCGAGCAGAACCGGGCCAACCGGGAACTCAACATGGAGACCTTTGGCCAGACGGACTCGGGGTTCCGGCATAACAACAACTTCCGAGGCGGTCGAGGCGGACGAGGAGGTCGAGGCGGTCGAGGACGGGGTGGAAACCGTGGAGGCCGTGGAGGCCGAGGAGGCGATGGCATGAGCAACCGGGACCGGGAGACTTTTGGTAGTTTTACCGGGCCTGCTCCGCGGTGGAACTGATCGACAAGCGTAGCGAGTCGGTTAGTTGGAGACGGGCGATAATTGTGTGACTCGTCTCCTCACCCCCGCCTGTATATTTATAGTAATTTATTCATCTCAGACCGAGCAGAATCATCGCTGCAAGTGTCTGGGCGTAATGAACTCATGATAATTGAGAAGTGTAGATTAGGGAAGTGTACAAGCCGTAGTCAGATGTGGTGATGTTTGCTTTGCAGTTTGCACATAACTCGACCAGAGAAAGACGATACGGAAGAGCGCGTTAGTCGTAATCCAAGGTAAAAAAACTTCTGAATCTGATTCAGGGCGTGATTTCGAACCGATCAAATATTTCGACGCTTCCGTAGGCCTTCTGTACTCAATATGGCGTGCGTACTGTTCAAACACCTCTGCATTCTCCTCCACAGAACATAGATGAGATAAGTCGAACGATTCATACTGGGGCAATCAGAGACTTGATGTTAGTATTGTTTCAGGATAGGGAACTCGGAAATCGAAGTCCCCTGATTTATATCCGGTATGGATCATCTTCTGTGGATGTTTCTCTCGGTGCCCTTCGTGTATGCAGGAGTATCGTAAGGACGGGTTCTGCGAGTGTCTGATCAATACTGTAAGTAGATGAATTGCAACCCTGGAATGCGATAGAACGTGCTAGACACGTGCTACAGTAGGTCTGGTGTAGTGCAGCAAAGGTGGGATAGCAGTTCATACTCTTGACAAGTAATCACGAGTCTACAGCAAGGTGGTACTGGACCAGGTAGCGGATGCTGGTGTTACAATGGAACTGATTCCAACCAAGTGACTACAAGAACGATTCTGTGCTGCCACAGAACGCACAGATCAAGCGATAGTATGTCATTCACATACGGTCCTGTGACGAGCTATCCACAGTATGAGGTCATAGCCAGTGCCTGTACCTATGTAGTCTTCACTATCAGCACGATCCACAGCTGATAATGGAGTTGGTATCATCTTCAGTCCAGAATAACTGTAAGGCATACGAGCTAGAGACTGTCTCTGTTCAAAACAGGACGACATCGTAATACTGTAGCTACAACCACAGTAAGCACTCACTGTAATGACACTCAGCTGCTCACAGCTCTGCTCACAGTAAGCCACCATCTACAGTACAAGTGGCTAAGAGCTGGTGATCAATGTTGCCAGACGCTGAACAGCAAGAACAAGTTCTACTTGGTATCGTACATTGAAGTATTGTAGCCCATAGGCATAGCAACACTGTACTTCGTACGACACCCCCGCAACCGCGGCAATTGGCGCCAGATCGATCCAACAATTCCACCAGCTATTCTCCACCGCCAGTTATCCATCTTGTCAAAGTCCCAGACTTGTAGCACCACCCAATATTGTCATGGCTGCTACCTCTTTTGCTCCACTTTGAAATGCTCACTCTATGAGAAGTAAGAGTGCCCATGCCATACAGAAGAAATGCCACCGTAGTCAAGTTCGTCATCAGTGCTTACTGTGAGAACTGGTCAGAATTCTTCACACGGCTCAGTTAATTGCACTGTTCAGTCGACATCATCAGCACTATTGATCTGTCTACAAGTACACTGTCTAGACTTCTACTGTGAAGTTTGTCTACACTGTTACAAGCATTGCTCACAGGCTACGCTCACAGCAAGCACGGTACTATGTACCTAGTGCTTACTGTTCACGGGCTACTCTTCGCCTGCCCAGTTCGCGCGGTACTGCGTACCTAGCGCTCCTGGACGCGTCCATACTAATCAACATTTTATTTTAATAAACCAGTTCAAAACCAACTTATAACTTATCGGGAGTAAGACCAGACGTTCTTGAGGATACCGTCCTGCTGGGTGAGTCGGTTCAGAGAGTCGTCAGCCTCAGCTCGAGATCGGACGTAGCCGGACAGAGCGTAGGTGATGTTGTCGCCGGAGATGGCTCGGCCGTTCTCGTCAACCTTGGCAACGTTGATCTGCACGGAGGAGTGGTCATCAGCCTTGATGATTCGGTTAGTGGCAGAGCACTTTCGGGGAACGTAAAGCTCGACCTAGGTTAGAGGGGGTTAAAGGGGTGGTTAAAGAGGTGGGAATTGGGAAACGAATAAAGGGAAACGAGCTCTTCTTATAGTCACACAAGTGACCCAGAACGAGACTCAGAACGAGACTCAGAACGAGACTCAGAACGAGACTCAGAACGAACAAAGACCCAATCATGGAACATGAGAATTGAACACACAGCACTGTAGCAGCGCAGACATAATACACTCGGCAAAACGCTCAGCACAGACACAACACTCAGCACAGACACAACACTCAGCACACACTCAGCACAGCCTCAAAAGACACAAATACAACCTCAAAAGATCATCTCAGTGCACTTCCTAAACCACCTGCAATGTCCTAGCACTCTCTGGTATCACTAGTGTCTTGTCGTGTCGCAAATCGTGTGTCGTCTTGACCTCCACCCACTCCATGTCGGGCCAAAATTCGTCTATTCCGTCTCGTTTTCTCCTCTTGTCGTTTCTCCCATCGCCCTATCCATCGCCAGCCGTCAATACTCACAAGGACACCCTGATCGTTTTCCATTTTGATGTATGATTTGTTGTACGGTGGATTTCGTCAACTTTGAACTGGAAAACTTTGGGAGTATCGCTGGGGGACGGAGTCGAAACGGGAATAAGGTTTTGGCACAAGGCACGTGTCTAAAAGTAGGGCTAGCCCTAATGAGTTTAAGGTCATCAACAGGTAGGGAAACCTTATTAATTACCGGAGATTTAGCTGGTATTTAAAGTGGTTAAATCACAGAAAATCTGTTTAAATCAGAAAATGAAATGAAATCACAGAAAATGAAATGAAATCAGAGAAAATAAGAAGAAAGAAATTCTTCAAAAATATACTTGAGTATGTAAACGCTCTATACACCGTTAAACCCCCTCAAGACCGTTCAAATACCCAATGGTATAGCGACAAACATGAATCTGGCCGTTTCCAGAAATCCTGCTGTTGTCTCCAGACCATACCCACGACACTAAACTGAGCATGTCGGTGTCGTTCTGCAGCTTGGTGAGCACGTGATTCTCCAGGTCCAGTAGCGCCGCAAACCCTCCATGGTTCCACAGGATGGCGTACCTGCCAAAGAGGTGGTCCAGGTCGAGATGCGCCCTGTAGCGCAGGGAATCACATGACAAGGAGGAAATGGAGGTTACGTAACAAGGTGGAGAGCTGACGTAGTTGGACGTCATGTGATACGAGTTCCCGCCCACGTGATCCACATCCACCTCCGTATCATGACTAACCCGACTCATAACCTCTGACCCGTGCCCCGAGCTGAAATCAACTGCCACTCGCACCAGCTCGCCTCCCAGAACCAGGAAAAGGTCGCTGGCTCGCACCATGAACGCGCAGTTGAGGTCACGTGACGACACCGTGAAGAGCCGGTTGATCACGTGGCCGTCAAAGTCCAGAAACATCATTTCGGGCTGTTCTGTCTCTGGAAAACAGACGGTTGCAAAAACAGCTCCATTTGTCTGCTGAAGCTGGGCTCTTGGAGGAATGGGATTGTGGGTCTGTGACGAGGGCAAAAAAAGCACTGTGGGTAGGGAACCGGGGTCCGTTTCCACCTGGAGAAAGTACAAGCCTCCGGATTGAACGCCGACGAGAATGGCAAAGAGCGTCGAGCCACAATTGAGAGCGTAGAGATCGTCGAGAAACTCGCCCTTGAGATCAAAGTTCCATTCAAACTCGGGCGTTTTGTACTTGTACCCGGTTGGTTCTCGCATGAATCGCGGGAAGCCCCAATCCAGGTAGTCTTGGGCCTCTTTTTCGTTGACGTTGCGTTTTTGCAGCGTTTGGACGTCCAGTCTGTACTTGCAGGAATTGAGGATATCGTGGACAAACAGAAAGTGGCCGTTTTCGACACTGATTCCGAGCTCGTGGATGCGAACGGGAGCTCTGGCCTTGACGAGAGGTTCGCCGACAAAGGGCGTGTTTTGGTGCATTTTCGGCCGTCGTTTAGGAGCCACAAAACGATGAGTGGGTGTCAACGTAGAGGTATCAATGTTTCTGACAGCTACACGGGGTTCAGCCGAGTCGTCTGAGTCGTCTGAATCGCGAATGTCGCTCAGAACATCCTTCCAAAGCACGTATCTCGGTTTTTGCTGCTTGTGGATCCAGGGAACGAGATTCTTGCACGTGTGGTACAACGCCTTGTCGTGTTGAAGAGCCGTTTGAACCTGGTCGTAGAGAAACGAGCACGTGAGCCCGAGCGAGTGTAGATCGAGGTAAGAGAGATGGGCGAGGATTTGAGGAAGCAGTTCCGGTGGTAGTGTTAGCATGGCGGGGTGAGTAGATGTGTGTCTGAGTTAGTACATACCAGGTAGGTGGGTTAACCAGGTGATTAGCAAGGTGATTGACAAGGTGAGATGACCAAGGCGAGACTGGACCATTCAAATAGTGCCATTGTGTTTGTGTCTGTCTGTTTGTGTCTGTTTGTAATCTGTTGGTGTGTCTGTTGGTGTGTCTCTGCCTCTGTCTGTTTGTGTCTGTTTGTAATCTGTTGGTGTGTCTGTTGGTGTGTCTCTGCCACTGTATGGTCTGCTTGCACATCGCCACTGTCCGTCACGTGGTTGATCTCTGTGTCACGGGTCTGATATCTGTGTCACGTGCCCCATATATGTCACGTGATCGATCCCTGAGTCACATGACACTCCCTCAATACTCACAATTCGATCTCGTCAAGGTGGCAACTGATAACAGCCAAACAGGTGCACAAGGTGCATGAGATAGCTCTCTCCGGAACTTTATCGAGGCAGTCGCTTGTAGATTAATAATTATTCACGTGAGACTTTTGTGCTTAGAATGCGTATTGCACCGGATCTGATCAAATTGTTTATCTACCGTTCTACTGTACTAGTTCTTGTACATTTGCTGCCTTTAGAACATTCGTCATGGATCATTTGTTGGCTTTACTTAGCTCCATAGTTACATAACCACCCAAAACAAGTATCACTTCAGCTCGTTCAGTTTTGACTTAACAGAGCTGTAGCTTTTAAAACGATGTTATAATACTCCAATGACGCTTCTATAAAAATCTGAGCCCATTTAATAAATCCATCCGTCTTTTAGAAAGACCCCAAAACTCCACCCCTAAGCGTGCGGCTCGGAAATTCAAAACCTTATTGGTATTACGACAATTGAAAAGGTAGCGAATAGAGAAGAATAATAAAAGTGATATTAAAAAAAAAATACATGAAGAGAAGTGAACAATACCGTAGCCATCTGAAGGATTACTAATCGAAACCATTGCAACAACGACCAATTTGTGACCAGTTAGGTGCCATATAGAAGCCTTTCGCTCAAATCGCACTATACGACACTCTCTACTCGTACTCGCTCGGCTACTCTGTCTTATCCATAATATACATATAAAATACTAGCTATACTACCTCCACCTAAAAATGATGACCTCCTCGGCCTCCTCGATGACCGCCTCGATGGCCACCTCTGCCTCCTCCATAACCTCCTCCTCCTCCATACCCTCCTCCGTAACCTCCTCCTCCTCCATACCCTCCTCCGTAACCTCCTCCTCCGTAACCTCCTCCTCCGTACCCTCCGCCATTGTATCCTCCTCCTCCTCCACCTCCATAACCGCCTCTGCTGTTATTGAACCCTCCTCCTCCTCGGTTGTTGCTGTAACCTCCTCTTCCTCCACCTCCTCCTCGGTTATTGTTGTAACCACCTCTTCCACCACCTCTTCCACCTCGTCCTCCGTCAAACCCTCCTCGGTTGTTGTAATGACCTCGATCGCCTTCCATCTTGGGATCGTTCAGCAGCCAATCGTCCCGCGCAGGCGGAGGCTGGTCTTGCAACGACAGCTTCTTGAACGCCAGGTACGAGCCCCGCATCAGAAGCTCCTGCTGCTGCCGGTGGTCCGTGTTGGAAAACAGTCGGGAATCCTGGTGGTCGCCTCGTCGGCTTCGTTCTCGGTTTCGGATTGCCACCCGCTCCTCGTCACTGAGAGTGTACTTGGGCGGGACGTATCCCTGCAGCAGCATGCTCTTGTTTTCGTGCTTGAGCTTGGGCATCTTGTACTCGAGCACCAGGGCCTGGTTCTGGTCGGCCTCAAAGCTGGGCATGGTCATTTCGGTACTCACATTGAGAGGGAAGGTGAGATGGGGCGTTGAAGTCGTTCGGTCGTCTGCATTCTGACGCTCCACGGTTCCTGCCAGACCGCTGGTTTCGTGGGCGTTCAAAAAGAGTGGCTTTTTGGCCACAATGGCGCCCTTTTCGAGCATGCCTCGCTTCTCCAGAGTCTTGGCGTACTTGCCCTGGCGGTGGAAAATGACGATTTCTTCTCGCAGCGTGTTTCTGTCCTTTTCCTCAGGCGTCAGCTCGTCGTACTTGGCCTGAACGTGCTCCAAAAGATGCTCGGCGTTGATGAACGGCAGCAGAACAACAGCCTTCCACTCCTGCTTCTTTCCGTTGAGATCCAGCTGGAAGTTCTCGGGGTAGTACTCGATGATAGGGGAGGACTCCTCGGACATGAGAGGCCGGAAAACAGCAGGCAGATTGTGACCCGAGGCAGCAGGCAAAACACTCATGAGCTGCTCATAGGGTCTGAAGGGCTGCGAGTCCTCGAACTTGACCTTTTTCATGTTGGCAATCTGGTCGAAATCGCCAGCAAGAGGAGCGTAATGGTAAGGGTAGAACCACGACCACGACTGGCAGCCGTGGTAGTAGTACATGAGCACCCAGCAGACGCCCTTCATGTACTCTTCGGCCACGTGACGTCGCAGGGTGTCGACCTCGTCCTCCTTGGCGTGGAACTTGTTCATGTAGTATCGCTGCGTGTATCCGGACTTGTGGAACTGCACGTGATCCGCGTACCCTGTAGCGTGAACCGTGACGTTCGGGTCCGACTCGTCGGCGTTGTTGGCCACAGAAGGGTTGGTCTGGGTTGACTCCTCAGGTTTGACAGGCTCGGCAGTCGATTCGTCAGGCTTGGCAGACTCGGACGCCTCCTCATCAAGCTTTGCACGCTTGGCAGAGTCGGAAGCCTCCTCCTCGGGCTGGCCCCGCTTCAACATAAACCGCAACTTCTCAGCGGCATCCTGATTGGCCAAGTTCGCCAGAGTGATATCATTCCTCTGGCCAACCAGTTCCCGATTAGTCAGCTGAACGTCGCCCACAGACGCGCCCTGCGTATCATACAGAGGCATCGACTCGAGAGCCGCCTGCTCGCCTTGCTGGCGCAGTTTCTTGGCTGCGTTGTACGACGCCTGTTTGGCGGCCTTGGCGGCCTGCGACTTTTCAAACTCGGCACGGTCCTGCTCCTGGTGCAGCAGAATGCGTTTTTCCTGCTGCGCAAACTGCTTGAGCAGGTCCTGGGCCTGCGCCATGTTCACGTGGCCGTCGCACGTGATGTAGTCCTTCCATTTCGTCATGCCGAACTTCCACTGGTTGATGAGCACGTTGATGGAGCCGTCTCGCACGTCACAGGCAGGCAGGTGGGGCAGGAAATCGTTGCCGACAAAGAAACACAGAAAGACCCAGTCGTCGATCGCTCGCTCCAGATCAAACGGGATCTTGGTGCTGGGGCTCGTAAACCGCAGGTCTTCCCGCAGGTATTCTCGTAGAATGTCAATGTTGAGCCAGATGAAGGGCTTCTTCTGGTTTCCGGCCGTCTTGTTCTGTCGAAAAACGTCTTCTCGAAGCAGCTTGAACTTGGGCTCGTGGGTAGCCAGACCCAGGAAAATCAGATCGGCGTCCAGACCGTAGATGCAGTGGGAAGTGTTGGGGTTGTAGGTGGTATCGCCTCGCTGCGACCGGATGAACTCCATGATTTTGTGTTCTCCTTCTCCGGGCACGGTGGCATCTGAAATGATCACCTTGAGATCTCTCCACCCAGGCTCAGTGTTGAGCTTGTAGCCCACCCAGTATCGCAGGGCAGCAGCGAGTTTCTCCATGAATGGAGTACCGGGAGTGATTGCGTTGGAGTCCCATTTGCCCGGCTTGGCCACCAGACCCTGTTTGAACTCGTCCAGAATCGTTTCCAGACTCTTGCCCTTTTCGCCAGAAGACTGTAGCTCGATGGTTTTGGCCTTGAGAGCCGATTCCAGCGCGCTCTCGGCCTCGATACCGGCGTCCTTGGCAGATCGGAACCGACGAGCTCGCTGCTGGTTCATCTTGGCTCGTGGAGCGACTCCATCGATCGCCATCATCAGCACCTTTCGGGGCCGGCACACGTTCAGCACCCGCTCCGTGTACTTGAATACCGCCAGTAGCATTTCGTCTTCGCTGGGGGGAGCCTCCTCGCCCTCAGGATGCGTGCAGGGGTGCACAATACCGTTCATGTCGAGATACAGGTTATCGAGCTCACCGTTGGGGTTTGGAGCGGCGTAGTCCGATCCAGGGATCTCCTCGTCCCCCACAATCGTCGTTTCGTCCTCAATCACATCGCTCACAATCTTGGGGCATTTCTGAGACAGATGTCGGTACAGTCCGGGAACACCCATGGTCGAAATGTGTTGTAGATGTGTTGTAGTGGTGGTGGTGATGGAGGTGCAAAATATCTGCTACACTAGCAGATTCAAGGCAGGTTTGCGAATTAGGGTTTGGATGGAGGAGAGGAGGAGATATCGGTATCAATCGAATCAGACGGGTGGGACGAGGAGAACGATGTGATTTTCATCAGGATAGGATGGGTACCGGGGGGGTTGAAGGGGGTGTAGTTGGTTACAGATCGAGGTTGAAGAAACTATCGAAACTTAATTTGGGGTTGTACAAAACTAAAAAAATGTTCGGAAACCAAAGGAATTCAATACAAAGCGGCATGGTAGGAATTGCACAGCCTAGATAAGACGGATGGT
The DNA here is from genome assembly GCA_900519085.1 of Yarrowia deformans. Classification (NCBI taxonomy): domain Eukaryota; kingdom Fungi; phylum Ascomycota; class Dipodascomycetes; order Dipodascales; genus Yarrowia; species Yarrowia deformans. The sequence continues at coordinate 388,408 of ULGY01000008.1, read as the reverse complement.
GTTGTTGGTTTTTCAACAGGACAAATATTGGTGTTTTTAAGACAACATTATGATCTGTTCTCGAAGAAACCGTGATTGTCGTGCTTGGGCTCAGTTTTGGGAATACCGCGACGAAAACGGTAGGGTTGGAATCACGTGACCTGGAGGAGAATAATGGATGTGTTTTTGTCGTTCCAAGAGTTTTACAGGCTCCAATGTCATGTGGTTGTGGTAACCATAGTTGGGCTACACTTGTTGATAACCAGTGTCAGAGGTTGAAGGCTGTTGGTGAAATGGTTTGTGAAGGTGTGAGAGTGACGTCATATGACCTACTGTACTTGATTTATTTGTTGCAACTATCAAAAAGTTGTATTCTTGACCGGTTCAGATGGGTTCTCTACACCGTTCAAAGTGCCACTGTCATTACAACTTCACGCAACACTCAAGTGCAGTTCATTCCTTCAATTGAAGTATTCGCAATTCCCCAAACAACACGTTGTTTGCCATGTTCAAAATCTGAGCTACGATCATTGGTTTACTTCTCCACCTGCCAAAGCTGAGTGTACGTCGCTCTACTTGAGCTTCTCACACTGCGTCTCGAGTCACATCTTACCGTAGCCACCCTTAATTCGTGATGTTTAAGATCTGTGCGTAAACGAGGGCTTACGATCCACGTGAAACACGAGCATATAGTTCTGCTCTTTACCATCCACTCATGTTGTTCATGTGACTCTCTATCATTCGCTAAATTCATGAACCCGCTCGGATCATGGCTTTACTCTTCAGTCATGCTCATGTCGTCCATTGCTTTAAATCATTCATCGTGTTCATGATCATCTACAGTGATAACATGAGTGGGTGCCTTACTTACTGTGGTGTGTCTACAAGTACCATGTAGATGCTGTCCTGTGAGCTCAAAAAGGACAAATCATCAGGACAACATACAAGTATTCACATAGCAGCTGTTTATTCTACAGGTAAGCCAGATCTGGTGATTTGAATGAGATGAGGAATGAGAACCGATCGCAACAATAGTTGATACACACGGAGACCAGTTGTACACAGAGCAAGTATAGCTTTGTATTTCTGACGAGCCCCAACCAGCGCAGGTTCGATGTACTTGTCGATAATTAGTTCATGTTGACTGACAGCATCCACCCATATCAAGTGTACCTGATTGCGCATTACCACTAGAGAAACGAAATGACAACTTCAGAGTCGGGTTCTTGGGCGAAAGCAAGGAGTTGGATTCGTCTTCAAGGTCTTCCGGTTGCGAAATCTTTCCGTGAGTGGACTTCAATCATGAGCGAAACAAGGTACCGGTATGTACGATACTTCAATGATGTTTCACATAGGGTCGCACGTTCATGATCTCACAACATTCTACGCTCACCATGAGCAAATTGACTACAATCTACATTCGCTGATCTACGTACAAAACTCGCTACGCTCGTATTGGAATCGCAACACTCGCTTCGCTCATGTTTCGTGCATATAATAACATTTTTAGTAGGCATACATACCCGCTTACTCGGCCTTCTTCTTCTTCTTGGCGGCAAGCTTGACACCGGTTCCTCGGACCTTCTTGTCTCTGTTCTTTCGCTGCTTTCGCTGCTGTCGAGAAGCCTTCTCGACCTTGGTGGCAAGGCCGTATCGGACCTGTCGGTAGGCAGGCTCAAACTTGAGCAGAGCCTCGGCAGAGTCGTAGATGAGACCGAAGCCGGTGGTCTTTCCTCCTCCGAACTGGGTTCGCAGGCCAAAGACGGACACGGCGTCCTTCTCGGAGTTGTAGGCGCCAGCCAGCTTCTCTCGCAGCTCGTCCTTGGACACGTTGGCGGAAGAGGGGTGCAGGACGTCAACGACAAACTGTCGTCGGCCGAGGAGGGGGTTTCGGATGAACTTTCTGGTTCGGATAGTGACGGAGTCGGCCTGGGTTAGCAACGTGAAAAAACGCGAACGAAGCTCGACGCTTTGAGCGTTGCGCTCTGACAACCTATTAGGTCTTGAGAGCTAGCGAGAGCTAGGTCGAGAGGCCGTCACACGAGTTGAACAGCCCATCAGACCTAGAGAGCGAAGCTCGAGAGGTCGTCAAACGGCTCAATACGTCTCTAAACGTCATCTGATGTCTTTTGAACGACTCTGAACGATTGCTTGATGTCTCAACAACTCTAGACAAGTCCAACACAAACACCTCGACAGACACTCCACCACACCCTCAGACGACTCAGCTTACTCAGATCCAATCCTCCATGAATCGTCAGCCCTTTTTGTCGTCCCTAGAGTGTTACATTGTCGTGTCTTGGGTCGTTTCGATGTCGTCTCTTCAGTCGTGTCAAGTCGTCTCTGTGGTCATCAAGTCGCACCACAAATCGCAATCGATCTCAGGGCCACAATGTCACTCTGTGATAATCCTTGCTGCCGCCGACTATCGTCGTCGTCATCTCCTTCACTCACCATTTTGTATAGTCTCTTCACTTGTCGAAAGATGTATCAAAAAAGAGTGTTAAAATTTCATTGACATTCAAACTCCCAACCCGCCGAGAGTGGTGTGACTGCTTTTCCAATTGGGACAAGAGATAGAGTTGATCATGTGACACGTGAGGGAACTTTATGTAAGTGGGACGATGCGATGTCCGAACAAGATCACGTGACCAGCGCTGGTACAACGGTTATACTGCTGCTAATGATGTTGTCAAGGTGCCCGAATTAAGGTCGTTATAAATGACGGTATTAGGAGTCCAAAATAAGGTGGACTGATTTTAAGGTGGACGATTTTTAAGGACAATTTTGAGAACATATTTTAAGGTTACGAAATTTAGCTGCTGGAAACGAGAGTGCAGGGTGTCCTGGATGTTTGTCTACCCAGACAAGATGCTCGTTTAGGCAGGAAACTACACAGAGCTGGTGTTAGAGGTACAAGTCACGTGATCAAACGTGCTGCGGGGGTTTCATGTCACGTGATTTAAGACACCATGTACAAGGTAGGCGATTCTCTTTATCACATGACTGGGATGTGTAGGGGCTCTACAGTTTGTAGCTGTGGTATGGATCTGAGATGAGGTTCCTCAGGAGACTGTAAAGTGGTGGAGTGGTTATGGGCACGTGTCTAAAATGGGTAACGTGACCAAAATGATCATGTGACCGAACTGGCGTGACCAAAATGATCATGTGACCGAACTGGCGTGACTGAAATGGAGCACGTGACTGAAATGGCTCTTGAGCAGACGAGTGTGTTGATGTTGATAGCTGATTACTAAGGGGGAGAGTCAAGAGGGAAGGTATAGGTTATGAGATGGTATAGTTAGATTGGTCGAGACAGTGCGGTTCTTTTGCTTAGTTCAGATCCGAGACAACTTATGTCTTGATTGGATTATGACGGAAACTCAGCTGGACGCTTTGCATGTTGGAAAGAATGGTACGAGTAGAACCATGAAGAATGAAGCTGAGGGCACGAGACAGCAATGAGACGACGATATGGACTCTCAAGTGTCTTTTTATCAAGTGTAAATCGTTTTTTGTGCTTTTCTCGCTCGCTAAAGAGAGTTGTATGTATCCATTCCCTGAAGGGTTAACAGAAAGATGGATATGACTTGGTAGGTTCAAAGAGAGGTTTCAAGAACTTCACCAAACTCATTAGAAATGTATGAGTGAGATGAACTTTTCGACTCTGAATCGGTGTTTTGGTGGTGACTTTGGTATCTTGTGAGTTATCGTAATACGTACGCGACGGTTGAGTCTAGCTGTTGAAGGATACATCGGGTTTGGAATTTGAAAGCTGTTTTGGACTCTCTGGACTGTCAGAACTCTTACGATAGTCTCTGTTTATCTCTATCGTCAGTACTCGAAAAGTTACAAGCACAGTAGTCCACTCCAGGCTGTTCCTGCACTCTGAGAGATGAGGACAGGTGTATGTTACAGTACCGTTAGTAGTAGTTACAGTAAGATGTTAAATCACGTGTATCGCTACATATTTCGCTGTCATCGACTCAAACCGTCTTTTATAAAAAAACTGCCTCCTTCTTGTGGAATCTACAAAGGGTGTATATGGCAAGACTTTGAGAGAAGCAAATTGAGATGAACAGCTGAAAAAGGATTTCAAAAAGAACCGCGATTTGAAGAAGCAGCCTTCTTGTTATAAGGTAAATATGTACAGAGTCTTCTTTCAGTGAAATGTATTGACCGCTTCATAACTCTTGAATCAGTCACATGTGGGGTTACGGTAGGTCTTCGGTTTCTTTACAAGTGTAGAAGCAGTAGAGCTACAGGTGCACTCACCTCACCAGAGTTGTAGACCATAGAGAGCAGTTGCACAGTACTGGATCAATTGGTGAACATTGAGTAGCTCATGGGTCTTGGTTGTTGAACTGTCCCCACAGTCCCCGCTCTCTAAGCGTGTCTGAAGTGCCGTCGGCTGTTCTAGGGTAGTCTTGCAACAGTCAAACAGTTGACTCTTCTCACATAGCAGATAGCTATCGACTCCTGTCCTACTGTTATTCGGAAAGTACTCCAGTTGTTTGAAGCAAGTGCCTTTCTCTAGCCAGATCAGACTCCTCTCTTCCCTCCATTGTCATAATTCATTCAAGCTGCGGAACAGCCAGTTATATACATTGTCTTGGGTCAGAGCACTGGAGTTGATGCTATAGCCGATGGCACTTTCTGACTGGTTTCAACCCGTGGGAAGCATCACCTGGAGGAGGAGAGGAGTGAGCGTTGATGTATTCAATCTTGCCAACAGAACCGTTCGCAATAACACCAGAACCACACCTTCGATTTCTGAATCCACCTGAGAAAGCTCATGGAGACCCAGACCTGCAGCTCTCCCACAAGAACCCATTGACTGTAGAGAGGAATGGTACCAAGCTTGTAGGGCGTGCAGTGATATGATGAACCACACACCTCAGAGTAGGAGCATGAGAAGTTTGTGATAGGAGAAAGGGCAGAATATAAGAGTAGCCTCAAGTAGCTGCTGACTATTGTCAAAGCTTTCAAGTAGATGCTGACCCTTGTCAAAGCGTTCAAGTAGCTGTTCTTCCTCTTACTGCTCTCACACAGCGCAGTCCTTCGGACAGCCCTGATCACCCCCCATACTCCGTCCACGTCAGCTCCACATCACCATTCTCCACCCTCCACCGCTCATAACTCCTCTTGTTAAACCTCCTCCAATTACTCTCGGGTCCATAGTACCAGCCGTCGTTTTCATGGGGAGGCTTGAAGGCGAAGATTGTGGCGAAAAAGAAGCCCAAAGAGCACAGAACGACATACATGCACAGCTTGGAGACCGCAGGTGACCGCCAGATGTATTTGTGCGTGTAAATACACAGACACAGGGACATGATCCCCCACAGAGAGATGAGCAGAGGGATTAGAATGTGTAGCGGGATGCCGTCGTCGGATTGGTCGTCGTATTGGTCATCGTATCCGTCGTAACCGTCGCCGTATTCATCGTTAATATCGTCATTGTCGTTCACGTCGTCCACCTCTATCCTATCGCCATCTTTCTCAATCCCCCTCATGATGATGATCCGAAATGCATCTCACCCCACTGTACTTGGCAGGTGTACATCTAGGGTTAGGGTAGTTAGAGGAGGGTGGTGTTCAGGGAGTGATTTGGGGGTGTAGCAGAGGAGATTCTGATGGGAATCTGTTTGATTTCTAATTTTCCCCGATTTCATCTGATTTTTCCGAGCTTTGCGTGCAGTATTTGAATATGCGTTGTTTTAATTTTGTATTTGTAGCGGTAAATTCGTTGATAAATTCAATTAACGTGGCAGGGCTGTGAAACTTGTACCATTGGATAGAAAAAAAATCTGGACTTTATTGGAGTGCAATTACTTGCAGAAATCTCACTTCTAACACCTCATGTTTAGCACCTCAATTCCAACACCCCATTAGTTGGTCTTCTTGAACCGTATTCAAGAACTTAGTTGAACAAAGGATAAAAATGGCTCATTGGAGAGGTTTGGGAGATTGTGAGTGCTATGAAAGCCGGATTACAGGCAAATTTGGTATTGATCGAATTGGGTTGATCTCATCTCTACGCCAGTAGTCTCAGACTGGCCTTTCCACCACCATCCGCCGAGTAACAATGAATCAGTAGAAACTCGGTAATTAGCTCAAAAATAGCAACCACCGCCACCCACCAAAGACCATGAGCAACACCCACATGACCGTGGCGGTATTTCTAGCGCCTGCCAGATTCGTCGTATTAGTGACGTAATGTTGCCAAGAACAATGGGGGCGGAAGATTAGCGTTTAGGATGGGGCTGAGATTGTTTTGGCAGATAAGCCCGAGGTGGAAACGGGGGTTGTGGTAAATTGGGGAAATTATGAGGAATTATGAGAAAATAACCACAAATATGGGGTGATTTTTGCCGTTCTTATGGTACTATTTTCACAGTCACGTGACCACTATCCACTTTTTGGGAGCACCTATCCGGCTCCACCCGCTGCGGCGCAATTGCGGCATGTTTAAGACAACCTGATGTGATGCATAAGTGGATCGTTGGTGGCAACTAATTGTGCGTGTTGTGTAGCGTGTCTTAGAGGGGTTTTGCGAAACTGATGGGTGGGTTGTTTGAGCGCAATTTCTACGATTTAGCCGCTATGTATTTTAGTCACGTGATTGGGCTTTACCAAGACCATTCCTCCACCTTCAAAACATCACCAATTCAAAGGGACAAATCGCAAGGTGCATAATAGCAGAGTTTGATTAGGTCTGAGGTATTTCGAGAGATGTTGGATGAACTGGTGCGGTTCCCAATGGATTTGTTGGTGGTGGGGTCACGTGACTGGTTCCTACGATTGGTTCTGTGTCATCTACGAGTCTCAATTGGTTCTGTTTCACCAACTGAATGTGCCTGCTTGTAGTCTTAAGGCCCCCCCACCCTAGCACGAGACTAAGGGCATTAGCAGACATTAGCAGGGCGGTAGTGTTCTTTGAAGGAACGGTTTTTTTAGGCGGGAAGCAGCGAGCGTTTTTGCGATGAATTTCTTGCAATTTTCAGGCAACAGAAGCATTTATTTTGTTGCTGTTTTGCCACCACTTAGCTCCCCCAGCCACGTTTGATTAGTGCCGTCTCCATGGTTGTGTCCCAAGGTTACCCGGCTGAGACATTTGGAGAGCACCACAGAGAGGTGCGTCTGGACTGTCTGTGTTTGTACTTAGCAGTGAGCAACGAAAGCATCACCACCACCACTAACCAACCACGACAACCGTTTGACTGTGGGAAAGCCACGTGACCAGTACTGCCACCATGTCTATGAAAGGAATCACCAAGGGCATTGTGCGAGCCCCCCAGTCGTTCAAGGCCAAGTTCAACATTGGCGAGCAGACCAAAGATCTGGTCTACATTGACGCGGAGCGACGGTTCAAGGAGCTCGAGAAGGAGACGAAAAAGCTGCACGAGGAGTCGAAAAAGTACTTTGACGCCATCAACGGCATGCTGGAGCACCAGATCCAGTTTTCCACGGCGATCGAGGAGATCTACAAGCCCATTTCGGGCCGTCTGTCGGACCCCAACGGCGCCATCCCTGAGGGCAACCCCGAAGGAATCAGTGCATGCGAACAGTACCGGGAGGTGGTGCACGAGCTGCAGGCGACGCTCAAGCCCGAGCTGGAGATGATCGACTCGCGAATCATCGGCCCCGCCAACGAGCTGCTCGACGTGATCAACTCGATCCGAAAGATGGCCACCAAGCGGGCCCACAAGCAGCTGGATCTCGACCGACACAACAACTCGCTGAAAAAGTACCAGGACAAGAAGGAGCGAAGCGTCAACGACGAAAAGAAGATGTACTCGGCCGAGTCCGCCGTGGAGATTGCCCAGCAGGAATACGACTACTACAACGAAATGCTCAAGGAAGAACTGCCGCAGCTGTTTGAGCTCGAGGCCCAGTTCATCGCGCCGCTGTTCCAGTCCTTCTACTACATGCAGCTCAACGTCTTCTACACTCTGTACATCCGCATGGAGGAGATGAAGATCCCCTACTTTGATCTCACCAACGAGGACATTGAGGGCGCGTTTTCCGCCAAGCGGGGCGACGTGGCCGAGCGGGCCGAGCAGCTCGGAATCACCCAGTTCCGGGTCGGCCACGCCAAGGCCAAGCTGGAAATCACCAAGCGACGCTTTGCCAAGGAAAAGGAGGCTGCTGCTGCCGGAGCCGCTGCCCCTGCCGCTGGAGCCGCTCCTCCTGCCTATGCGGGTGAGGAGGGCGCTGAGCCGGCTGTTGCTGCTGCTGCTGCTCCCGCTGCTTACACTGCCGCTGGTTACCCCAACGAGAAGGCCGTGTACGCTGCTCCTGGAGCTGCTGCTGTCGCTCCTGCCCCCGCGGCAGCCGCAGCCGAAACCTGCACCGCCCTGTACGACTACGAGGCGCAGGCTGCAGGCGACCTGTCGTTTTCCGCCGGCCAGGTCATCACCATTGTGCAGCGGACTGCCGATGTTAATGGATGGTGGACGGGTATTGCCGGGGGCCAGCAGGGTGTTTTCCCGGGCAATTATGTTCAGCTGAACCCATGAGCGAACCCATGAGCGAACCCACTGGGTTAGCGAGTTGGGTTTAGCAAGTTGATTATAGCGAGATGGTGAGCGGTGAGCATCAAGATAGCTTCCCCCAGCCGCCACCGCCCAACAGGGGCATCTAATAGTAATGAGATATGTATGCATTGGTTGGGGTTGGTAGAGGGTGTGAGGTGTGAGTGGAGGTTTTAGTGTGTATGAGTATACCTCAACAGGTTGTCTTATTTGAGAAAGCTGTAGGAAGAATCGAGCCCTGATCTACTATGACTTACTGTGACAGTCGATGACAACATACGACTAAAACAGTATACCATCGTCTACATGCTCGACTGAGTGTACCTGCTGTTACAATCCGACAGAGCATGTTGATGTCATTCCTGGACAAATTGTGTAGTTCACAAGAGTCTCTGACTTGTTCATCAATTCCTATGTATGTAAAGAGCCTTCTTTCAAACTCGTTGATCGGATCGCATACAGTCAATCAATGCGGAGAGTAGGAAGGTGATGGGTATGTACTCATACTGTGACTGGCATATATATATGAATTGAGCTTTCGTGTTACTGATTATATTACTTAATTAGAGTGGTCTACCAATTGTTCATCTTCCAGGGTAGCCTATGGAGTTGTCTGCACAAATGACGATATCTCACGAAGGACGGGTTTAGTCGCATTACACATGCAGAGATAATGCACCTCCATCGGAGATCTCTGGAGGGGATTTATCAGAGATTCAAGAAGGAGTTGTAGGCTGAAAGTAAGTGGCGGAGCTATAGGAGTATTGGTAAGCTGGTATTATACACTTGCAGACTTTTTTCCCGATGTTTTCCAATTTTGCTGATTTTTGCCGATTTATTTGGAATTATTTTGATTTTGCAAAAAAACACAGTCTATTCAAAAACACAACCCCCCCTCTAAATCACCCCAGCAACTCCAGTCACTTCATCAAAGCCTTCAATATCCTCTAATATTGCTACGTAGACCCCCCTTCACCTCCTCCATGCCCTACTCGTCAGCTGTCTAGTGTTTCACCGACTCCGCTGCACCCCGTGTCTCTCAGCCCTTCCACACCCGGCGCAGCAACCGCGTGGTCGCTTTTAATTACATGTCTCGAAGCGTCTTCTTTGCGTCTCAAACCGTCGCTAGCGCCAGTTGCTTTTTGCGGTCTCTCGCCGTCCAGTCTGAGACGTGAGACATGTCCATAAGATCATCACAATAAGGGGTATATAAATAGAACTTGGGTGAGACAAGCGACCAAAAAAACGATTGGCACTGACCGACACAGAGTGATTGACATTGTCCGTATACAACGAGCCGATCACGTAACGGGTACAAGCGGTAGGTGGGTGTGATTTGCCATGGTTCAATCAGATTCAGCGAGGGCTCAAAAGCTGGGTACTTGTATGTACCACCTCAGCTCAAGCTCAAACATATCGTGGATTCCGCCACCCACGTGACTCGGAGAGACATTCCACAGTTGCTTCTTCTGGGCTTGTTTCGGACCGTCGTATACCCGATCAGGACGATCTATATATAACTCTGGCCAGGAGTTGTGTCATATTAGTGTAACATTTCGCGCTGTGGGGGTCCGATTGAAGATCAGAAACTTGCATTCTTCTCGTGGCACTCCCAGGATCACCCCGATACGTTTCTCGTCTCCACAGCTCCTCCAGATACCCCTCCACAGTCCTCCTTCTCTGCTTGTTAGTGTTGCTATAAAAAATCGAGACTAAGCTGGTCAACCTAAACACTAACCTTTGATTAATATGCCAGAGAAACAAATGTGGAGATCGTCAGAGCGGGCTGCAGTCTCCCGGTGTGTCCAAGAGGGGTATTTGAAGGGGTTTGCGAGGGCTGTGCGAGCATTTTGAGCCGTATGAAGTTGCGGATGCATGTAGCTTGGCCAAAAGCGCTCCGATTGGAAAGATAGCAGTGGCGTTGAATTCGTCTGCAGGGCAGCAATCTAATGGTATCAATTTCGGGGTGTTTTGGGCCTGCGAACCTCGAGGTTGGAGACGCGCAGTTTCGACTTGCCACTTTAGTTTGGGTTAGCACGATTTGGAGTGCATATATATTTTGACGTGGATGCAGTGGCGAGAATAGCAGGATTGGGGGCTAGAATCCGGGGTTTCAGGAAACGGAAAAATGCTGGAAAATGATGGAAATATGGGTTGAGTCACGTTGAACATTGTGGAATTTTCCCCTGTATTTTATCAATTTTACTCGCGTCTTTTGAGACGTCCGTAGAGCTCCGGGGCACGACGTCTATTTATAAACTCGTTTAAACAAACAAAGCATGAGGCACAGAGAGGAAGGCTCTGTTAATAGGCGGGGGGAAAAAGGGCTAAAATCGGGATCAGACACGAACCAACAATAGCCAACGGCTTATGTAATTGTGAGACCCCGTGCTGCTGTTCAGGGGTAACTAAGAGGGTAATCAAGGCCGTGCGTACCAACCAGGTACATTTCTTGCGGTTCATGACGACGACTAGGTACGCGTTTTGCACAGCCTAGAAAGGGGTATATAACTGTGTTCGTGGCTGTACTTGTGGCAGTACAAACATAGACCACCTACTTGTAGCTAATAGCTTTTGGTACACTTAGTTATCAGTGTTGGTGTGTGTGTCAGTGTTTGGTGTCAGCACAGCACACTTGTAGAGTCTACCACGGTCAAATTGCAAGTACAAGAATCTCGTACAAGAAACCCGTCCAATACACTGTTCCTACTGCAAGTGATTGGAGTTGCCCTGGACTGATTATCCGTCTGGTATAGTGCATCACCCACCTTCAATCGTCTTGTGTGCCTTACTCGCACACTCTCACTGTACAAGTGTTAGACTATTCCCACTGACAAAACTCTTTATCCGCACAACACCACTTAGACCACCACACGTACGGTTCCAGGAACGTACGACGCCCCGTACGACGTTTGCCCGACACTACACGTCCCCCGATTTAAACCAGATATCTTCAGCGAGCCTTTTCAACCGACCCAGTCACGTGATTCGTGAGTATCACAGGAGAGAGCACAGAGAACACGGCAACAGACAGAGACGGAGATGGTGACACGGAGACGGTGTCGCAGTTGGAGACACAGACACCAACGGAAGCACAGACACAGACGATACGAGCCGGTGGTGCTGCAAACACAAAGATTGGCTTTGGTGAGGGTGGAGCCCTAGCAACCTCTACCGTGTGTTTGTGACTTCCAGCCGTCGATCGAGCGGGGGTGTTTAAAGACGTTTCCAAACATGGTCTTTGTGTCCTTAGACGGCGTTGACTGTGGTGACTGCGGTGACTGCGGTGACTGTGGTGACACTGTGTTTGTGGGGGGTCGGCTATACGATGAACACGACACAGTCATATAGCCTACCTCCTACAGTCGTGCCCACTCCTTACACCCAGTCGTGGCACCCAAATACGTCAGCTCAGCTACGTCAGCTACGTCGCATTCGCTTCGCTAATGCTCGCAAGCGTTCGTTGTTGTCCGTTTGGACCTACGGCCCTCTCTACCGGACCCTTCTAACCCAGAATGTACAGCTCTTCACCACCAACGAAAACATCGCTGGTGTCGTGGTGGAAGACGTTCAAAATGCGCCCCAAGGACCACGGGGATCTCGCCACGTCGCCCACCGCACAGATGCTAGCGCCCCCAGGCATGCACCAGGGCTCGGTGACCCCCGGGCCCGGCATGCTGGAGCGGCCCAAACTGCCACACATGAGCCGCTCCAACGGCGAGTGGTCGTCGTACAACGCCGCCACGGCCCTGGACGAGGAGCTCGAGGAGTCCGTCATCTTCGGCGTGCCGCTCGCCAGCTCCATCCAGTACGCCAACGTGTCCATCTCTCTGACGGACCCCAACGGCGAGCAGTTCATCTACGGCCACATCCCCATCGTCGTGGCCAAGTGCGGCGTCTATCTCAAGGAGCACGCCACCGGCATCGAGGGCATTTTCCGCGTGTCGGGCTCCGCCAAGCGAATGCGCGACCTCCAGCGGCTCTTCAACACGCCCCCGCGCTACGGCAAGGGCCTCGACTGGTCGGGCTTCAACGTGCACGACGCCGCCAACGTGCTAAGACGGTACCTCAACCACCTGCCCGAGCCGATTGTGCCGCTCGAGTTCTACGAGCAGTTCCGCAAGCCCCTGCGAAACTCGCCCTCGATTCTGGAGTACATTGAGAACAAGAGCCCAGTTCAGAATGCGGGCGCGGGAGGAGGAACCGGCGGAGGAGGAGCAGAGGCGTCTGCTTCGGGAGGTGACGGTAGCGGCGCCAACCCAACAGCGTCAACCACGTCCGTGGTGGCGTCAGAACACAACGCGTCGGTGGCGTCGCTGACGTCGCTCGAATCCACCACCACGTCGATGCAGGCGTCCACCACCAACCTGTCGCTGGACGACCCGCTGCACACGGAGATTGTGCAGACCGTGGCGGTGTACCAGGACCTGATTGCGCGGCTGCCCAACCTCAACCGGCAGCTGCTCATGTACATTCTCGATCTGCTGGCGGTTTTTGCGTCCAAGAGTGAGGAGAACCTCATGCCCGCGCCCAACCTCGCGGCCATCTTCCAGCCGTCGATTCTGTTCCACCCGGACCACGACATGATGCCCCGCGAGTACCGGCTGTCTCGGTCGGTCATTGAGTTCATGATCGAGCACAGCAACAAGTTTCTGTCGACGATTGAGACCATTGCTCGAGAGGAGCATGCCCGCAACAAGGAGCTGGGCATTAAACCGATGGCTCCTTCGCCTCAGGTTTCTGTCACCTCCACCATTGCAGGAGCTGAGGGAGCTGCTGGTGCCAGTGGAGCTGGTGCCGGCTCTAGCGGAAGCGCTTCCACCTCCTCAGGACTCATGCCTCCCGGCCGACGCCATTCCAAGTCCATGTCGTCGGTCAACGCTCCAGCCGCTGCTGCCGCCGCAGCTGCCACACCTGCTACACCCGTACCCGTGGTGCAGCAGCCCCGAGAGCAACTGGTGGTGCGAAAGCCCCGCGAGAGCGACAAGGCCAAGGAGGAGGCCGCAGCAGCAGCGCCGGCTGCCACGCCCGAGAAGGGTGGGCTGCTCAACACCATCAAGCGCGCGTCGTCTCTGTCGCGACGGCCCTCCCAGCGACGAGCGTCGTCCAACTCGTCCCAGAACAGCGAGCTGCAGCGGTCGTCGACCATCAACCGAGGCTACAGAAAGAGTAGCGTCAAGAGCGACGAGAGCGCCCAGGGCGTGATTCCCACTTCGGCCCCAGCCCTAGCGGCCCCCGCAACAGCCTCCTCTTCCATGCAATCGCCCGCTCCCAGCATACAGATCAACCAGGTGCCCCATCCTGAGCACCAGCCACAGCAGGCCACTGCTCTCCCTACTGCCGGACCCTCGGCTGAGACCGGAGTCAGCAGCAGCGCCAGCGCAGCCACCACTCCCGCAGGCACCCCCGCCGGCACGCCCTCCGTTGCCGCCGCAACAGCCCCCAACCCTCTTGCGGCAGCGTCCCCCAGAGTGCTGTCTCCGTCCACAGAGCCCAAGTCGTTTTTGGGCGTGTCCGACGAGGGCGAGCAGCCCGGGCGAATGTCGCGGCGCTCGTCGCACGAGAAATCCGGGTCGCCACGGTTCCGGGTGCTGGGAAACGTCTTTGGCCACAGCAACGACAGCGCCAGCTCGCTCAGCGGCATGACGCGGTCGGTGTCGTCGTCCAGCATCGACGGCGACGGCGTGGGCGCCGAGGAGCGGCCCAAGAGCCGATGGCGACGGTCGTTCATCTTCATGCAGCCCAACAACTCCAACCCGGCCATCGACGACCCCAACTTTGCCGCGCCCCCCGTCCGATCTCCTGGTGAGGTGTCTATGGACGACTATTCCATGTCCCCGTCCAAGCTGTCGTTTTTCAAGCGAATGCGAAGCCGAGAGCGGGGCAGCCAGGACGTTGAGCGTCCTTCCAGCAGCACAGACTACATGGAGCCTCCCGCTCCGCCCTCCGCCACGGCCGTTCAGGCTGCCGCCGCCGCCGCCGCTGCCGCAGGTGGTCACGGCCACGAGCGAGCTCCGGTGGTGAAGAAGCCCGTTTCTTCGCCCACGGCGACCTCTCCTACAGCCACCACACATGCCGCAACGTCGTCGGCACACGCGCCGTCAGCACACGCGCCGGCAGCACACGCGGCAGCGACACAAGCGCCCGCTTCTTCTGCGGTGAAGAAGGTGCCTGTTTCCAGTGCAAGTCACGGACAGGGCCATGTGGTTCAGGGTCATGTTGTCCATGGTCAGGCCGTTCAGGGTCACGCAAGTCCCGCGGCACAGATTCAGCCTCAGGTAGCTATTCCTGAGGCGCACAGTGTGCAGAGTACGCAGGCGTCGACTATTCCGACGTCGGCTGCCCCGACTTCTGCCCCTCCTGCATCCACAGCTGTCGCTCCCGCTGTGTCACAACCGGCCCAGTCTCCGACGCCGCTACAGACGATTCAGTCCATGATTGAGCCCCAGGCCGGCGAGTCTGCGGCGTCGTCGTCTGCTGCCGCCGCGCAGCCTACTCCCGCTACATCCACTTAGTCCATTTGCAGTCCGTCTCCCGAATGACAGAGCGTGCGCTGCTCACCATATTTAATGTATCAGTATATGAATGTATTTGTATGAAATAGGTGGTCGGGGGTGATCGGAAGGGCGATGAGCCCTACACAACGAGCAAGATGGGTAAGACAACGGGACTACTTGTAGCACGTTACGTGATGTCCGGCTGGAGGCCCCTCTGTCTATATACTTGTACAACGAGCAAGATTGATGGCATCGGTGCCATGTTTAATTGACGATGATGACTTCAAATACAATTACAGAAGGTGTTTAGTTTCGAAATCGGTTGTTTAACCCCTTGTTATTTATAACTTGAAGGGAATGCGAATGCACCACCGCGTACAGTTTCAATCTCATCTTATGTTCTATTTATATACACCCCTCCTTATGCAAATGCAGTTGTGCGTGTGTGTCTCTATCACAGGTCATCAAACAAAGGCCCTTCGTAGACATCCTCCCAGTCCATTTCAGACTCCATATCCGACGTCTCTGTATCGTAATGGATGGTCGTCACGGTCGGTGCAAATCGCACTGCTCCTGGAGAAGAAGGAGCTGCTCCGAAGTGTGCGCTTGAGTCCGTCTTCAGAATGCCCTTATGCTCAGGAGTCTGCACTGGATGCAACGGTAGCGGTTGTTCTTGTTCCTGTTCCGGCTCTTGTTCAACCACCTGTGGTGCTCCTCGCGTCAGCTTGGACCAGGTTCGTCTCGTAAAGGTAGCATTGGAGTTTCTCAGCACGTATTTCCACGCCTCGGACACTTCGTGCTCCGTCCACTTGTGCGATGGTGATGCAGGGCTTTTGTTGACTCGTCGGAGCATGCTGTGAGAGTGAAGAAGTAGAAAATGGTTGTATCAGTGTGTGAAAGTGTATAAAGGGTGTAAACGGAGTAAGCGGTGTAGCCATTATATATCTAGATACCGGCTCAGAAAGCGGGGTGAATTTTATAAGAATACGTCTGAGAGTGCGTGATGCAAAAGTGAGCATGGTCAAAGTTTGGCGGGGGCTGTGGGAGGCAAGTTAAGGGGATGTGATGGAGTTGTGAGGGTATTGAAAGGGAATAAATCGACTATATAGAATCTGCCGCATCTAATAAAAAACTCCCCAAGTCTCTACCATGCCTGTAGCCCATTCTACACCGACATGTTTTCTTTCCCATTGAGGATAAAGTTGATAGGGAAGGGACAAGGAGGCCAAACATCGGAAATATCAGGAAGCCATCAACTTGGCGAGTTTTGGTCGGAATGCGGAAAAAAAGATCGCAAATGCATCTTTCTGATGCGAAAAATAAATATCCGGAGTCCCGATCTCCCTACACTTCTCCCCGACCAACTGCACTGCCCCTTCGATGAATATTCGGACATGTTATTCCGCAGAGTTTAACGGCCAAGCAGCGGACATGTGAAGCGACGGCATTTTCTCGTGGCTCATAGACTGAGCGGCTTGAGCTGGGGTAGCGTCATGGGAAGAGGTATACTGACGTGGTTTAAACTACTTGTCGAAATTTGTGGAACGAAAACGCTTGTCAATAGTGCAAAAAAAGAAATCCGTAGGGCGCGTGGACGGGTCGAGTGACAGTCGGGTAACGTGGCCGTGAAGAAGGAAGGGGTACAAGTACGTTGTGGATGTACAGGCGGAGAGAGTAGATAAGCAGTTCGCCGCACGGAGTCCATGCTGTACCTGTACCGGTACTGGTCGGAGGTGTCTTACACAGTATCCTATAAAACAATGCTTGGGTTAAAAGTACATGTTCCGAAGGCTTGAAATGGCAGCTTGAACAGACGTCTTGAAATGAAGACATCTATATGGACGACTTCATTCGACTTCATTCGACTTCACCCGGCCCGACTGAACTCAACGTTTTTTCTGCCAGTCTGTTCAATTCAAACATTGACAGACAGACTCTTGATAACAATACAGTTAAGTCCGTGTTAAAAGTCTCGGGTCGAAAAGGCTATAGTAAAAGAGTCTCGAGTTGTCGATGTGGGTATAGATACCTGTTATGATTTTTTATTTATTTCTTTTTTGATTACTGTAGCGATACGACTCGTGACACCAACAGGAGTGCAAGGTCTTGAAAGCTGGTCACTGGAGTATGAAAACGCAATTTAAAAGAGCTGGGCGTAGTCTACAAACTCGTCAAGGCTCACCAACCCTTGGGTCCAATAATCTGAGGCTACTGGGGAATGTTTGTTAGTGCCCTTGGACTGGTATGGCTTAGTTTGATCAACCATTTGGCCAGTGTCACATGTCGTCGTATGGAGTGTTCTCAAGCAGGATCTAGGATATTGCTAGACGGTCCCCGGTGGTGTATGTACAGACACGGCTTCAGTTGTGAACACTCGGTGTCTTCAACGATCCACTTGTTGCACTGTGTAACCACTCTTAGGAAACATGGAGATGGGGGCCAAATTAAACCAGCTCCAAGACTGTGACTAGAGATTCAATGGGCTGTAGTCTGGCTATAAGTAGTTCCTGTAGTGTGGCCTGTTCTGGAGCGTTGTTCAAATTGTATGCTATGTGATATAAGCAGGAGGTCTAGCAGGTCTACTGAAAAGTGCTGTCCAGATGGTCTCAGGGCCTGTACACAACTGTTCCAGCATCTACAGTACAAGTACCTGGTACATACAACTATTACAATATCGTACAAACTTCACCAATAGCTATTACCCCATTTAGTGTAACCCACTCTACAGTAGACTACATGCTTGTATGTACTTTGTCCACAACTTGTGTACTAGCTAGTACTTATACCGACTAGAATAAGTGCTCATCTAGTTTCTCAGCTACTTGTAGTTCCGCAAATCCATTATTGCTCCAATTTCCCACCTGTCTCGGCCCGATTTGTCTCTGTCTCGTTATCTATCCTTCATGCATGCATGCTGTATGATGTTCATGCAGGTTAAAACATCAAATAAGCAGCCACAGAAAATAGTACAAGCACGGTGATTACCCACAACCACACGCTCCACTGAACCACACTCTCACTCTCACTCTACACACTCAAACAAAATGAAACTGAATCTGGCAGTGCTGGCGCTGGCGGTCCATCAGGCGGTCTCGGCAGCCACCGGCCAACAACAGGTGTTTGCGCTGAAACACCCCGACCGACGGCCCTTGACTCCGGGCGAGTACACGTTTCTGCAGACCACAGACACCCATGGCTGGTTTGAGCAGACGGGCGAAACGTATTTCGGCGACTGGGGCGATCTGGCCAGCTTCCACCATCACATGAAGAAGAAGTTTCCGAATCTGCTGTTCTTCGATTCGGGCGACAAACACGACGGCAATGGAGTCTCGGATGCCTCTACTCCTCGAGGCCACTATTCGCGCCGTCTGTTTCGCGAAATGCCCTTTGACGCCGTCACGGTCGGCAACCACGAGCTCTACAACACCGAGGTGGCCACGCTGGAGTACGAGGAGGTGTCGCAACATCTCGGAGACAAGTACCTTAGCGGTAACGTGGACATCTGGAGAGGCGAGTGGCGGCCCTACGGTAACCGTTACAAGGTGATTGAGAGATCGCACTACGACGATGGCAAGACGCGGCGGGTTCTGACCTTTGGCTTCCTCTACGACTTTGATCTGCATCCCAACAACATCCGCGTCACCAAGGTCAGAGACGCCGTCAAGGAGCAGTGGTTCCTGGACGCGCTCGACAAGGAGGAGTACGACGTGGTGGCAGTGATTGGCCACATCCCGCTGCGGTCGTGGGAGTTCCCCCAGCTCATTGAGGCCATCAGACAGCGCACAGACAAGCCTCTGGTGCTGCTGGGAGGACATTCTCACGTCCGAGACGCGGTCCAACTGAATGGCGAGTTCGACGGGCCCTCAGACGTGTACGGCATCCAGGGCGGTCGGTTCCTCGAGACTCTGGGATGGCTGTCTCTCAATGTGACGGGTCAGGATTCCACCTCGTCGTCCCGGTCGTACATTGACTTCCACATTGACGGTCTCAAGTTCCACGCCGACCACGATCCCGGCCAGTCCAAGTGGGACACGGCTCTGGGCAAGAGTCTGACTCGGCAGCTGAGCCGTATCAAGAAGAAGCTCGATCTCAAGGAGGTTTATGGATGTGTGCCCGAAAACTATTACACCAACGGCGCCAAGTTTCCGGGCTCGTCGTCGCTGCTGAGTTTCATCGCTGACGAGGTGCTCCCCACGCTTAACGGAACCGCCGAGGGAGCCACGGCCGGAGAACGGGTCATCATCACCAACACCGGAGGGCTGCGGTTCGATCTGCTCAAGGGTCCCTACACGCGAAACACGGGTTTTGTGGTGTCGCCCTTCCCCAACAACTGGGTCTACCTTCCCAATATAGACATTCACACGGCACATGACATTTTGCCGTATCTGAATCGAAAGGCACACATTCTGGGAAGTGGCCACATGGTGCCCGAAGAGATCCCCCAGGAGTGCGACATGTTCCACACGGCAGACACCAAGGGCCTATTGCCCGGATACGTGACTCTGGACGACTACGGACACGATGGAGATGACACTCCTCATTGGGCGCTTCCCTACTACGAGCTGCCCAACGCCATTCAGACAGAGATGCCGACCGACGGGTCCGTCAAGTACGTGGATCTGGTCTTCTACGACTTCATTGCGCCCTTTATCCATGAGGCCTTGTATGCTCTGGACCGGCCCGATTACTTTGAGCGGTTGACCGAGTACGGAGGCAAGGGTCTGAACGAGCTGCTGAAGGACTATGCCGAGGAGAACTGGGAATGTCGGTACTAGTCGGAGGGCAGTAGCCGGAGGGCATTAGCCGGAGGGCTCGACACACTGCATATTGCTAATAAACATATAATACATAAACAGATGGGATAGGTAACAGACCCCAGGCGTGATAGATAAACAGGTGGAAAGCTCTGTGATTGGTTGGTTGGAGAGAATCTACCCTTTGACGCCTGTCTTTGGTGCAACAAACATCCAGGAATATGCTCGACTTTCCATGTTGGGCTTCAACCGTGTATTCCTATTATGGACTATTGCATGTAAGGAGAGGGGGGTGTGAGCAGCCAGGGGATACTGATGGTAGTGAAATGGTATCCATGTAGTCAGTGTTTCGTGTAGTTGGTGTAGATGTTTGGTAGAGTCTACAAGTACCGTGGTGTTGCGTAGTTATGGACAGTTGTGAGTAGTACAAGTACTGTACTTGTATGATGGAAGGGGTTGTCTGGATCCAGATCAAGACATATACTCTGTATCTCAAGTGACAACCACCTGTCAAACAAGGGCGTGAAGAAATACACGCGTGTCAGACAATTTCAGACTTCTCTACAACAACCGCCGCTCCACCAAAACCTCAAAAAATGCCTGAGAAACGGCCTCTGGATTTTGGAAGACGGTCCGATCTCGAAAGGCGGTTGTCCTACCGACAATCTTACGTCCATGAACATTACCGTCGACTCCCAGATCCTCCTCTTACTCCGCCTCGTCAGACAGGTCCTTCCACTTCTCGTTCCAAGAAAGCGCGTCTGAATGGTGGTTTCGGGATCGCTGTTCCTCGTGGAGTTGGCAAGGGAGTGTTTGATTCCGGGTTTGGAAACGTCTTTGAGCGCGCCGAGAGTCCCGATATGCTCGATATGAGTCCCGACAGTTCTCCGTTTCTTCCTGCTGCTGAAACGGGTGGTTCGTTTAGCGGAGGACCTCTCTACCCTGGACTCGATGACTTCAGCGACCCTTCGTTCACAGACGTGACGATGCCTCTGGACTCTGACGACGTTGCTGAAAGCCAGCGGTCGATTCTGGCCATGATTCGAGCCGAGGCGGAAGCTGCTGAAGCTACTGAAGGAGAAGTTCTCAATGGAGTACTGCTAAAGGAGGACCCCGATGCTCAAGGAGAACCGTACATTGCCGACACCAATGAGATCATTGAAATCAAGTCTGAGGAGTCTGAGGACGAGGCTCTAGATGTGGTCGACTGTGAAACCGGTTACAATGTCGATAGCGATGACGATCTAGATATTTCTGCTATCGAACTGGAAAAGGCCGTGGCTCGACTGGAGGAAGCCGACCGGGCTCGTGCAGAGGCTGAGCGTGCTCGAAAAGAAGCCGAGCGACTTCGTATGGAAGCCGAACTAACCAGTGAAAAAGCCCGACGAGGGTTGAAGCAGGCCGAGATGGCTTTCCGTCGGTCGATCGAGTTGACGAAAACCACAGCAGGCCAAGACTCGGAGTCGCTCAACTCGGAATTTTCCATCGAAGCGCCAAAGGAGGAGTCTTTAGACGAGGGGTCTTTTGGCGAGGAGTTGGAGGCTCAGTTTGAACAGATTGAGGCTCAGAAGAGGTTGAACGAGGGCAACGATGTCAACAACGAACCACTCAACGGTGACAACAACGAACCACTCAACAATGACAGTGATCGCTTTGAAGAGGCTCGTGAAGACTTTGTGTCTCCTCCTCAAATGTCTCCCCCTCAAATGTCTCCACCTATGTGCCCACCTCAAACGAACCATGATGATCTGGTGCCTCCCCCTACGAACCATGAACTGATGCCTCCCCCCATGAACCGTGCACTGGAGCCTCCAAATCTACCCGTCTCCTCTCTAATGCCTCGATTCAGTCTGGGTGACTTTTTTCTAAATTTCGCGGTTACCAAGGCTCAAGATGTACAAGTACAGGAAGATCGAGATGCAGACGAAAAACAAGTTGTGCGGGCAAAAGGGGCTAAACAGAGTCGACCCCGTCAGCCCCGTCAGTCCCGTCGACACCGTCAACCGCCTCGTCGGGTTCAACCAATTCGACAAGTCCAGAAACGAGTCGAATCCAAGACCAAGGACGGTATCGAGTACATCTCTCATCAAACCGGACTGGACTCTGATGATGACATGACATCGTCTTCGGATGACGGGACCTACGAGACCGACACCGAGATGGACCGAGGGTCGGAAAGTGCGTCTTTGTCCGACTCTGGGTCTGCTGAGGTTGAGCATGGGGTTGAAGAGGAGAGGGTTCTTACTAGACTTGAGTCTGGAGAGCTGGACGATCTGGAATCCGACAATCAGGACTCGGACTGTTCATTCGACGACGAATCGGACTCGGACACTCCTTCGGAAGACTCGGCCAAAAAAGACAGAGCCGCCAAGCTGGAGACCCGCAAGTCGCTCAGTCTCATCTACTACTCTGACGGAAGTGAACGGGGTAGTGAGGATGTGAGTGGGAGTGAAAGTGGGAGTGGGAGTGGGAGTGACTTCAGCGATGAGGAAGCGCCTAGAGTCAACAGTATCGCACGAAGCTCCAACTCTAGGCACTTTGACGACCCTGACTCGGGTTCTGATTCGGACTCAAGTTCTGATTCAGGCGAGGACCACGAGGACATCTCCTATATCCACTTCCCTGACAATGACGACGATGCTGCCTCCTCTGATGACGACATTGCCTCTGGTGCAACCTCCTCCTCCTCCTCCTCCTCCTCCTCTGAAGACTCTCCTGCTCTCACTCGACAAGAACTCGAGCTGTCATTCAGCGAAGCCATTAATGAAGTCGCTCCACTGTCCTCTACCCTGCCTCCACGAAGAACCACCGTGCAATCGTTTCGAGCTGTTAACCAAGTCCAATGGTGGCTTGTCTATCCCCCTTCTCCTCCAGCTTCCGTAACACCTCCTAAGGCTGTGGAGGCTCTAGTGGACCTGTGCACTCGGTCAGTTGGAAAAAACACGGACAGACTGCCTCTTCAGATGATCCAAGAGTCCGAAAGAGGCTGGGACTTTTGGAGCAAAATCTGGACCTCCATCCTGGACTACCACAAGGACTCGTTTGCCGTGTTTGTTTGTTTTGCGGCTGTTTTCGGCAAACGAGCCCAGTTCTCGTGCCACACCAAAAAAAAGACCCGGTCCAAACACGTCATCACGTCTCATCATCGTCTTGAGCTCGTGGGATCGGTTCTCACCGTGAAGGACATCGACTACCTGCAGTCTGTGCTTTCGTCTCAGGGCTTCAAAAACAACCTCATCTTGTCGTGCACTGGCAGGGCGACGGCGGAGTTTGTGCTTCCGGCTCTTCCTCGACTCCACTCCCTGACCGTCCTGGATCTGAGAAGTGTCACCATGACCAATGGAAGACTGTCGACATGGGTCAACACTCTGAAACGTGGAGAATGGCCCCATCTGAGAGCGGTTATCGTCGGTCTGGCCGACTCCAAGACAATGAAGGGGTTTCTGCAGTTCCCACACATCTGGTATGTTGGTTTCGAGCCGCTCAATAGGTCTACATCCAACATCAGAGTGGGAGACATGTGGTATCGATGCGCGACTCGGGATATCCTTGACAAGAAAAAGCGGTGGAATTACCAGAACGCGACTGGTTTCGACGCGCTTCTCAAGACCGCCGTGTCCACTAGCCCTTCTTCTCGTCTGTTTGCTCGACTCAAGGAGTATCAGCGCGATCTCGGGGTCCATGGGCACGTTATGATTGAAACGTGTTTTGGAGTGGATCTGGAGGCTGGCGTCGAGGAAGGTCGACAGCTACCCGACCATTACGTTCATTTGGTGAGGGTGAAGAAGTAATTACTGTGGAGACGAAATTGATGAATGTAACACTGCGGAATTGAACTCATGGTTGCAGAGAGTGGGAGGTGCGTTTGGGAGGTGCGTTCGAATCCCGATATCGGAGATGAGGAGGTTGTACAAGTAGTTTTTTGTTCGAAAGTAGTGACACAGGTAGAGAAGGTGGATTTGGGGTCTATGTAACTGTCAGAACGGTATCACGTGATAAGAATGCTGAGGAAATAACCCTTTTTTTCTTCTAGGGAAATACATCACAATTCAAAATACTGTACTTGTACGTACAAGTATGACTATGACTAATTAGCCGATAAAGGTAATTTGAGTCATGGGAAATTTGAAACGAGGATCAGTTGACGCAATGTTGTCGGAATCGGTCCGTTCAAAGTTGGAATCGATTAAATGGTCCCTATTATTCTCGTTTCCAAGCTCTTATTATCAACCCCGGCCTCGAATCACGTGATAAATACTCCCTGGAGGCTGTCAAATTAACTTTCGCACTTGCTGTGAAGTTTCAAATCATCGATGGGGAATATATACTTGTAGACTGTGCAACACCTCTTACACACACATCTACAAGTACACCTCACTTACACACAACAAACACAAAATGGTTAAGACTAAAAAGGCTGGAGTTCTTGGCGCCACCGGATCCGTGGGCCAGCGATTCATTCTGCTGCTCTCCGAGCACCCCGAGTTCGAGCTCTCTGTTCTGGGAGCGTCTTCTCGATCTGCCGGCAAAAAGTACGTGGACGCCTGTGACTGGAAGCAGACGGACGTTCTGCCCGAGGCTGCTGGCCAGACGGTGGTCAAGGAGTGCACTCCCGAGAACTTTGCCGAGTGTGATGTGGTCTTTTCTGGTCTGGACGCCGACTACGCTGGCGAGATTGAGAAGGCCTTCGTTGACGCCGGTCTGGTGGTGATCTCCAACGCCAAGAACTACCGACGAGAACCCAGCGTGCCTCTGGTGGTGCCCACCGCCAACTCCAAGCACCTGGACTGCTTTTCCGAGCGAGTGGCTGCTGCCCGAAAGGCCGGTAAGAAGCAGGGCTATCAGATCTGCAACTCCAACTGTTCCACTGCTGGTCTTGTGATTCCTCTCAAGGCTCTGGTCGACTCCTTCGGCCCCATTGACAAGGTCATTGTCACCACCATGCAGGCCGTTTCCGGCGCAGGCTTCTCCCCTGGTGTGCCTTCCATGGACGTGCTCGACAACCTCATTCCTTACATCTCTGGCGAGGAGGACAAGATGGAGTGGGAGACCAAGAAGATTCTGGGTCACGTGAGCGCCGACGGCGCCACCTTTGAGAACATCCCCGACTCTGATCTCAAGGTGTCTGCTACTTGCAACCGAGTGGCCGTCATTGATGGTCACACCGAGTGCGTCGCCTTCTCCTTCAAGTCTGACAAGAAGCCCTCCGTGGACGAGGTCAAGAAGGTTCTCAACGACTACGTGTCCGAGCCACAAAAGCTGGGCTGTCCCTCGGCCCCCAAGAAGGCCATTCATCTGCTGGAGCAGCCCGACCGACCCCAGCCTCGTCTGGACCGAAACCGAGACAACGGTTACGCCGCTTCTGTCGGCCGAGTCCGAGAGGACGCCGTGCTCGACTTCAAGTTCACCGTTCTGTCCCACAACACCGTCATTGGTGCTGCCGGTTCTGGTATTCTCATTGCCGAGACCCTGCTCAAGAAGGATCTCATTTAGAGGCAAGTACAGAACGACTACAAGTAAAGTACAGTATATAACAAAATGATAACGAGTGCAATAGGTGATGAAGGCGGTAAGAATCTGAGAGTGAGCCATGCATTGTCGAAACGGTTATACATATGAGCTGTGTAGATATGCAGTCCTTCTATAGGTATACAGAGTTGTGGCCTTTGGTAGTGACATCTATCACCGATTCTACAGCCCTGATATAAAGATGGATAGCTTTCTAACCGAAGCTGTAGCTGAATGTAGCCGGGAAAAAAGAGCTGTTCTTCTCTTAACTACAATAGACTACACTGCCTTGCTCATGTTGTATGGTGTCTTGGCTGTGAGTATAAGCCTAGAGTCACAAGAAATAACTGGGCTAGCCATCTCAAGAGTACGAGACTTTTTCAAACAGCTCAAGTAGGTGTATACCACACCTTCAACATGTACAGTACTGGTACAGTACTACTTGAAGGCCAGTAGTATCTCGTAGAAGAGCACTGGTGGTACAACGAGGTCCAAGTAGACTACGCTGTACATACTATGCAACGGTCTCTAGAGCCATAGTTGACCATGAAGTCCAAAAGCAAGTAACAAACGTCTATCCAAATAGGACAATGTCAATCACATCTAAAAGCACAGACATTTGCAGGCATCCGTTCAGTGCCCTCTAGACAGCGATCTATGTACTCTACAAGCCTAACTGTATGTACCTGGTAGTCGAAAGATGCGGAACGACTTCCCCAAACGTCTTCTGCCACGCCCAAACAACTGCTCCACGTGATTGGACCAAGGGACACTTATTTACCTCATGCACGGTGGTCGTATCTCCGAGCCCCCCATCTTGAAATGAGACATTGAGGGTGGTGCGAGTACGGAGTGTACTTTAGCCATAGGGTAGTCACATGACAACTAAAAACGAAAATTTTATATATATGCCTCACGTGACCAAACCTGTTGATCGATTGTCCGTCAAAAACTGCGCCCAAAGTCCTCGATTTTCACGGTGGTATCCTTGTCTAACATTATGGCACAAGGTTGCAACCGTTGGGGACACTTGCATGAGTGGATCTAAGGGGGCTGTCACGTGTAGTGAGTGGTGTAGTTCTTGTATGACTTTAGAAATAGCTGCAATCGAAAGATCTCTTTCATACAATTCGATTCATACCTTGGAACCTCAAAAAAATTCCTATTTACATCCATAAAATAGACGCTCAAAAAAAATCCCGACGATAGTCGGCAGAAGCCTAAATTCTGGTGAAAATTATTGGTCTAAATGATTGTGTATTGTCTGAGCCCAGGAGGTTTCAGAAACAGTCAAATTTGATATTAATCTGATGCCCTAACTTCAAACAATCTAACCATATGACTCTCATCACCATACCACCCTTACTTCAGTCACACCAACGACTCCCAGATTTTCCAAAAATTAAACTTATCGCCAAACTATTGACGCCAAACTAAACTAACCAACATGAACACCCCTAACAAACGATCAATATATATACCGCCAAAGATGCCCCTATCGGAAGCTGAGGATACTGGAGATACCCCGCATCAAGTCATGCTCAAGGAGGACTTGATCCGCACCGAGGAAATCACCGAGGACCGGATTTCCGATCACGTGTACGAGCTGTTCTCGTCGCACACTCGACGATCTGCCAACGCGCAATCGTTGGGGTTTGTCAACTCCGGGTCCGATCACGTGACCTTTTCGCACGACGCATCTGGCACGGAAATCGATCTGCATCAGTCGACTGCCATTTTGAACTCGTCGGCTGCCAG
Source organism: Yarrowia deformans (assembly GCA_900519085.1). Lineage (NCBI taxonomy): Eukaryota > Fungi > Ascomycota > Dipodascomycetes > Dipodascales > Yarrowia > Yarrowia deformans. The sequence goes on along the minus strand of ULGY01000008.1, from coordinate 361,378 downwards.
TACCACTGGAGCTGTTCTGTGGAAGGTGTCTCCAATCTTTGCCTCGTGGGTTTTGGACTGTTCGGGAGTGCTGACTAATACCAAAAAGACGTCCAAAAGGGTCAAGAAGGGCAGCAGCAGCAGCTTTGCATTCAACACGCCGTCAGCGGCCAGTCTAGCATGTACTCCAAAGCTGTTTGGACCAGGCAACTCGTCTTCGGTGCTGGAACTGGGATGTGGAGCTACCGGACTACTGGCTTGCGTGTTGGCTCCCTTGGTGAAAACGTATGTAGCTACCGATCAGACGCATTTGCTCAAACTGACCAAGCGCAACATTGAAGCCAACCTGTCACATTACCAGTCCTCTACTGTCCCCAATTCTCAGCCCTCCAACAAGGCCAAGTACAGATTGGAGTGTATGGAGCTGGACTGGGAAGAACCCGAGGAGTCGTGGAACGAGATCAAAGAAGACGTATTTGAGGACAAGTACCCGGATCTCGTCATTGCATGCGATACCATCTACAACGAGTATCTCATCGACCCGTTTGTCGAGACGCTCAAGCTGGTGAGTGGTCCAGAGACCGTGGTCATGGTAGCTCAACAGTTACGGCTGTCGGATATTTTCGAAACGTTCATGACAGCGCTGTTGGAGGCGGGATTAAGAGTGTTTGCTGTTCCCGAGCATTTGATAGGCGAGGACTTTGCCCAGGGGTATTCGTTGCATTTGGTGGAGCATGAACCATGACCATGAGCGTAGCGAATGGTATACACGTGATCTGTCTCATACACGTGATCTGTCTCACACACGTGATCTAAGCTCATGTCCTACATACATCTACACCCATCACCTCATGGTTCGTACCCCTACTCTCACCCCACAACCATCTAATATATTTATTTGCATTTTCTACATTTGAATTATCAATTACAGTGAAGGTCAAATGTCTCTACTAACAAGCAGAGTATCAACGAAGAATGGCCAACCAAACAGCGTCGAAATCGGACTCGAATTGGTGCCAGTGGGTCGCGCAATGTGCCGCCGTTTTAACGCAATTCTGCGCCTAGTTAAGACCTATAGTTGGGAATAGTTGAAATAATAAGTCATTTAAGCGGGTATTTTCAGTGTTCCCGTGATCTGATCGGAAAATGGGGTATACGAAAAGGCGGAGAGCAGCGTGTTATTCAACAACTCTAGAATCGGATAATTCGAGCGTCACATAAATATTGGAGATATCAACTGATGAAGATTGTGCGTCAAGTGGAGTTTAGTTGGGCTTACTTGGATAAACAGAAGGCTATAAAAATGAGAAATGAAAAAACAAACGAAGAGAACCTCAAACTGCATCTTAAACAGAGAATAGAGTCAGTCGTAAAATCAGTCGAGCAAAAAGCAATCAAGCAAATCTGTCTTCAGCTACAAGTACTTGTACTTGTAGAGTGAATACCAGTACAGTATATACTCATACACCCTCTAAACTCGATTGTCCTCAGTCATCTACGTAAATCCTCGTTAACCCAATAAATTAATAAATTACTTGTACATGCATTGTGTGTGATGAGATGTGGTTTGGATGCTGTAGCGTCGATGACGTTTTGTAGTGTCGTGATCGCCTCAGGCGCCAGATAACTCGAGCTACGCTCTCGTTACCTGAGGAACTCCATCAAATCCATCTCTCCATCACTCTCTCCCTCACTCTCCACCCTGGTATGCGTCATTTCAAACGGATTGTTCTGCTGCTTTTCCACGTCCGTCTCCGTCAGCGTGTCCGCCGTCTTGTCTGCCGACGAAATGCCATTCTTGTCGTCGAACGACTCGAACGACGTCTTGTGGCGCTGGTGGCCGGTATGGGGCGTGGTCGACGTACTCGACGCCGTCACCTCGGAGGGCGTGCCCGTGTTGTTGTTGTTGTGGTGCTCGTCACGCGACACCACCTCGTCCACCGTCACCACGCCTGCTCCCACCACCTCTCTTGGCGCCAGCTTACCGGGCGTGGAGATGAAGGGGTTGCACATGCACAGCCACCGTTTGATGCGGTAGGCGTTTCGCGCGGTGAAAACGCGCTCCTCCGAGTTGCGCCACGGCTTTTCCTGGATGCAGAATGCCACCGTGTCGACCGTGAGGTTGAAGGGCTGCATGAACGACGCCACGGCCGCGATCCAGAACACGGTCCCGTGGTGGAACACGTAGTGGAACTGCAGCGCCTGCAGGGCAAACGGCGCGATCCACAGAAAGACGTAGGCCACAGGGTAGACGAAGATGGTTCTCACCTGTCGTTCAATGGCCGTCCGTCGGTCCTTGAATTGTCGCAGCTGGTCCATCTGGAACTCCTGGATGGCAAACTCCTGCGGCGACAGCTGTGTCTGGCCCCCTCCAACCAGCTGCTGTTGGATTAGCTCGTCCGTGTCGAACTTTTGCGTGTCGAGAAAGCCCAGGCCGGGCAGGTACGAGATGGCGCTGACGCACTTTTTGCCAAACTTTTTGAATTTCGCCGACACGCTTTTGTTGCCGTCGTCGTCGGTTTTGGGGATGTAGCTCTGCGACGCCTGGAAGTTGCGGATCGCGGTGTCGTACTCGCGCTTGACGTGGATGTAGATGGACACGTAGATGGCGATAATGATGATGAGAATGCAGTACCGCGGCACCCACGACAGCACCAGGCGGTACCAGTAGGGTTTTGCGGGCAGGTAGCACCAGGTGACCATGGGCACGTAGGCGGTTCTACCGCGGTCGATGAACGCCAGCGACGCCAGCAAAATCGGCACGCACACCACCGTGGCGTACACGTACTTACGCCACTTGTACAGGCCTCCCATGGCGCCCGTGTCTTTTTTGTACACCACCACGCCGGTCTGTAGGGCCAGGGCCAGCACCGCGAGATCGGCGCCCTCGATGAAGCAGCAGGTGAAGTAGCCGACGATTTCGCAAAAGTTGACGTTGTTGTAGGAGCTGCTGACCTGCAGCACCCGCACGGGGTACCACAGGAGCACGACGGCCTTGCCAAAGTCGAAGGTGAGCAGCAGGAAAATCAGGTGGTGTCGAAAGACCTTTTTGCGCATGTTGATGAAGAGATAGAATGCAAACAGGCCAAAGACAATGGACACGCACGACGCCACTACCGAGCATATTCGTTGCACCAGCTGCTGGTGGTCTGTGTATGCATTGACGGCGTTGGTGATGGGGTCCTCTTGGAACTTGCCGTGTTGGTGGGACATGTTAGCTGTCTGTGTGGATGTGTCGTCTGTATGTTAAGTCGTCTGTGTCGTCGTCTGTGTCGTCGTCTGTGTCGTCGTCTGTGTCGTCGTCTTTGTCGTAGCTATGTCGTAATCGTGTCGTGACTGTCACCAAATCGCTATCTTGGTCTACCGAATAAGGCGCAAGTGGCCGAAAACGCTGGAGAAAAAGAGGAGGCGACAATCTCGGAAAGAGTCGGTGGTTCTGAGTCTGAGTCTGAGTCGAAAGAGGTCGAAGATGTGTCAACGGGTCGCGGCTCTCTGTGCAGGGAGGCTCCTCTTAGTGCTGGTTGCTTCTCGCGGGGTGGTTTGGTTGTGATAGTTTGGATTGACTTGAGAGCTGAGAGTTGTGCACTGTGCTGTGCCTGACCAGCAGAAAACGGATTTAGAATTTGGCTGGTGCGAACCCAAACCGTCCATGATTATAGCCTTCGTCTAGAGCGCCGAGGGGCCGTTTAACGGGGGGTGGAGGGGGGGTTAAGGACCGGGAAAACACGTGATTTGATTCACAGCAACTTTGTAACCCCTACTACCGTTTTTCCCCGTCCCTAAAGCCCCCCTACAACGACACATATCCTCCCCACGTGTTGGACATGCCTTCTGAAGCTACCCCAATGTGTACCTTCAAACTCATCGGAATGAACAGCAAGAGTGCGACTGGAAAATCCGGTAATTGTCGTGAGTCGGTACAGGTGGTTGTAAACGAGATATATGAGCCGTGTTAGTACGTACCAAAACCGTGTACGAATAGAGCTCGTTTATTGCGCTGTACATTATGGCGCTGTACGGAGCAAGTACACACGGGTTAATTTCAGGCCACCACGCAGACTGGAGACTCAAGCATCAAACTGTCAATCTATGATACCCATGTACACACGAGTGAACGCACACGCAGTGACAGATCTCCTTCGCTTCAGCAGAAAGATCTCCACCGCTTCAGCAACACGCTTCCACTTCATTCTACCATTTCTGCCACTTGACGATCTTTCGCTTTAACCCTGTTGTGCGTAGATCTATAGATCCGAAAGAGGACCAGCAGTGAGTGCGAGTATGAACTCCGTACTTTACTGTACGTACACTGCAGTATGGATACGGGTTCATAGCTGGTTCTTATCACATGAGAAATGTTCACATTGCGGATATCACCTATACCGGACATCGTACTCGTATTGCTACCTCTACCCCCTCCAACCAGCCGTATGATCCAGCCTTGTGAAAAATTCCTTTTCGGGAGAGGGGAGAGGGGACGAGGACTATTATAAAGCATCGAGGGGAGTAGGAGGGGTTATCGATAATGACTATAAAAGGAGACACCACAGAGAGAGCTATCAGAAGGCTCAAATGTACAACTACCGGTACTGTACTGATAAAATACCCACTCTTGTCACCTCTTGGAGACACCTCTTTCTTCCGTGATAATACTCGACCCGCGCATTCCACAGTTGTTCAAGCGACTGAACTTTAAGGAGGGTGGGTGGTGGTTGCTGTGGCTATTGTGGCTATTGTGGCTGCTTTAATTGTGGTGGCTGCTTTGGAACGTCACGTGAGACGATTTTCACGTGTAACAAATCACATGACTCAACCACCCCTCATTTTCCTCTCCTTACCCAATCCTCCACCACCTTCCCATTTCGACATAAACGACTCGAACCAGCCCTTCTCTTTCTCGCCCATGGTTAGTCTTTTTACTTTTTACCACGCTAACGTGCGACATGCATCTTCAACGTTATCCAGAGGGCATGACGGGGAGTACAAGTAGAGAACACCACAGATGCCTGGTACCGGTACTGGTAAACACAAGTATCGGTAACCCTCCAAATCAGCTACACCGGCTCTTATCACAAGTTTAAACCCCTCTTCTTACCCTTCCCCTCCCCTTTTCCCCTCTATATATGCCTATAAATACCCCCATAGTGCCGTCTACTTTAGAGCCAAAAGTCGAATCGAACCGGACAAAACCTCAGGTCGTACAGTACAGTTCGCACATTCATTTCCACGCACCTCTTTCCTGGTGTACCTTTTTCGGGCAAGTTTAATCCGCTCTCTCCATCCGTGGAAGAAGAACCGTTTTTTGTCCACGCCTTTGTTCCACAGCGTTTTCTGTACATGAGGAATGTGCTGCTTGTCCTTGTCAGGGGCAAGACTGTGGCTGAGCCAAGTGGCTGAGCAAATCGGGCACGGGATGTTGCTACAGTACCAGTAGTCGGTGTGGTCACGTGGAAGTCGGTGGTAGTCACGTGATAGTCGCTTGGTCACGTGGCAGACAGTGTGGTCCAGGCTCCTAACGGCTTGCCTGAATTTGGGACTAAATTTCAACTGGCTGCTTCGGCTCCAACCTTACCGATTTTCGCGAGAACTCAACTGGCGAAATGCACCGTCAAGAATGAAGAGACGAAGCGATGAGGTTGACAAAGCGATGAGGTTGACAAAGCGATGAGGTTGGGAGACAAAGCCTGCTGGAGTGTGCGAGAGTGTTGGAGTGATTGTCTTTCGACTTGGATGGTATGAGTACTGTAGTGTGGTTACTATTAGCCATACTCAGAGACAAGTGAGTCTTTCTAAGGCATACCGATAGTACATACGAGTACGAGTACGAGTACACAGACCAAGACCCCTCGTACTGTACCCCATCTACGTTTCCGGCATCACTCACAGCTCCGGATCGCCACTCTGCTTAACTGGACAGGGGTGGTAAGCTGGAATGCTTGGCAGTCTGTCATGAAGAGATACGACTGTGTACAGGTGCGAGCTGCGAGCGGCGACTACAGCGAGTCCTGTTGCACTCCATTGATCTCCCACTTGCATTGGGGACGTCAAAGAAGTTCAGACGTCGTCATGGCTGTTCTATAAGTACCGGTACATTGTACTAAGACTTTGAACCACAGCTTACTCTACAGGCAGTCACGAGAACCGATGCTGATGCAGAATTGCCTGGAAAAGTTGATTCTAAAGTCCCCAGACTTGTATCTCGACTCTTTGCCGAGCAACTGAACCAAATACTAGATATCCTGATTGTCAGGGTTTTGACAACAGAAGAATTCCCATTGCCAGCACAAATATCCTTCCCTCAAATACAGTAGTACCAGGTAGCACTATCTCCCGTCGTCCAGTGTACTATCAAAATCTCCAACCACCTTATCGATGCACTTAAGGCAATTGGCAGATCATGTCCTGTACTCGTTGTCCCCTAAGTTGTTCCAACCCTTTTGACTCTACAATTCAAGACCATCTTTACACCATCCGGTACCGTCCTACTTGTAGGACATTCAATTCATCTCTACTGATACCATCGAAGACACAGTAACGTTCAAGCCTTGTCGCCCTTGATAGTTTCAGTGTTCTACGTTTTGATGTCTCAATTTCCGTCTGTCAATGTTGCCTACATTGTCTGATTAGAGGAAATTAAGTCCTACGACGAAAGTGGAACAGGTAGGTAATAAAGGCTGAAAATGATTACGGCTGAAAAGGGAATTCTCCTTCTCAGTTGGTGTACCTGGTGCAGCTAGCTTTCTGGTCTCGAGTGTAGGTCAGATATCAAAGCGTGGGTAGGAACAGTGGGTCTCTACAAGTTCAAATCCAACGCACAGTTTGAGACTGTGTAACGGCTACTCGGTCACGTGAAACGATCCACTTCACGTTTGTCTATGGGAGCTGTGGTTTGAGTAGCCATGTTCAGGACTCCTTCTGTCTCTTCTCTACGCATTCATAGGAACCCACACAGGTTCGGCTGACTAAGAGACATGGATATAGCCATCCTGAGCCCGTTTTCATATCTGCTGTCTTCAAGCCCAAATGCTTCTAGGGCTTTTTCCTTGGAGACGGAGAAGGGAGAATGAAGAATCAGCTGACGGTTCTGCCTGAAGGCGACATTATTGAGACCGAGAGGACAGAACTAGTCGATTACGAGACAGTCACCATTGAAATGATATCCCCGAATAGCTGACAGAGCAGCAAATGACGTGGGCAGACTATTTTCGCTATTTCAACTGCTTGCCGAATCTTTCCTAACAGATACCTTCCTACCAGGTACATACAGTATGTACTCGTACTACCAACTCTGGCACAGCTTCAGGTCCAATAAAAAGTCTAATGATTATGTAGAGCGCGATTACTCCAGAGCCAACCCAGCCATGTCCTCCTCTTCCTCCTCGCCTCCAAGACCCTTCTCGAAGATTTCCTTTCCAGTCATTTTTCCAGCTCGAGCCTTGATCTTTTCCGCCTCAATGTCGTCCAGCCCCATCTCGGCCCGGAACCCCTTTCTCCACTCGGCAAACGACTCTGGAGTGACGGGAGTGCCGACAAACTTCTTTTGCTCCTCGTCCTCCACGGCCTTTCGGGCCTCCTCCAGCTGCTGCTCGTTGGACCGCACCTTGGAGGCATGCAGCTCCTCGGCCTCGTCCTTGAGCGACGACGCAATGGCAAACACCGACGCCATGCCTACGTTCTCCTCGGCCACCTGCTGCATCTTGGACGTGAGCTCTGCGTAGTCGTCTGCGTCCAAAAACACAGCCTCTCCCTCGTAGTCGAGCGTCTCCTCCACCTCCTCCTCGTCCGAGTCCTCGTACTCCTCCTCCGGCGCCTGGCCCCGCACGATCCGGATCACAGGCACCACCTCGGGGTAGTCCTTGGGGTATTTGACATGGAGCTCGACACACTGGCCCTTGGGTTGCACGTCCAGCCCAATGTCGATGGTGTATGTGCTTGGGTCGAGGACGGTGATTTCCTCGGGATAGATGCTCTGCAGAACCTCCAGTTCTTGTTGCTGTTCTTCCAGGGGATCCATTTGTGTGTGTGTTCTGTGTAAGGGTGTGTGTGTGGGAGTGTGTGTGTGTTGGGTGATCTGGAGAGATCGCTTTTCCATATAGACTTGCACTTGCATCTCCAGCTTAGGAGTTTCGGTTTGGGACCTGTGTGTTCGATTTCAGGTGGGGAAAGAAGCCCTCAAGAATAGTACTGGTAGCGATAGTTGGTGCCTGAGTATATAAATTATCAGACACTCGTATGTACTCGTACAATTTGTTTGAAACACGTTTTCAGGGGGCTCCTTTCAAAAGCCACCTTTTCAAGAATGGAACCTATACACCATGGACACCCCTATGAACATTTAACTCAACTTGTACAGCTTCATGAACTCGCACGGCTTCGACTAGGACCAGCCAAATTTTGAGAAATGCAGAAAAGTGCGCATAAAAAACAAAAGGCTCGACTCTCAAAATCGCTGCAATCTCTCTCACTACCAAATATTCACCCCTCCAACCACCCCCTTTTCCAGCCCACACCATCCTCTCTACACTTGTCAAAGCCTAACTCTAAAAAATTATACCAGCATGCATACGGGACACTACGAGTACACTTGTATTCCATCAGCTCCACCACACACACATCGACAATGGACTACAGCAAAATCCAGGAGTATATGGCCACGAGCCAGCCTCTGATGGCGATCGAGAAGCTGCAAAAACACCTTTCCACGACCCCAGACGACCTGCTGGCTCTGCAATTACTAGGCGAAGCTCTGCTGGAAATCGGCGAGCCCGAGCAGGCGTACTCTCACATCAAAATCGCCGCCGACGCCGATCCAGACGGATCCAAGGGCGGCTACGAGAAGTTTCTGTGGCTGGGCCAGCTGGTGGGCGGCAGACAGGGCATTGACTGGTACACGAAGGGAATCGAGGGTCTGAAACAGGACATTGCTAACGACGAGCAAAAGCTGGGCTCGGGGTCGCTGGACCAGGACTCGGCCCAGACCAAGCAGGCGCTCGCATACAAGAAGCGAAAGCTGTGCGAAACGCTGTGTGGAATCGTCGAGATCTGGATGACCGATCTGTGCATGGAGGAGGAGGCCGAGAGCCAGTGTGTCAGCCTGATGGAGGAGGCCATCAAGACCGACAGCCAGCATGCAGAGAGCTGGGCCGTGCTGGCCAGCGTGCGAATTAGTCAGCAGAAGAACGAGGAGGCCAAGGAGGCGCTGGCCAAGGCATGGGACATTTTTGCCCAGGAGCAGGAGCCCTCTCTTCCCTCCATCATGCAGCTGACCAAGATGCTCATTGAGATGGGCATGCTTGAGCAGGCACTGGAGGCCGCGGTTCGAATCCACGATCTCAACGACGAGGAGATTGAGGGTTTCTACCTGGCTGGTCTGGCTTGTTTCACCGCCTGGGAGCAGAACAAAGAGGATCTGACACATGCTGTGGCTGCGGCTTCTGCATTCCAGCGAGCCTCCAAGCTGTACGAGAAGCAGACCAAGCAATTTGGCGAAGCCTCGTGCGATCCCGAGGTGGTTCAGCACATTCAGGAGATGTACGCCAAGCTGCCCGAGGGTCTGGAGATTGAGGAGGACAAGAAGGAGGAGTACGACGACTCCTGGGAGAAGGAGATTGTTTACGAGGAGTAGGATTAGGTAGATTTGATAGACACATGAATGATGAACTGCCGAGATTGTAGCCTTGAGTCGAGGAGGGATGTGATGTTTCAAGTTTTCAATGTCAAGTATTCACCAACAATTTCACCTTGAATACTGGAAAAAGCCTTAATGGGAAATAAACTTTCTGAAGATGTCGCTGTAAAATATTTCTGACGGGGTTTTGCGCTCTGAAAACTCCATAGTCCGATCACCGCCACCCTTCCGATGGCACCAATATGTTTATAACACCGCTAGGCCCCCCACAACGTCGTCTTCCGACCGTTCTAGCTGCTACCTGAAAAAGGGTGCATAAAGTTTTCCCAAAGTCTAAAAAAATATTGTGACTTGGTGCAGAGAGAATACACCAGCTTTTGTAACATTCTCAAAAAACACACAACATGGGAAAACGAAGCAAGAGCAGTCGGTCCGGACGAGCCGCGACCGCCGGCAAGGTGTTTTCGTCCAAGCGAGCCACCTCGTACAAGAACGAAACCGAGCCCAGCAAGCCCGTGGCCAAGTCTCGAGGCAAGCACGCTCTTCTCAACGCCTTTGAAATCGCCGAGGCTGAGGAGCGAAAGAAGTCACGCAAGAACGGTGAGGAGTACTCGGACGACTCCGAGGATCACGACATTGACGATGTCCACGACGACGGTATTGTTCGGTTCAACAAGGACGGAACTCGAAAGGTGTACCAGCCTGGCGACTCTGAGGAGGAGGACGATGACTCTGAGATCGATTCCGACGAGGCCTTTGGCTCCGATGACGGCGACGAGGAGATTCTGGACTCGTTTGGCGTCAAGGCCAAAGCCAAGGCCAAGTTCAAGGCCATGGACGACGAGTACGACTCCGTGGACGAGGAGGAGTTTGTGTCTCTGTCCGAGGCCTGGGATCTGGACGATCGTCAGCAGGAGAACCTGAAGAAGAAGAGTGGTGAGAAGAGTGGCGATAAGGAGACCAACAAGAGTTTAACTGCCAAGGCCAAGACTTCGTTCAACATCCAGGAGGACGACGAGGAGTCTCACGGAGATGACGAGTCTGAGGAGGGAGAAGAGGAAGGAGAGGAGGCTGATTCCGAAGACGTTTCTGATGGACAAGAGATTGAGTCTGATGATGATGGAGAGGGCGAGGATGAGGATGAGGAGGACTCTGACGATGAAGACTCCGACGGATCTGTCTTTTCTGACGTCGATACCGAGTTTGACGAGGAAAAGGCCGACAAGCTGCGATCTCTCATTTCAAACATGTACGAGAACGACGAGGACGCCGAGTACGAGAAACGACGGCGGTACGAGAACAACAACCAGGAGGAAAACGAGTTTGGCGTGACCGTGTCGAAAAAGAACAACGACGGCAAGCTGTCTCTTTCCGACCTCACCTCTGGTGTCGACAAGAAGGCAGCTGCCAGTCTGTCTCTTCTTGGACGGCCCGATGGCAAGTCGAAAACCAAGCCCCAGCATGTCGCTGTGCCTCTCAGCAAGCGTCTTCAGGACAAGGTGGAGCGTAAGGCCGCTCTGGAGCTCACCCGAGAGGAGCTGACCAAGTTTGACGATCTGCTTGCTCAAGATGAGGACGCGGAGCATCTCGTTTTCCCCCGTCTTCCCGTCTACGATTCCGATGAGGAGGCCAAGCAGACCCCCAACACCGGAATTTCTGCTCTGGCTCCCGAGACGGACATGGAGAAGAAGATTGCCGGCATTCTCAAGACCTCTGCGCTTGCCGACGAGTCTCAGGCCCAAAAATTCGAGGAGCTGGCCACCAAGAACATGTCCATGGAGGAACTGGCTGCTCGACGAAACGAGCTGCGGCGAATGCGAGAGCTCATGTTCCGAGAAGAGCAAAAGGCGCGACGAATCAAGAAAATTAAGTCTAAGACGTACCGAAAGATCCACAAGCGAGAGCGAGAACGGCTCCGTGACGCCATGTCCGACGAGGAGAGCGACCAGGAGGACCACGATACCAAGCGAGCCCAGGAGCGAATGTCTCTCAAGCACAAGAACCAGGGCAAGTGGGCCAAGCGAATGGTTTCGCAGGGTCTGACCAAGGACGCCGAGACTCGAGGCGAGATGGAAGAGATGCTTCGACGGGGCGAGAGTCTGCGAAAGAAGATGACTGCTCGAGACGAGAACGAGGACGACGACCAGATCGACTCCAATCTCGGAGACGACCAGTTTCTGTCGCAAAACAGAGACGCTCTCATCGATCCCGACGAGCCTGCGGAGGGCGCCAATCTCGGCAAGGGTCTGCTTGGCATGAAGTTCATGCGTGAGGCCGAGGCTCGTCAGAAGACGGAGAACCAGCAGCGAATCCAGGAGCTGGACCGGGCCAAAGCCAACTGGGAGCTTGGCCAGAGCGACGACGAGGACGGAGCTCGAGTCGACACTGCCAACGAGATTCTCAACCAAGGTCGACGACGGTACGCTCCTGGCACCAAGCGGTCCATTGCCGATGTTCTTGCCGTCAAGATTGACACCGAGCGAAAGGCCGATCTTCAGTCTGACGATGAGGACGAGGACAAGAACGACGGACAGGATGACAATGTTGTCACTGTTGTTAAGGGCGGCAAGAAGGGAGGACTTCGAGAGGGAGTCCAGGAAGAAGATGAGTCCGACTCCGACGACGCGTCCAACCCCTGGTTCACCGAAACCAACATTCACAAGAGCAACAAGGTCAAGCCTGTGATGGAGGCCGAGGCTTCTGCACGGGACCGGCTGGCCCACAAGGTGGCCAAGCATCAGAGCCGGGTGGTGGAGAGCGCCAAGAGCAAAAAGGCCCGCAAGCAGGACAATATTCTCATCGACACGTCGGACACGCTGGATCTGGTGACCCAGGACCGCGACAACGACGCCGACAAGGGCATCTCGTTCAAGCAGGATATGATCAAGCGAGCGTTTGCTGGCGACGACATTGTGGAGGAGGAGTTCCTGGCCGAAAAGCGACAGCGAATTGCCGACGAAGGCGACCAGGAAATCGACATGACCCTGCCCGGATGGGGAGGCTGGGGAGGAGAGGGCATGAAGGCGCCCAAGAAGCGGTTTGTCAAGAAAATCCAGGGTGTGGCCGTGGACAAGCGGCAGGATCGCGATCTCAAGAACGTGATCATCTCGGAAAAGTCCGACAAGAAGTCGGACAAGTACCAGGTCAAGTCCGTGCCGTACCCCTTCGAGTCCATCGAGCAGTACGAGGCCTATCTCAAGCTGCCCATGGGCCAGCAGTGGACCACCGAGACCACCCACCAGAAGCTCATCAAGCCCAGAGTCATTGTCAAGCCCGGCGCTATCATCAACCCTCTGGACGCTCCTCAGAAGTAGTCTTCAAAACGCCCACGCCCAAAACGCCCAAAACGCATTCTCGTCAGCCATATATAGAGGCTTGGTATATATTTAAGTGTTCATATTCGTTTGTAGAGTTGGTAGTTACTAGCTATTGCCTCCAAGTATCGTGATTGACCGTTGAGACTCGAGTCAGATCCAGTCAGTGTAGCTATAGGGAGGTGGTGTCTTGACCGTGATCTTGATGCGGTGCCGTTGACGTTGACAGTGACTACAGCCACGACATAGATTAACGTGTGTGATATGATTGATGTGAGAACGGACAAGAACTAGAGTCTACAAGTACTGTAGATATCTCCACTTGTAGAGCCCTCAGGGTCGATCTAAAGTGTACATTCGATTCTGTGCTGTGCAATACACATATCGAGACAGGGCTTTAGCCATCTCAAAGAATAGGGCAGTCCACGGTTTTAATCAGCAAGTCAAGGCGACTAAAATGATATGATAAAACCCAGAGATAGATGGACTGTAGCTGAGATGGTTGGACTGCCAGACTTCACTAGGACCGTTGGTAGAGTAAGGAGATGCTTACAAGTGCACCAGTGGACTCCCCGTACCTGGTACCGGTACTCACATTACAGCACAAAAGTGAGGTTGTCTCCAAAACTACTGTAGCTGAACTGCCACTGTGCATACTGGTACTGGTAATTACAATACTACTGTAGCAAAAACATAAATCAATACATCGGGTCCATTCGAGACCTCCGGCCGCTCATTTCCGTCGCTCATTTCCATGTTCATCAAATCATTATTCATTACTGGTCTAATATGTCTACCTGTCCCATGGCATCTACAGATCCAAAAGGTTGCCGGTCTCTGCAGGCTTGGAAGCCGCAGGAGTAGCAGCAGAAGAGGACGAAGAGGAAGGAGCGCCCCAAAGAGCCTCCTCGTTGGACTTCTTGGCCATGGACGACAACGAGGTCGTGGGCTCGTTCTTCTTGGCCTTGGACACGCCCGTGGACGCGGTGCTCCACAGATTGGAGAAGGCGTCAGCTCCTCCCGAAGCCTTGGCAGCGGCAGGCTTGGAGCCACCCAGACCAGTGGACGAGGCCGATGCGGGGGTGGACGCGCCTCCGAGACCCGAGCCGCCCAGAGCGGGGGTCGAGTTGCTCATGTTGCCGGAGCTGCTCTGGAAAGAAGAGAAGGCAGCGTAGTTGGGGCCCGAGGAAGTGTTGGTGGAAGCAGCAGTGAACGAGCCGCCCATGAGGTTGTTGTTGTTGTTGTTGTTGCTGCTGGACCCGTTGCTGCTGGGAATGTTCTTGAACAGATCGTCGAGGTTGGTGAGGCCAGGCTTGGCGGCGGCAGGAGCGGCAGCAGCGCTGTTGTTGCCAGCAGTGGTTGCAGGAGTAGCCGACTGGAAGTCGTCAAACTCGTCGTCGTCATCTCCAGCAGTAGCAGCAGCAGCAGAAGAGGAAGAAGCAGCAGCAGGGGCGGCGTCGAATCCAAAGGGATCATCGGACTTGGCAGCCTTGGAGGGCACAGGGGGAGGAGTAGCTTCTGTGTACTCGGCTCCTCCATCTGCACCAGCGTCGTACTCCTCGAACGAGTCGTTATCGTTGAACTCGCCCGATCCACCGGCCTCGGCGCTGTTGCCGTATCCAGGCCCGTCGTACTCGGAGCCGTCGAATCCTCCTCCGTCACCAAAGACACGGCCTCCTCCGTATCCTCCAAAGCCTCCGGCCGATCCCGAGCCCGAGGTCGAGAACCTGGCCGATCGCGATCCGCCTCCCATTCCTCCGCCGCCTCCCAGCTGGATGGAGTTTGCGGCGTCGTTGCCAAAGCCGCCGTACTTGTTGCCGGTGCCGCCGAAGCCCTTGGTCTTGCTTTTTTGCGTTCGGGCCTTCTTTCGCTCGGCCCGGATTCGAGCCACGTCCTTGAGCAGGTCGTTGAGCTCCTTGGCCCGGTTGCGCACGTTGATACCCTGGTCCTTACCGTTGGCGTCAATGTAGTGGAAGTTCTTGAGCATCTGGATCACTCCCACGTGGGATCGGGCGTAGTCAATCACCCGCTCCGAGCCATGCTTGACCAGATAGTCCAACAGCTGCAGCGCCTTGTAGATCTGGCGCCACTCCTCGGACGTCTTGTCGGTGAACCGCCGGTAGATCATCGACATGATGTCGTGGAACTCGTTGTAGTTGTGCGTGGAGTCCGCAATCTCTTGCATGGCGGTACTGGACGCTCCCCATGGCTCGTTGTTGGTGGCCTCTCGAACCTTGGCCTCGATCGGCGTGAAGTTCATGACGGCATTCTGGGCCTTGCGTGCGTACGCCTTGATGTCGTACAAGGACACGTTGGCCAACTGGTCTCGAATCTGGTCCATCTTACCGCAAAGTGGAGGTGTAGAGTTATGAGAAGTGGTGCTGTGATATCCGCTATCGGTGTGCGTGGCTTTAATGCGGTAGGGTAACTAACAAGGCTATTTGGCGGAGGGAAAAATGGGTTTCAAACGGACTATTCAGCAGTCTATGTGATAAGCAAACGGGCCGTTATGGGATATTTAGGGGGTGTTTATGGTATCATTCTGAGGCGAGTGATTGTGGCAATCAGCTGGTAGCAATTTTATCCTCATTACAAAACTTATGACGGTGTTATACGGGGTTTTCAATGAGCCCACGCAGATGCAACCTGTACAGTTTCCGCCAAGAAAACATCATTTCGAGAGTTCTTGGATGGGAATGGAACAGCCCAATCATGGTTCTATTTCGTCTGCTCCAGCTTACATTCTGCTCAACTAATTAGTTGCACGTGCCTAAGTAAAGTCAAACACACAGTTTGGCCAGCGGATGAGAAAGGAAGGTCTTGCTGAAATGTCCAATTTTCAAGCTACAAAAAAGATAAAGGTACCAACATGATCACCTGTTCGTGCTCTCCAATCTGAAAATATCTGCATCTCATATCAACACCTTTCACGAGCACAATACCCAGCCGTTTCCCCGCCCCAATCACCGTCTCACATGGCTAAGCAAAACAACCCTATTTGCCCGACTCGGATCAGAGTGAAACATTTCGCACTAAAAATTGTTGCGAGGGCCCGATTATGGCGGGTCACGTGACTCGACGACCGGGCTCGCAATCCGCCCATAAAAAATCACTCACAACAAGTGCCCATTAATAATCTTGACTCCCTTGCATAATCTATGAGATCAATTCCCTCATTGGGTGTTGTACAGTGCACAACAACAATGCAGTGTCATTCATTTTTTGGGCTCTATAGCTTAGGTGTGACCGACTGCAATATTCTAGGATGTACAATTGAGCATTTGATACCCACAAATAACTTCACATTCTCAAAAATCACTCTCCTTCGTCTGTTAATCGCCCTTCAAAAATCGCTGGATGACTCAGCAGAGTCCACTGTTGCTAGGCCACTTTTCACTTCAAATTAAAGTTGCGGGCGTGTAGCACAGTGGTAGCGCGTGGGCTTTGCATGCTTGAGGTCACCGGTTCGAACCCGGTCTCGTCCACACTTGTTTTTTGCCCTTTTGCAGGGCTTTTATTTTGCTTTTGTTTTTGTCTGTGTTGGCCTGAAGTTACTTGTAGCTATGTCTCCAACATTGGGACGTTGTTTTGCCGGCGCTAGTTTCACACTAACAGAGCGCGCTAACCTGAAACGTTAGCTTGGGACGGGAACCCGGGTACAATGGTGGTATGTATCGTACCAAGTACTGTATGTGATATGGGCGGCTCCGACTCTTGGAACTTCCTTTTTCGTTGTTTTTTATTCAGCGCACCTCTTCAACCAATGTCTGTTTATCGTATGTATGCGTACTGTCCCTGAGATCGCAGGTACTTGTACGGGTACAAGTATGTACAAACTGATCACGATCGGTCCAGACAATCCAGAAAGGTCATAAAGGACGTTATAGAACTCAGCAGCAAAATTCACCAAGTCCATACGAGTCTGGATTTACCGCTACAAGTACTCAGTTCCCAGAGTTCAATCGCGCTTGACTACAGGAGCAATACACATGTTGAGGTGTGTGAATACTGTAGAGACATCTCAAACTGAGATCAATATCTTCATCAATTGACTCCCTAGACCCTCAGCATCATCCTTCTATTGTAGTGTCTCTGTTTGCCTCAGTTGTGTAGTCTCGTTGTACTTCAGTTTGAAGGCACCCTTCAGTATTGAGTGAGACCTGCTCTTGTTGTCCTTTCTATCAGACAGCGTACCAAATGGTGGAGTCCAATGGCTGTGCAAAGACCAATTTACCAGGTACCAGTACCGGTACCGGTACGTTGACACTGTGACCAACGCTAGCATGAGCTTGTGCTGTGACTCTTGAAGGGAAGAAGTATAACGGGGTCTATATATCTCCGATTGAGATTCTGAAAATCTCATTACAGTTAGCTCATTGAGATCTATCTTTTGATACCCTCCAATGCCCCCTAGAATGTCTCCACAGGGTTTAATCTGGAACACACATCTCCCTTCATACATGAAAACAAGACAACGACGTGGACCGACATACAGACAAGATATAGCTAAGATAACTATTCAGTCAACTACATCATACTCTCATAAACATCCTTCACCCACTCACGTGACCTTACAACCCCTCAGTCGCCCACAATAACCATTTTTCATTTTCGCTTTTTTTTTTTTTGATTCTAGTGAATTTGCGCACGTGACTTTTTCGTCCCATACTAGCGGACAGGGCCGTCATGGAGCCACCAATCACGGGGCTGTTGGTGTAGTGGTAACATATCTGCCTTCCATCGAGTTGATAGCAGGTGCCAGGGGTTCAATTCCCCTACAGCTCATTCTTTTTTGCTTCCTTAGCACTCCTGCAGGGGTTGGTTGACGTTTGCCCAGCTTTTTGGGTGGCTTTTTTCGTAGCGCATCCTGTTCACTCATTTTTCACCCCCCTCTGATTTGACCAACCTTATCTACCCGGAGTCAACAGTGTGACATGTGTAAAGGGGTGGCCAGAGCTGGTTTTCGACATGATACGTACCATCATAAGAGTTCCTAATACGCCCTATAACTTTCAGATCAATTTTCCGTCCATTTCCAGCTCTTGCGAGACATCCGGACATTAACGGAGATAACAAGGTTTTGGATATTGGAAAAATGCCAAAAAAACGTGTAGTCGACCATTTTGCAAAAATACCACGCAAAGTGCAGCGAAGGCAGCTTGCGCAAAAAAAAAATCTCCCGGGGGCGAGTCGAACGCCCGATCTCAAGATTACAATATGATACCATTACAGTCTCGCGCCTTAAACCAGCTTGGCCACCGGGAGGATTTGTGATCTGGGCCATGAGTTTGAGCTTTTGACAGGACAGTGGACGCTCATAACCTGTGAATATATGGGATTTTTTGAGTGGAAAAAAAACGGAAATGTCTGAATTCGTACTCAGAGAATCAGTCAAAACATTAGCTGACCGGATCCAGACGGAAGAGACGACTCTGAGGGAGTATCTTTTTTTCCATTTTGAGTTGAGTGAAATTTCAGATCTAAGTTTGGACCGACGAAAAGCGCAGATACGCGTAAGTTGATCTGAAGGCGAAAAAAGAAGACCATGACCTGCTTGAAAGTAGTCAGGGTATGCAAAAAAGATGGACGACACCGGAATCGAACCGGGGACCTCGCGCATGCTAAGCGCATGTGATAACCAACTACACCAGACGCCCTAAACTGTGCTTTTTGCCGGAAACAATCCGTCTTGAGATCATCCCCGATTAGTCAGCCGCTATAGGCCTCAAGTAGCTGAAATGTATTTCCCTAGAATCAAAAAAAAAAAAAAAAAACCCA